>CM069444.1:80512676-80562002 GCA_035610835.1 Ophiura sarsii
TGTCACTGCTTAGACCCTTGTGTAACAACATTTCATTGCAATATGCAATGTCAATGGGAACCAGTAGACACTGGTGACAGAAATCAGTGGTCATGTGATATGACAGTGAAGCATGCCGGTGTTGCTCAAGAAATCTTCTGCGGGGTGTGGGGTGGGGGACTGTTATCAGCATGTTTCCCTGATTGCTTTAAGACATCCTGAGGACATCTTGGTAATTACCGTTTGATATTTTTTCTTGATAGAACCCTTTTTTACTCTGTTTCTTAATTTGTTATTCATTACTATGTTTTTTTATCTAGAGAGGATCCGAACAATATCCAACAGACGATAACGGAAAGTATATTTGTGAAGACGTTGATTATGTAGACACTTGGAAGGTAGGAATGTACTTTGAAGATACTGTAAAAGTGGAAATGTTCGCGCTACATTTATTTGCGCTTGAATTGAACCAGCTACCGCGAAAATAAGACGACGCGAATACATTTCTTTTCTTTTTTCGTTTAAGTCTACATGATGAAACTACAAATCGTGAATATAAAACACGCAAAACAGTTGATAATCTGCAAAGTGTGAAAAATTAATTGTGGGAAAATTACCTTTTTTACAGTCATGTCAAGTACTGTTCTATGGCGACAATTTTGCAGCATGACCCTCCCGAATTATTGGGTCCAAAAATTGGAGAGCCGATCATTTTAACAATGAAAGCAAATCGCCGCATCATATTTGGGAATCTGAAAGAGTTTTAGCTTACTCTATTTTCGCAAAATTTTCAGGAAAAAAAAATTCTTATGAATTTGTAACTTTTGATACTACATCATTGTTTATATCGTCAATCTTGGATGATTTGCAGACTTTGGTAGTAAATGGGGTATATGATACAAACAAAGTCATTGTTGACAGTCCCAAGAGGCCCGAAATACTACATGTATTTTGGCTGCTTGAGATTCTCAACAATGACTTTGTATACATTACCGCTCGTTCATCTATCACCACGTAAACACAGCCTCTGTGGTCTAGTGGGTAATTTTTCGCAGCAATAGTGAAGTGAAGAGGGACCGGGGTTCGAGACCCAATTATTTTTAATGTCATTGTTAAATTTATTAACCCTAACCCCCCCCCAGATACTACTTAATACTATCGGTAGTATTTTTTAGTACCTAGTTCTTTTGCAGCATTGTAACAGTGCTGATAGTATTTTGTAGTACCTAGTTCTTTAGTGCAGTATGGAGTAATAGTATTTTGTAACATTTAGTTCTTTAGGTAAGTTAGGGTTGTAATAGCACCTGGGTACTGGCACTTTTGAGGTTGGTTTTATTTTCTATAGGGGGTGTCTTGATTTTTGTTTTGTTTTTATGTTTTTGTTTGTAATCATCAAGGATGAATACCAAAGATGACACAATTTACTCTAAGCAAATCAGTTCTTGAACAAAGGTGGAATGTTAAAACCGTTGTCCCATTTGAACTGAATAGCTATACAGTTTAACGATCTTGTTTTTGTTTTGTTTGTAATCATCAAGGATGAAAACCAAAACATTGGTTATCCCCAATGATGACACAGTTTACTCTAAGCGTTTCAGTTCTTGAACAAAGGTGGAATGTATAAACCTTTGTCTCATTTGAACTGAATGGCTATTTGTTTTTGAGTGTACCACCACCTTTAAATGAAAAAATGAAATTAAATAAAATACATCTCCCCTAAAAATTAGTACACAAAAACAGTCTCAAATAATAAGATTATATCAAACACCTACCATATCTTCCATATCATAGGAAGAAATACTACTAGAGTGCAACCAATTACCTATGTTTCCAAACTAATTGCCCGTGTTTCCAAACAAATTGCCTATGTTTACATTCTATATAATTGCCCTTTCCAAATGTGGGTAAAGAACTAAATGTTACAGAATACTATCTCAGTCTATCTGTACCAAATGGGGTAAAGAACTAGGTACTACAAAATACTAACTGTCATAGTAATCCGTAGTACTTAGTTCTTAGGCTCATTTCTGTTTAGTAGTAATATATAGTATTTAGTGCTTTGAGCAACTAGACTTGTTAATTTATTTAGTAGCTGGAGACCTAAATACTACAAATTACTAATAGTAATTTGTAGTACTCAGGATCTTAGGGGTATTGCAGCTTTTGTGGGTTAGGGTTAACACTGCAGTATGTCTGAATCTATATATATATATATATTTTACATGCATTTTGCTTATTCTACAACAGGCAATGGAAAAAGTGTATGACAAAGGTCTTGTGAAAGCCATCGGGTTGTCTAATTTTCCACTGGACTGGCTCAAGAGAGTACTAGCTATAAACAGAGTCCCCGTTGCTAATCTCCAGGTAAGTCAACTGTGAAAACAGTTTACATTTCAGGAACATTCTCAGGGTGTCTCAAAATCTAACAACAACTTGATGAGACTGACTCAGTCAGGTGAGTATTTGCCATAAACAGAGTCACAGATTGTAATTGTAATTGTGATTCCTTGGAATCTCCTGGTCCCCGGCCACAGTTTCAATTTCTCAGATTATTGAGGGTGTATCAAACCTAAATACAACTAGACGGTTGTGGTAGCATGTAGTCCAATTTGCTGATAAGCACTGAAATTAAACCAGGTTCTCAGAACATTCTGGCTGACTCAGATGCTAAGAGCAACAAGATATGACTGGCTTAAGAGAGTACTAGCACAGAAAGAAATCATATTTTCAGAATATTCAGGGTGTTCCAAAATCTAAGAGCACCTAGATGTGATGACTCAAGTGCTGGCTAATAGAGTCCAATGCAGTTTGTAATCTTCAGGCAGGTCAGTTTTGAAAACAGACCAGTTTCTTTTTGGATTATTCAATGTTTCTCAATAAGAACAATTAAGACGGGACTGGCTCAAGGGAGTAAATATGCTCTGTCATTTAACTCTGTGTAGTGACTTCAGAGCATATTCTAGTGGTTGGCACAGCATTTACAAATAAATGCTGGGGAATTTAATTGCATTGAAGCTTGCATATATGCTGATCATATGCACTAAAAAGGTGAACTTTGCAAGCCAACTGCACTGTGCATAACATGGCTGAAACAGTGGTCGGCAGCGGCTGATCACAACATATTTTGCAAATATCGAGAGACACTGAGTACCCAAGTTCAATTTGAAGTAAGCTCCAGTAGAACACAATGAGATACTGTAAAACCAGAAATGTTCGTGAGTTTAACATTTCACGAATCAGCAATACTGGCTTAAGTCACACCATGAAAATGTCACGAATGTAAACTTTGTAGTGCACTGCTACAAGGTAGATTGGAAATATTTGTGGCATGAAATTTTCGCGAGTAGGTGCTCGTCACGAAAATACCGAAATTTAAATGCTTGCAAACATTTCTTGTTTTACAGTACTCTGTGCCATGTCAAGAAAGTGACATTGAGGCTGCTGGCAGTATGACTCTGAGACGAATATCAAAGTGCTCGATATCAAATATCAAATTTTTCAACATTTCTTTTGCAGATAGAGCTTCACCCCTACCTCACACAGGTAGAGCTGGTAGATTTCTGTAAATCCAGTGGTATTTCAGTCACTGCATACAGTCCACTAGGATCCCCAGGAAACCCTTAGTAAGTAGCCTACTTACAATAAGTTCAACCCTACCTCAGACATGTAGAGAGTGACAGCAGGTTTTGAAATAACAGTTTTAGAACCAGGAGCTACTTTTTTACTGAAAACCGCTCTTAGTTCACAAATCTTCCTTTCAGACTCTGAAGCAGTTTTTTCACCAACCATCCAAGGTTAAAACCACAGAAAAGTGTATCTTTATAATGAGTTCAATGAACAACCAGGAGCAATTTCTAATATAAAATTTGCCCTTGCTAACAAAATTTACACAAGAGCAGAGACAAAGATCTTGGTGTAAAGATGTCCATAAAGACATTATTGCATAATGAAACTGTAAAATCCAAGTATGGAAGAATTCATGCTATAGTTTGATCAGCTCCAAATTGGTGAAGCCTCCTTATTGAATGAATACAGAAGGATGCAGACGCATATGAAGGCAACAAGCGCACTGTGCATCATGTGTAACGCATGCCTGCAGCCAAAACTGTGTGTGTGTGTGGCCATAAGGGTGCAGGTATGCTTGGATTACTTTTGCACGCAGAGAAATAAAACCTGAATATTACTCACCAATTTGGAACTTATTACATTATAGTCTAATCTATGCAGTTTTGCACATAGGATAAAGTCTATGTTACTGGTGATAAATTCTTCTATTGCTATTTGGTTCTTATCTTTCATATTGCCAATAATTATTCCTGATTTATTCATAATAATTGTTTGCAGTCGTAACCAATCATTGCCATTTGTGCTCAAAGATCCAATTGTAAAAGACATAGCAGAGCGGAAAGGAAAGAGCCCGGCTCAAATCTTGATACGATTCGCCTTGCAACGTGGGATCTGTGTTATACCAAAGAGCACGTCTCCATCCAGAATGGCAGAAAATTTGGAGGTATTTAAAAATTGTATACAAAAGAAGTCAAATTCCAACTAAAATTTACATATGTGTCATTCAAAAAAATTGAAAATGTCTTTAAGAATAACAAGAGAGGACTGAATTGAATGAAGTCACATTAATTGTGCTACCTGCAGCAGGATTTCTCAAAGAAAACACATCAATTTTAACTGAAATATCATTTTACCTGCCAATTTATCATCATCATCATCGGTCGTCCTTGGACGGAATATTGGAAGCAGCAGTTACAAATTTCCTCCAAGCAAGTTTATCCAACATAAGCTGTTGAACTTCATTGGGTTCAAGATCAAGGTCCTTTGAGATGCTGTCAGGATAAGTGGTGGATCTCCTGCCACGGGATGAATGGCCTTCACTTGGAGTCCAGAAAAGCACTCGGGAGACAGGTTGATCGGATGCTCGTAGGCAGTGTCCAGCAAACTGGAGCCGTCGCTTCCTTACTGAGTTAGCCAGCGGAGGAATTTCACCATACACCTCTTCCATAGTTTTGTGGTCTCTCCAACTGATGTTAAGGACTCTCCTCAGCAACTGTGTGTAGCATCCATTTATTCTGTCCTCAAAAGTCTTTGTAACTGTCCATGTCTCTGAACCATATAGTAGAATACTTTCCACGCAAGCTCGGAAAAACTTGATTTTAGTTGGCCTATCAAGTTCAGATTTCCATATCTTCTCCAGCTTGTTGCATGCAACCCAGGCTTGAGCTTTCCGGCACTTGAAGTCATGGAAAGAGTCTGGCATTGACGATCCTAGGTACTTAAACTCCTTGATGTTGTCAAGTTTGGCACCACTCAGAGATGTGACATTTGTGGAGGATGGGATGCCGACTAGCAGAGTCTTGGTTTTTCCAACATTAAGGTGCAGGCCAACACAGTTTGAAGCTTCTTCGATATGCTGTAGCAGAATTTCAGCTGACTCAATGGATGAAGACAAGAGTGCTATGTCATCAGCGAAGTCCAAATCATGAAGGCGTAGCTCTGGATGACGTCTACTCTTCCTTCTCTCAAGAACGATCCCGGTGGATTGGTTGATGTCCTTCAAGGCATGCCGCATGATGTAATCTACTACCACTATGAAGAGGAATGGAGCAAGGGTGTCTCCTTGTAGAACTCCAGCCAGAATCTCGAAAGGTTCGGTATCACCGTCTGCAGATATCACTAAGGCAGATGAATCTGTGTAGATAGCCTTGATTGCATCAATGATGACTCCTGGAATACCATACGCATGTAGGATTTGGAACATCCGTTCACGATGGATCGAATCGAAAGCTTTTGAGTAATCTATGAATACTACTGCCAGAGGAAGATTCTTTGTCTTCATGCCTTCAATGATACGTCTCAGAGCCAGTATTTGAGAGACGGTTGATCTATGCTGTCTGAAGCCATTCTGGTTCCAACGCAGCAAGGGGTCAACAAATGGTCTTATCCTGTTTAATACCATCCTGTTGAAGAGCTTGGCTGCAATACTGGTAAGGGTGATGCCCCTGTAGTTGGTTGGTTTTGATAGGTCCCCTTTCTTTGGGATGGGAATGATTCCACCTGTTGACCATTGCTTAGGTTTCTCTTGGTGTAGCAGAAGATTGTTGCACAGATGAAGAAGGTGGGGTTTAAAGGTGTCCGACTTCCAGAGCTCAAGTGGAATGCTGTCCAGACCTAAGGCACCTCCTGGTTTTGACTGTGAAAGCGCTTCTTCCAGATCAGCTAACGTAAACTCTGAGGTTGAGATTGGTAGTGTATCATCAACCACCTTGGAGATGGTGAAGTCTCTGTCTGGTACTGTTGGTGGTTTCCCAAGAAGAGTAGAGAAATGCTTCAACCATGAACCTTTCCTGTCATCTGGCGTTCCTGAGAGCATAGATCGCTTGCTATCCTTTCTTCCACTGATGTCGTCCACAATTTTCCAAGCAGTGCTGTGTTTGCTGGAGAGAGAAGCTTGTTGTACCTGCTCGATGCTGGACTCCAGTAATGCTTTCTCCTCTGCTATGTACGCATCTGTCAACTTTTGTTTGGCCATGTTTTTATCCACCTTGGTTGACGAGATGTAGGCTTCTCTTGCCGCTTTTACTTTCTGGGTCTGTGATATGCTCTTGAAAGTATTCCTTGGTTTCTTGGGCAAGATTTCCTCTGCTGCCTTGATGCAGGAAGATTGGAGGAGGTCGTACTTCTCTTGGAATGGCATGGTGCTCTTCTCTTGGGCCAAAGGATCAAAGAAGTTGGATACTTTGATGGCATATTCATCCTGGAGGTCTCTGTTGAAACACAGTGCTTTGAAGTTCAAGGACCGTGCTGCATTAGGCGGCTTCTTCTTTGGAGCACGCAGACGTAGCTTTACCATCGCTGTGATGATTCTGTGGTCAGACCCCACTGTTACAAAGGTGTTGTATGCCTCTACATTTTGCACAGAGTTTACCCATTTCTTCCTCACCAGAATGAAGTCCAGTTGTGCCTTTGTGGTGTTTGGGTACTGGAATGTCCACAGCTTCCTATTCGGCTTCCTGAACTTGGTATTTGTGACAACAAGATCGAAGCTGTTGACAAAATCTAGAAGAAGGATGCCATTCCGATTGGTGGAATCATGGTAGGAGAATAGAACTTCGCCTGTACCAAGTTTTGCATTTAAGTCGCCACCAATCAAAACCATGTTGTGTGCGGGGATGTCTCTCATCGCATCTGAGAGGTTCTTGTAAAAGGCGATTACATCCTCTTCTTTGGAGCAGTTTGTAGGGCTGTAGCAGCACATGATGGTTGTGGCTGGATTCCCTGTGAAGGAGGCAGTAATGATCCTATCAGAGTGTTTCTTGACCTCAGTAAGACATTTCATGGTGTAGTGTCTCATCAGTAATCCTATCCCACCAGTAGCAGCTCCACTTTTATTCCTTGTTGCTGAGGATGTTACCAAGGTGTACTTTTCAGATACCTTTGTATAATCTATGTCAGCATCGTGTAACATTCGGTGTTCTTGCACGCAAATCACATCGATTTTGAATTTGCTGGCTGCTTCCGTCAATTCACCCATGTTGTGCGGTTGTCTCAGTGTCCTGGTGTTGAAAGACGCGAAACTAACTGACTTTTTGCATCTCATGAATTTCGAAAAAGTTCTCCCTCGTCCATGTCTGTTCTCAGCTCCTGCCCTCCCTGAAGGGTTTAAGGCAGACGCATCATATGTTCCGTCTTGCGGATCAGACCTGTCAGAGGAAGTTGTTGCAGGGGCTTTAACCCTGGTGCTATAATTTGCTTCCATTATTCTTTCTTGGCTGATTTACTCCATTGGTGCGCCACGCCTAGTGGAGTTTGTGCTGTGGAACAGCACAGGTTTTCTGGTGACCGTTAAGCTGATTCAATTAGTTCACAACTTCTCCACCCTTAACTCTGGAGATCCAGACTCCAATCTTAAATTCCAGTTGTTCAGACAACCAGACTGCCTGTTGAGTCCATTGGCCGGTAACATTTATAATATTTATAATTGTTGCGCCCTTTTGCCGTTGGAGGTTGCTCCTCTCTTCCGCCCAAGGTAATGGACTACCTTTGTAATCATAGTGTTCTCCAGATATTGTTTGCTCCGCTCCGGACGCTGGGACGGGTGATCGGCCCTGAGCAGCTAAGCGGAGTTTGAACATGCCAGTCATTGATGGAGATTTGACCATGGTGGGATGTTCAGCACCACCCTACTGATGGTTCACAGATGCTGTTGTCGACCAATCTTGCCAGGGGTGGAAATGATATGGCTATGAGGTAGGGACCCACAAAAAGACCTTCTCAATCTCTATGATAGGTTAGAAGGAAAATTTTTAAAGAGAAGTAACAACACAGGTTGGCATCCACACAAGTGTAAGCCGACAAAAGAAGATGGAGGTCATTATCCGTTTGTGGACAACATCCCCCCATCTCCTGATGTCAGTGTGGCGATGCGCCGTCACCAGCACAAAGGGGATCTGTGTCCTGTACCCCAGCGTGCTATCACCTATTACCATGACCATTGCGGGGTTCAAGCGCCTCTACCCTACACATGGGATTAAAAGCCTCCTCCCAGACAAACCAGATTTCAAACAAACTACCAAGCCAACTAACTTGGCTTACCTTTCCTAGCCAACTGTGTTGTGAAAATGAAATGAGGTAAAGAAGCTAATAGAATAGATTGTAGAAAGGATGAGAATAAAGGATAGAGATGAGTAGGAAGGAGCACCCAAATGGAAAAAGAACCCATTTGGGAAAATCCAACACTGATGGAATGTGTTGGCAAAGGTAATTTTCAGCTCCTCGACACAGGGATAGTGCCTTCCTTTTTACTAATGACCATTGCGGGGTTCAAGCGCCTCTACCCTACCAATTTATACATACGGTGCATGTACAAATGAGAGCCAATTAAAGGCATATTATGTGATCTTTTCCATAGAGCGCCCTCTATTCATGATTTTTTTTAGATTGTAGATTTTCTTGCAGATTTACATTTCTGATCATAAATCGTACATACATTCCAAGTTACAGAGCGATACGATTCCTAATTACCTCAAAATCATTGTTTTAGAGAGAATTTAGAGTGAATATATAAACTGTCGTGTTAACCCGACAGTTAGTGTTAACCCGACAGTTTATTTTCACTCTAAAAACCATGATTTTGAAGTAATTAAGAATCGTATCGCCCTGTAACTTGGAATGTATGTATGATTAATGATCAGAAATGTAAATCTGCAAGCAAATTTGCTTTCAATTTTTTTTTTTGATGTTGAGGGCGTTCCCTGGAAAGATCACATAATATACCTTTAATAAGCCACGAAATCACAAGGTTAAGATGTGTCGGCTTATCTTTGACTTGCTTAATCAAAATGACAGTGGCTCTGGCGTAGACGTGTAAACGGCAAATGTGACTTGAGACACTAAGAAGATTTTACAAAGACCACTTTGAGGCACTGACATAATTACTGAGTTATGTAAGAAACATTTTGGTACAAAGCAATTGAATTTTCATGAACATTTCTATGCTCTAATTTAAGGTAAGCAGAAAGTATTGGACCGCACCCGACAGACAGACAAATAGATCATCCAACGACAAGGATGAACAGACGGATGACTAGAGTTTTTAACAAATCGTAATTAGTCCAAGGAAAAATATAAACCTGTGCTATGGGCCAGACCAACCCATATTTTGGAAATAAATGTTTGTAAATTATATAATTGTAATTGTCCATATTTTTGTTCGTCTCCAAGAATTGCAGAAAATGTTAAGGTATACATAATATATTGGACAGACGGATCGACTGAATTAAAGACAGACACCGCATAGACAGACAAACAGATCAACTAAAGACAAGGATGAACGGACGGACGACTAGAGTTTTTAACAAATCGTAATTAGTCCAAGGAAAATATATACCCGTTCTATGGGCCCGACCAACCCATATTTTTGGAATTAAATGTTTGTAATTGTCCATATTTTTTTGCGTCTCCATCAAGAACTGCAGAAAATGTTAAGGTATGCATAATATATTGGACAGACAGATCGACTGAATTAAAGACAGACACCGGATAGACAGACAGATCAACTGAAGACAAGGATGAACGGACGGACGATTAGAGTTTTTAACAAAGTTTTTAACAAAGTTCATGAAACAAATATCACTGTTCTATGGACCAGACCAACCCATTTTTTTGAATTATATGTTTAATTGTTTAAATGTTTGTATATTTTTTTTACATCACCTTACTGGTGAAACTGATACCCAAGTATGCACAAATGTGACCTGGCACCACAAAATGAGCGTAAAGTCGCGGTGAAGATGTTGCTGAATTGAGCTAGGATAGCATGTTATTGATATTTTTGCCATTTGTTGTTAGTATGGACCAAGCTTTCTATTTATAGCGGAATTATAAGATAAATAGCCTGGCATGGCTGGTAATACTCTTAAAATAAGTATACATACTGTCATTTTAGAATTCCCCTATAATAGAAGAGACCTTGGGTCCATACCAACAACAATTTAAACGGCAAATCAATAACATGCTATGCTGCCTTCGCCGCGACTTTACGCTCGTTTTGTGGTGCCAGGTCACAAATGTATGATGCTTAAACTTAAAGCCATCTTATGCAATGTTTTTCATGGAAAGCTCGATCTTTGATTTTCCCCTCTAAATGCAATTATTTTTTATCAAATTAGATAAACATGAAACTAGAATATCTTGTAAGTTACAGAGCAATGCGATTCCCAATTACCCCAAAATCATGGTTTGAATGGGTTAAAATATCCCAGACAAATTATTTTATGAGTGGTTTTTGGTTCATAAATAGAATTCCATGGTTTGACAATGTGTTAACGTCGTTTACAGTGTATCGGCTGCGATCCCATCTGTATACACAACACAACTGAACACAGTAGTACGGAATGCTTTTTTATGACGAAAATTGATACAATATGTTGAAATTCCTTAAATAATTGGAAGCAGATTTTCATTATGATTTAGTAAAGGAAAAGTCGGTCAAGATCTATTTGTGAGTCCGGGAATATCTTTCCTGAAACTTCATTGAGAGAGAGACAAATATGTGTTAACGTTTGACAGAGATCACATGATATACCTTTAATGTACTGTATAAGCTGTTGGCTGCAAAACACATCAATTTGATGCAACAGATTAATTTGGAATCGAAATTACTTGATTTGAAAGGGTTTTTATTTTGGTGGCATTTGTTGCTTATCTTGTTGCTAATTTACATTGATTAATATAGCGGTTATTTAACAGATCAATCAGTATATAATACGAAATTATTATATTTAAAAAAATGTGTTTATCATTGTCTTTTCAGAGCTATAATTTTGAGTTGACCGAGGGAGAAATGAAGCAGCTGTTTGATTTAAACAAGGATCTTAGATTATGTCTGTATGATGAGTAAGTATAAACATTATAGAACTATTTAATATTTCAACTCAAATAAAAACCAAGGACATTCACCAGCCCACGAACTCCCATACATGTATATACTAGAACCGGTGAATGTCCTTTCTTTTTTTTCTCGAGTTGAGGCTTATATGTTTATTTCGTTCTTTCAGTTGGGATGAGCTTCTCTACACATCGATAGTTAATTCTCTTGGTACCTGTCTTACTTGTGGGCCAGTATGGTGTAAACTGATTGCCCATTTGGTTTGAAAAATAGATGTAATTTATGTAAATTTAATATCACATATTTACAAATTTTACAATTTCAAGTAGATATTGGATAAAAGTGGTTGATTTGTAAGTTTACTATTTTAAGATTTTAGTTGCAAATCTGTTCAATGTCTGAGAGATGTTTCCTTAACACTTTCCACGTGGCAGGTGTCTGCAGACGACATTCCAAAAGTTCACAAAATGCTTCAAAAATGTCAAAATAATTAAATTTCATTACCATATTTGGAATCACTGTGAGAAGTGCATTAAGATAAGTTCAAACATTCCTAGTATTGGTTCAGTAATTCTTGAGATAGGCTTTGAAAGTTGGGAAAGGTTTGAAATGGTAAAATTATAAACCATTATAAGCAAGAAAGTAGTGAATTATCCCCAAAGGTGGTTAACCACTCAACCATTTGTGTACTGTTCTATAGCCAAATGATAAGTGAATTTGTGTTTCTATCATGAGAACCACTAAACTAATTGGGAAGAAGACTGATTTTATGATAGGCTCTTGTGTAGTTATGGACCCACGTCACATGAGGAGCTCGCGTAAAGTATGCGAGCTCAACCTCATTTCAAAACGGTGGAACGGTGCTTTGGTGTTGTTGGTTGGCAGTATTTTGTGAGTTCAAGCATGCGTGCGCAGCCTGATCGAAGTGCTCCACACGTATGTCGAACTGTGGCCAGGAGATTATGTGCCGTAGATCCATAGAAAACACAGTCAGAAAAAAGTTGCATTGTAATGTCAATGGAAACCAGTAGACACTGGTGACTACTGGTGACAGAAACTGATGGTCATATGATGAGTGTTGCTCAAGAAATCTTCTTTGCCTCTCCATGATGTTCTCACTTCCTTAACACTTTTGGACCGGTGATTTGACATTTCGTCGGTAATAAATCTTCTAAGGATGTGTCTATTTCCCACTATATGGTCCAATTAAAATACTGCAAAGGACATCATTAGGCCCCAAGGGCATAAACTAACCTTCATAACCCTGAAAATGGACCACATAGTCAGAGGTTGACAAAATCTTAGATGATTTATTACCGGCGAAATGTCAAAATCACCGGTCCAAAAGTGTTAAGGGATGGGAACATAATGCACCACCACCACAAATAACCGTAATCTTAAATGACATGCTCTTGTGTATTGCATGTTTATATTTCAGATCCTTCAACTCTCCACTGCACCCGTTCAGTCCGCAAAATACAAAGAAATAAACAACGCAGCAATATGCCTTGTATGTCTAGCCTGTGGCCAAACTTCGACTCTCTTGGCTTGTGATGCTTTAGTGGACAGCCCAGCAAGGATCCGTTGTAAAGTTTTTCTCAAAACGTCTACTAAAAATAGTACTAAACAAATTCATTTGAGAAAAAATATTACATGTACAAGCTTCACTTATACATGTGGAAAAAAGGTTTACTATACTCTTTTTTTAAAAGCCATTTTCTCCAATTTTCTAATCAACCATTTTTATATGAATCTTTTAATATTTTATCAAAGCAGTAGGATGTTTATTATTATCGGTGAAAAAAAGATCTAAGAACTGGGTGACATTGTGTGATAAAGCATTTATTTTACTTTAACTCTACAGTGGCAGCACCAAGAGAGGGGGGGGGGCATCCAGTCACGACCTTCCTCCACCCTTTCCCCCCAGTCAGCTCAAGCCCCACCCCATATTGTCCCCAAACAATCGAAAATGTTGACTTTTGATGTAAAAATTACTTAAAATTGGTCTGAAATGTCTAATTCAGAACAAATTAAGCTAATTTTCAGGCAATTTACAATAAAGCCAAAATGTTCCCATGCATTTTTCCACCCAATATTATGGGTCTTGCCCCCTCCAGATTTTGTCTTGCCCCCCCCCCCCCCCTTAAAAAATACACACACACACCCCCAACTCATTTTTGTCTTGCATTTAATTGTGTTTATAAAAGCAGCTTAGTTAGTTTTTGTGATATCTTTATTTTATTGTTTGACCACAAAATATAATGCGATTTATCATGCACTTTAGAGCTGACAATCGTATAAATTGACGTTTTGGTGTAAATTGTGTTTTTAACAAATAATACAAGAATTGTCAATACACACATTTTATATTTTATATATATGTAATGGAATCCAAGCATTTTTCCAATAATAATTGACATAACAGTAATAATAATGCAGTAACAATTAAGATAACTACACTATAACCTAAAATACTGAAAGTACAGTTTAGGCATGTGGTAAAATACTGAAATTCGATTTGGTGCAATCCATCTTAAATGGCATATAGTTTGTTTGTTTGTTTGTTTGTTTGTTTACATGGTCGGTCCATACGGACACGCGCTTCGGTCCTGAAGGGACCATGCTCAAGCAAAATGCTCATGCCAGGCTTAAAAAGCCTATTTAAGCATGCTGGCTGAATGAAATGTAAGTAAGAAAAGATAGAAAGAATGAAGTAAAGTTAACAATTTGCTGTCCGCCTTGGACAAGAGAAAAGAATAGTTTTGATCCAATCTCATTTGCCACACGGGCTTAACGGAATACTTTATGATGAAAATCAAAACGATGTTAAAAAAATCCATAAATTGAATGA
This sequence comes from Ophiura sarsii, assembly GCA_035610835.1. NCBI lineage: Eukaryota > Metazoa > Echinodermata > Ophiuroidea > Amphilepidida > Ophiuridae > Ophiura > Ophiura sarsii. The sequence goes on from CM069444.1 coordinate 80,526,905, forward strand.
AGAAGATTACCATTGTGATTTTAGTAACATTCTGTTATATTTTGTTACAGAAAATACAGTCAAAATCGATTTATGAGTCCAGGAATGTCTTTCCTAGCCTCGGTTCGAGGCTTCTGGGCCCTGGGATACTTTCTTTTGTCTTTTCTCCCCCTCTCTCTCTCTCTCTCTCTCTCTTTCATTTTTTTGTGAGCTTGATTGGTTTTATTCAGTGTGTCCTGTCCCTCTTACTTCTGTTGTAATCAGATTCAAGTGGTCTAAAAATAGTCTGAGTAAGTTGCTGATCCCCTATTATATATCTGTGACACTACTATCAACAGTTTCAGGTGCCCGGTCTACTTAATGCTCCCAATCTCTATTGCTTGCCTCCCACTGTGCTCACATCCCGAGTTTTTGCCACCCGACTGGGCAACTAGTAAGATTTGAAGGAGCATTTAGTAGACAGGGTACCTGTTACTGTTGAGAGTGCTGTCATAGATATATAGGGGAGCAGCAACTTACTAAAACTATTTTTAAACCTGTGCCAACCAAGACCATTTGAATCCGACCACAACAGCATGAACACAGAGGTAGGAGGACAGCAGGGCACACTGAATAAAAATCAATCAAGCTCACAGTAAAAATCAAATAAATGAAACAGAAAAAAAAGAGTATCCCAGGGCCCAGAAGCCTCAAACCAAGGCTATGTCTTTCCTGATAGTCAAACTCATTATAAGAGAGAAAAATATATGAAAAGATCACATAATATATTGCTTTAACAGCAATTCAATGTGATACATTCTAGGCTCATAAACATGTTGCCAGGTGTGTTTTCATAATTATTAGATACCAGATTAATAAATCTGGACGCTGTCTTCCAGTATCAGTGTAATTTCTTGTATACCAACCCATGGTGTGGGTATAACGTAACTAAACACTTCAAAAGAAGTAAGTTCCCCTTTAGGGTTTCCCTTATATTTCCAAGACAACACATTGGAATGAAATGGGGTTTCAGTCAAATGATTATGGGATTCATACCAATACTTTACCAACATTTCAAATCAACAGGTTCTGTCATGCTCGAGTGAGCACGTATTGAATGACGGAATGTCCCATTTCAAAAGTTGCTAAAATAACGTTTACTTTCAAAAGTTGCTAAAATGATGTTTAGTAGCCGATGTATCCACCGCGTTGTGACTTGCCGTCATCGACGTCTCAGTGTTGATGAGGCGCACCACTCGATGCTATGGGATGGCATCCCACTCTTGTTGTACCAGAAGACGTGTGAGTGTGATCATCCACTCTACGATCCACGGCTCGCTTTAACTGATCCCACAGATGCTCGATTGGGTTGAGATCTGGGGAGTTCGCGGGCCAAACTAAACGCTCTATACCTTCATCTTCCATGAACTGATTAGCAAATCTTTTTTCCATTTCCTATAGCTCTGAGAAATTGATGTCGTCAATTGATACGCCAACGTGGTGGATACACACACTACTAAACATTGTTTTTAACAACTTTTGAATTGGGACATTCTGTCAATATAAGCTCACTCAAGCATGACAGAACCTGTTGATTTGAAATTTTGGTCAAGTATTGGTATGAATCTCATAACAATTTGACAGAAAACCCATTTCAACCCAATTTATATTTTTGAAAATATAAGGGAAACCCTAAAGGGGAACTTACTTCTTTTGAAGTGTTTATTTAATGTTAAACTCATTGTTGCCATAATAATGTTTGAGAATGATTTTTATTTGAAGTCAATAAAATTGAAATATATCCTTTAACAACTATGGTATTGTGTTATTAATGTTAGTATGTATGGCTTCAGATTAAGTTTGAATGGGGTGACAACAATGTTCATCAACAAAAGCAACGGTCGAAGGGACTGGACTGTCGATACATGCTTGAGGGAACAGTAAATGACCACAACACTGTCCACTATGCCTTATTGCCCTTTATAATGCTTTGGTGCGAGGTTTAAAAGCATGGGTCCTAAAAAAATAGGATGCTGCCGGGCAAAGAACAATGGCAACTGCCAACCAAATGCCTGGCATGACGTCACATGTCAACCCCATCTATAGCTTGTTGTAAGAATAAGTAACTTTATACACTGAGGCAAAAAAGAAACTTATACAATTTTAACAGATCACCAAATAAAATTCTGTGCATGAAAATATACCAAATTTGGATACAATATTACTGCAATGTATTGCTTCAAATGGCAGTCAATAACCAATTGTTTGCTTCAATGACACAAGAGAAATCAATAAGTAATGAAGTAAGCAATGAAGTAATTAATAACAGGTATGCACAGAATTTTATTTGGTGATCTGTTAAAATTATATAAGTTTCTTTTGTGGCTCAGTGTAGTACATTGTATAACTTGATATTATATGAAATTTGCATCGCCCACAGTGTAGTAGTGAAAAAAATGTCATGCAGTGGCGTAACCAGCAAGGGGCATGAAAACCATGCGCATACTGATTCGTAGACACACTTTCTTTGGATTTATAATTTGATTCGAAAACGTCAATTTCCGAATATGCTACAACTTAACATGTAGAACAAATCTATACCCCATGAAAGTTCATCTGTGTTGGTGATAAATAATATGAAGTTAAACTTTCGATCTCAACACAAGAAATAATTACCTGGAATTTTCAGGTGTTGCTACACCTTTCATCAGCAGACTAATGACTCGACTTGACCTTTTGGAGGTGTGACGTCAGAATCGGGTCAGAGACTCTTGGTAATTTGTACCTGCCCCCGTCTTTGTTGAGTGATGGTCGGTTGGCTCTGATGTATTTGCCTCCTTGACACCTCTCTCAAACCAACGAGGATCCCTATCCTGAAAGTTCCAGGTAATTATTTCTTGTGTTGAAATCGAAAGTTTAACTTCATATTAAATCTATACCCCATTATCCCGATACATTTTGACCAATAGAGTAATGAAAGCTTTGAATATAAAGGAATCAATGTGACTCTTTCCTCAAGTGCAATGTAAGGAAGGGTGTTACCTCGTTGAATCTTCCGCTGAGTACATCCGAAAGTAAACAGTATGACTAGAGGTTGACTCGGGTTATGCCTAGGTCATACAAATATTAATGTCGGGGGGGGGGGGGGGGGTATATTTCTTGTATGGTGGGTCAGTCACTGTTAGTTTGACGCTACTGGAGACTTGTTGATGTTATCTGGCAGTGCATTCCAACAATCCTGCAAAGAAAAAGCCATTGTTTGTTAAAAACTGTGATTTCTTCATTTTAAGGTCGTCCGTAGGAGAGAGACCTTATGGCTGCATCCTTCGTCTGTCTGTGTAGTCTATGTTGTCTGTCTGTGTTGTCTGTCAACAATTTGGTATACACTTTTTGTTTTGTCCATTTCTTTTCCATACAATCACCAATTGTAACCATTAATATGCAGTTCGAATCTTCAGTCCTATACTTGCAATGCATTAGTAAAGACCTATTATTCTGCACATTGTGTCACTGGAGCGATATTGGTTGACCAATATCCTTCCAACTTGGTCAGTTGGTTACCTGCATGAATACACTTTAAGAGCCATCTTAGGTAAATATTGAGTATGGGTGGTAAAGCTCACCGATTTTTTTTCTTTTTCCTGGCCAGGTCGAAGTACTTTGGTAGCATATCAGAAAAACGAGATTAGTTTGTTAATCTTTTACTCGTTGCCATGGCAACAGCCCAATTTAGATTTTAGCAATTTTTTGGTCAATATCAGTTAAAAATAGTCGAAATTTACCGCACATTCGTTATCTTATTGCAGCAATATGCAAGATTTTTTTTCAAAAGTAGCTATTACTTGATAAAGACACATCTTTATACTTTAGACACAAAAAATAAAAATAAATAAATGTTTTGATGTATTTTCTGACCTGGCAACATTGCTAGTTTTGACATATTAAGTAAATTGATATTTTGCCTATCTTTGCATCTCGTAAAAACTACTTGCCAGGGCACTCGGGATATTGACCTATGAAGGAGGAGGGAGAGATGACTTTACCCTACTCATATCTGATGAAAACAGCTTGGTGTATTATATACTTTAACGGCAGTGTTGCCAGATAATGACGCATTTTGGAAAAATTACAATATTTAGTTTGTTACAAATAATGACATTCATTTTGATACTGAAGCCATTGTTACGACAAATTGGATTTAGTATATACATGTACCAGATGTTCCAGGGACTTCCATAGATACCCGTTAAGTAAAGCAGGTGGTAATATAGGGCCTATACTTCTACTCTTGTTACCAGAAAGTTCCTAGTTCGGCAACATTGCTATATTCAGATAATTTGATTTCGTATATTATAATTAGTCGGGTATGTACAGGAGGGTGCACGTGCACCCCAGTACTAAACCAAACCAACTTTTTAGGTGTCTTTTAGGGTCCTTAAACACATTTTAGATGTTAACAGTGAAAAAAATGGAATGCTCTCCAGATATCCAAAATGGCGTCCAAAATGGCCACCAAAACAGGTCAAATCTCATAAAATGACATATAGCAATCAAATTGTATGGTGAAAGTATAGTTGTAATAGTGGGATGTATGTATTAGACCACTAGACACTCATATCTAGAAGGTTTGCTTTGTCAAAATGGCCGCCAAAAATGGTAAAATTTCATATTGTCAGCCTGCTTCGATAATTGCCTAACTCATTTTTTCTAGTTCTTAGAAAACAAAAGTATGAAACCTGTTACCTGTGTACCTGTTACACATTTTGCATTATTGATGGGGTCACAGGTCACTAATAGGTATATCAAATAAGGTGGGATCGTTTCAAAAAATCCTTAAAATCGTGATACGTGTCTCTATTTTAAATAGAAGTTGTCAAAAAAACATAACATTTTTGGTATCATATTAAAGACGATTTATCCAGCTACTGAATAAAAAAAGAATTAAAGCCACATGTTTAGCAACAGTGAAGTTATCAATCTAAACGTCGAGTGAGTCAAGGGTGGGATCGGTGGATAAAACCGGCGCCCATAGGTTTCTACACAAAATAGTGGAAAACTAGAACTTTTGAAATAGATGCCATTTTAAAATTATGCATAGGAAAGTTTTCAAACTTCTCATATGTGTTAATAACATGTGCCTGCTATATTATGAATAATAATATTGAATTGTTATCTAGACATTCTCTACTAGAATATGATGTTCAATTCAGGGAGTGTTTTAATGTAAAAAATACACAGTTTTATTCATTTTATTGATTAAACAATGGCCAAATCGCAGTCTCTCTATTTCATTTGTGTGACTCTTCGGTCCTTTTCTACCCTGGGTAGTAAAACATTTAACTAAAAAAGCCAGAAGTGTTTCTTCACAGAATTGTTCATAGATTTATGAAAAATTTGCTATTTAGACCTATCTTGAACCGTGATGCACGCGGCGGTGTAACATGTCTGTATAACGTATGATAGTTGTATTCTATTGTTACATTTGTAAAGGCGGACAATGCTGACATACAATCTCTTTTTAAAGTTATGGTGGCTCTGAAAAGAGCCGTTTTTTATAAATGATTGCTGAGAAATATCTCTAAGCTCGTTCTCCACGGATACGGCGAGCCAACTGGATGTCCTTGGGCATAATGGTCACTCGTTTGGCGCACAAGTTGGTGTCTTCAAAGAGTCCCACTAGATATGCTTCACTGGCTTCTTGAAGGGCTAGAACGGCCGAGCTCTGGAAACGCAGCTCTGTCTTGAAATCTTGGGCAAAAAAGGAACTTTAACGATATTCGTGTAGTTCATTTTGATAACCATTTTCTTTTAAATTAAATAGTCCATGCTAACTTAATTTCATAGAATATTATATACAAACCTTCATTTCATGCATTATGTCATCATAATTTTAGACACCCTGTACTTTTCCTGTGAACATTTTGGGCAAGTGATTCTTAGCAAATTTGGTAGCACCTTCTGCGGTTGTTCTGATTATGGTGACTATCTTCAGCTAAACCCTAATTGTACAAACTATCAAAATATTTTGTGAGGAGCAAAAACGATCAACTTTTTTATGTTCCACCCTATACAAACTGAACACACCCTGTATAATTTTATTCTTTTTTGCAAAAATGAAAAACCTTGAATCATAAGCTTTCCAACAATATATAGTTTGTGGGTCATTAAGTATGTAAAACTTATGTTTTGTCCCGTTTAATCAGAGTTGGTGCATTTCTCAACATTATTAGAAGTGAAACATTTTTGGGGGACTAGTTTGTGACTTCTGACCATGGATGGATATTCATTATGTGGAATGTGACTTGTATTGTTGATGCCTCAATTGGCGTGCATGGATGCACTAATCCAAGTCATATAGAAACAGATGAACAATAACTTGATTAATTCCATGGATTTGTCAATGCAAATTCAATAATGCAAAATGAGTAACATATTTGGAGTGGTCTGGTGGCCCTTTTGCAACAAAGCTCTTCATTTATCAACACTTTTGATTGGTCAATGACTTAGGTATTATAACAGCATGTGCATAATGTAATGAAGTCATGAATTTTATGCAAAAAACTAAATTTTGCTGAAAAGTGAGTTAGGCAATTATCGAAGCAGGCTGACGTATTGGCATATATCCAACATGTATGATCAGAGTAAAGTTTTAACAATGGGATGTATGTGTTAGACCACTAGAAACTCATACCTAGTATTTTTACTTTGTTCACATATTTTAAAATCAAAATGGCCGCCAAATTAATGGCCGAAATTGGTCAAAAGTGGTCAAAATTCCATAAAATAGGCTGATTATCAACTGAAATGTATGATGAAAATATAATTTTAACGATGGGATGTATGTGTCAGACCACTAGTAGCTCATTTCCAGTATTTTTGTTTTGTTAACACAGTTCAAAATCCAAAATGGCCCCCAAGATTTTTACCGAAGTGGCTGAAAATTTGTCAAATTCCATAAAATGGGATAATATCAACCTAAATTTACGATAAAATTTTTGTTTTAATGGTGGGATGTATGTATTAGACCACTAATAACTCATACCCAGTATTTTTGTTTTTTTAACATAGTTCAAAATCCAAAATGGATGCCAAAATGGCCCCCAAAATGGTTCCCGAGGTTGCTGCAAAAATGGTCAAATTCCATTAAATGGATAATATCAACCTAAATGTATGATGAAAATATAGTTTTAAGGATGGGGTGTATGTATTAGACCTCTAGTAACTCATATCTAGTATTTTGTCTTTGTTAAGATACTTTAAAATCCAAAATGGCCCCCATAATGAGTCCCAAAATTACTGAACAAATTGTTTGAATGCCATAAAATGTGATGATATCAACCAAAAATATATGATGCAAGTATAGTTTGAACATTGGGGGTATGTAATAGACAACTAATAACTCATATCCAGTATATTTGCATTGCAATAACATACTTTAAAACCAAGATGGCCACCAAAATTGCCGCTGTCAATGTAAAAATAGTCTACATGAGTGTATGATAATTCAAAATAGATATTGTCAGAGTGTATAGATGGTGTGACCGGTGACGTAGTGCCCGGCGGTTTGCGTGCGCACCTACAGGGAACGGTGCTTTAATTCACACTTGATTGATCATTACTTACCATGCTTACGGTGTAATAGTGCAGTAGTCATGGTATGCATCCCTAAGCACAATGAGAGACCAGGTACTAAATCTGGTTGCCCGGCGGTTTGCGTGCGCACCAAAGGGCATGTGCTTTTAAAATTGGCGCTCAGTGATGTGTGCTGTGCTTTGCTTTGCTTTCATGCTAGTACCTCTAGCATGTCTTTAGACCAGGCGATAATCAATTTGTAAACTCTACTGATGTAAACAACGGTCACCTCATCTATACATACATATATACCGGGCATATATACTGTTATACTGTACACAGCGCCCTACCTCGGACATTAACGGTACAGTGCCCCTGAAACCTAGGGACATGAATTTTTATGTACACAGGAAGGGATGATCCCCTACTCTTTGCGAAGGAGTCTGTGACCTTTAACGTGCTCGGATTTTGCTCTTCTGATGCACGAGACCACCATATATACGTGACTTCTGAACCACGATGCAATTGAGACTAAGTACCTTGCCTAAGGATACAAACATGTTGGCCGTAGCGGGGCTCGAACTCGCAACCTTTGTATCATGAGACCTGCGATCTATCCGCTAGACCACACACGCTCATCAAATTCACCAAATAATATGTTCTAAACTGCTAAGCTATTGCTTTTAGAAATAAGGCCCACCTCTGTGACAATTTGATTCAGTATCACTTTCCAAACTGGCTGCCAGAATGGATAAGTTGATGTTAAATGACCTAACACATTTGTTTTGCATTGTAAATGACCATATTATGTGAATGCTATCACATTAAAGTTAGAGTATTGGTAAATGTACAATTCTGGCAGCCATTTTGGAAAGTGCTACTGAATCAAAATTGTCACAGAGGGGGGCCTTATTTCTAAAATTAATAGCATAGCAGTTTAGAACATACTATTTGGTGAATTTGATGTAATATACACTCTTACAAGATCTATTTTGGATTACCATACACTCATGTAGACTATTTTTACATTTACAGCGGCAATTTTGGTGGCCAACTTGGTTTTAAAGTATGTTATTACAATGCAAATATACTGGATATGAGTTACTAGTTGTTTATTACATACCCCAATGTTAAAACTATAATTTCATCATATATTTTGGTCGATATTATCCCATTTTATGGAATTCCAACAATTTGTTCAGTCAGTTTGGGACCCATTTTGGGGGCCATTTTGGATGTTTAAGTATGTTAAAAAATCAAAAATACTAGATATGAGTAACTAGTGGTCTAATACATACATCCCATCATTAAAAAGATATTTTCATCGTACATTTAGGTTGATATTATCTAATTTTATGGAATTTGACAATTATTTCAGCCACTTCGGGACCCATTTTAGGGGCCATTTTGGATTTTGAACTGTGTTAACAAAGCAAAAATATTGGTTATGAGCTACTAGTGGTCTAACGCATACATCTCATCATTAAAATTATATTTTCATCATACATTTCGGTTGATATTAGCCTTTTTAATGGAATTTTTGACCACTTTAGACCAATTTCGACCATTAATTTGGCGGCCATTTTGGTTTTAAAGTATGTTTACAAAGAAAAAATACTAGGTATGAGTTTCTAGTGGTCTAACACATACATTCCATTGTTAAAAATATATTCTGATCATGCATTGGTTTATATATGCCAATATATGGAATTTTATCATTTTTGGCGGCCATTTTGGCGGCCATCTTGGATTTAGGTGTGTTAACAAAGCAAAACTTCTAAATATGAGTGTCTAGTGGTCTAATACATACATCCCACTATTACAACTATACTTTCATACAATTTGATTGCTATATTATGTCATTTTATGAGATTTGACCCGTTATGGCGGCCATTTTGGACGCCATCTTGGATATCTGGAGAGCATCCCATTTTGTTGTCACTGTTAACATCTAAAATGTGTTTAAGGACCCTAAAAGACACCTAAACAGTTGGTTTGGTTTAGTACTGGGGGTGCACGTCAACCCCTCTGTACATGGTAAGTATGCCGAATGGGCTATTCCAAATTATTCATCCCTGTGCATATACATACCATTCATGTACTCTGTAGTCTCTGTGTTTATACATTGAATACCAATCCTATTCCAGCATCAATATCTACTGGTCTGCATTGAATTGGATACTCAGAAGTGTAAAACATGGTGCTAACACTATTAAAACAATGTAAACATGTTCAATTCTTGTTTGTCTAACAATTGTCTCTTTTAAATTATCATTTCATTTAATAGGGAACACACCATGGATTGCCAGAAATCTCAAATGGCGGCCATTTTGAAAAATAATAAATAATAAATAAAAATCCCCTCTTCCTCCTGTTTTTGAAAAACCCGGACGTGAAACATTTTGGCTTTTGGCAATTTAGATTATAACTGTCGATGATTATAGCTGCAGTGTTGACAGCCACATTACTATTTAGGTCAAAGTCATTAACCATCTATAAATTCATCTGTACAACTCGACAGCTACTATTTCAATCATCAAACACTACGATCTTGGTTGCGATATATTAGTACTCTGTAGTCCCTGTGTTCATAAAAATGGCGGCCATTTTGAAAAATAATAAATAATAAATAAAAATCCCCCTCTTCCTCCTGTTTTTGAAAACCCCGGACGTGAAACATTTTGTGTTTTTTTGGCTTTTGGCAATTTAGATTATCTGTCGATGATTATAGCTGCAGTGTTGACAGCCACATTACTATTTAGATCAAAGTCATTAACCATCTATAAATTCATCTGTACAACTCGACAGCTACTATTTCAATCATCAAACACTACGATCTTGGTTGCGATATATTAGTACTCTGTAGTCTCTGTGTTCATAAAAATGGCGACCATTTTGAAAAATAATAAATAATAAATAAAAATCCTCCTGTTTTTGAAAAACCCGGACGTGAAACATTTTGTTTGTTTTTGGCTTTTGGCAATTTAGATTATAACTGTCGATGATTATAGCTGCAGTGTTGACAGCCACATTACTATTTAGATCAAAGTCATTAACCATCTATAAATTCATCTGTACAACTCGACAGCTACTATTTCAATCATCAAACACTACGATCTTGGTTGCGATATATTAGTACTCTGTAGTCTCTGTGTTCATAAAAATGGCGACCATTTTGAAAAATAATAAATAATAAATAAAAATCCTCCTGTTTTTGAAAAACCCGGACGTGAAACATTTTGTTTGTTTTTGGCTTTTGGCAATTTAGATTATAACTGTCGATGATTATAGCTGCAGTGTTGACAGCCACATTACTATTTAGATCAAAGTCATTAACCATCTATAAATTCATCTGTACAACTCGACAGCTACTATTTCAATCATCAAACACTACGATCTTGGTTGCGATATATTAGTACTCTGTATAGTCTCTGTGTTCATAAAAATGGCGGCCATTTTGAAAAATAATAAATAAAAATCCCCCTCTTCCTCCTGTTTTTGAAAAACCCGGACGTGAAACTTTTTTTTTTGGCTTTGGCTTTGGCAATTTAGATTATAACTGTCGATGATTATAGCTGCAGTGTTGACAGCCACATTACTCTTTAGGTCAAAGTCATAAACCATCTATAAATTCAATTGTACAACTCGACGGCTACGTCATACGCTTTAAACCGGAACGATTTGCCGGTCTGAAAAACACTAGTTTGTGCAGCGCATTATTCTCACGCTATTTCAATCATCTAACACTCGATGTGGCACTACGATCTTGGTTGCGGTATAGTACAAATATGGCTAGTGCAATTAATATGACCATAGAGTTACCAAACAACAGAAATATTCCAACTTTAGGATTGGGCACATGGCTGGTAAGTATGCGGAATGAGCTATTCCAGATTATTCATACACCCTGTGGATGACACCGGATGTCCAGACAAATATCACCATATTTTGTCGTGGGTATCCGGACAAAATTGAAATTATCCAGGGAAATAGCAGAGTTGATCCACTTGATCCACCGTACGGATATCCAGGTATTTTCTAAATTTTCTAAAATAATTTTAAATTTATTTTGTATTTATTTTTGATTGATGATAACGATATTATTAGTTAACCCCTGCATGTTCACACAATACGGAAAAATACCTATGGTTTGGCATGTCATATCACATGAGGCCGCAGGCCGAATGTGATATGGCACAAACCATAGGTATTTTTCCGTATTGTGTGAACATGCAGGGGATAACGAATTTATCGTTTAGTCCAGAGGCCCACAAAAAAAGTATTTTTTAAAACACTCGCGGAAAACGAAACTCCCTTCAACAAACAAGGCGCTGAATTCTCTTCCCTTCCTACCTCCGTAAAATCCCCCGAAGTAAACCACCCTTTAACAGGATCTGCGCCGCACCTCTGTCCATAGAATCATCGCGAAAAATATGTCTGGTTATGTCATATGCAGATCATTTATTTTTCGGCGTGGATTATACCTTTTCGCGGTCTATTTCGGCCTCAGAATGTAACAGAAATAGTCACTTGTGTTTAAATCATCCGCAATTTTATTTGTTTATTATTTACGTCTCATATTTTAAGCAACTCTTCCACAGACACAAAGCAATCGCTTTACACAGTTAACTGGTAACTGGTTCCTGGGAACGCGGTTAATCGACGATATGGAATATATCGTGTGGTTTGACTTTCTTGTTAACACGATATGGATCAGATTTCATACGTGTTAAAGGGACACTAAGAGATGTGTTGGAGGCAGCGCCCTCAATTATGATAAAAAACTGAGATTAGTTTATTTTTATAATTGTATTACATGTATGAACTTACACCTATAAGGATTAAGAAAAATCAGCTCTTTTTGTACAAGAAAACGTCGATTCAAAAAATGCTTATCCCGCGGGACCAGCATTTTACGTCCGACAGTATCCCCGTGCAGTACGCGTGATACATAACGCGAACCATATTTGCATAGAGGGCGTTTTTCAATAAATAGCGATGATATTGTTTAAATCTAGTTTTGCTGTGTTTTTTGTTAGTAGAAACAACAATAATGGCGATTTTTAATGTTCATCTTGAATTCTGAAGTAAATTTTTAAACATTTAAACTTTTCAACACCACTTAATGTCCCTTTAACCAATGAGATTGAAGTATTTACACTTACTAAACGATAAGGGGAAATGTCTGGCCTCCAGTGCGATATCCGGAAATATTCAGACTTTCAGGAGAAATTCCGAACATTCTTAAGTTTTGTATCGCATATCACTGTGGAGTGTGGATATAATAATAATAATAATAATGAGGTGTTTATTAAGCGCCCCATGACAGTAATTTGTCCTCAAGGCGCATTACAACAAATACATAAAAACAACAGTATGAGAAAAAAAAAGATTCAAATGGGAAATACTATACAAAACCTTAAAAACTACAAGTATGTAATAAATATTACACATTATAAAAGCACGCAGTAATATATATATAAAACATCAAATGTAGCGTTCCAGTCCATCTGGTGTAGACACATAAATCTATAAAAAGTCCGCGTATGTACTCAATGCATGCACATATCAACAAAGATAAACATGTCGTGGCGTGTAAAACGCGGGTTGCATGGATATCCGGAAATATTCAGACTTAAGCAGAAATTCCGACCATTCTGAAGTTTTGTATCACATATCCACACTCTAATTTTTTCGGACGCCTCAAAAGGTGTTCTGGTTATTAACACCAAAGGTGTTATATGATTTTAAACTTTTATATTGGAAATATTTACACATATTTTCAGTTTTCTCTTATTTAAACAGTATCTTATATCCACAAATATTTGAAAAACATCAACATCTATATTATCATTACAGGATTTAGTCAGCTGAAAATTGAACGTGTTCTATTTTGAACACCGTGTTAAACAAAGGAATACCTTCCTTTACACCTTTTCTGTAACAGTTTGGGAACACCAATGTGTATCAGAACGCGTCAGGTGTTCACAGACGTGTTCTAGAACACATGTTGTTCCCAAACTGTTACAAATAAGGTTACAATCGCATCAGTCAGTGGCGAAACCTATTTGTAGCTACGAATCTGAATAGTATTAAATAAACATTCTTTATTTTGTTCAATTTCATTTCACACCACCCACATATAAGGCCAAACAAATTTAAAACTTTGTCTCAGCGACCCGCACGCATTGGCCAATTGGATCTCCTACATGTAGCGAAATGAGCTAAATTAAATTGCTAGCGAAATTAAGTTGTTTTGTACAGTATCTACAATGTTAGAAAAAAGTGTTCGAACACTTTGTAGGTGTAATGTAAATTGTTCCCCCTTCCCCTCTGATCAATGTTGATGTTGAATCCCACAATTTGCCCACCATCAGCACAGGGCCTCGCAACATTGATCGGTGGGGAAGGGGGAGGGATACACACAGAAAACACTATGTAACAAAATTACACAAATTATGTAAAAAATACATAATCTGTGTAAAAATAGAACTCCATAATACTATGTAAACAGTTGTGTTAAGCTTTTGCATAGGAATTTACACAAGCTTGGGTATATATTACATGTTTTATGTAAACTCTTACATAATAATTATGGAGTTCTATATTTACATAATTTTTTACATAGTGTTTTCTGTGTGTATGAGTAAGGGAATACTTCAGGCTACAAGATACAAGTTTCGATTTTCACGTGACTCAAAGAGCGTGCTTGTTATTTTTTGTTTTATCTTTTGTGTTTATTTTCTCATCACATACATAATTATTATTTTCACACATACAATATTTTCACAATATCTTCTTCCATGCAATAACGAAATATTTGATCACTTTAATGGCATCATACGAGTTGATCGATACGGCAATTATTTTAGGCCTAGTTAGAACTGGGTTATGTTCAACGTATTGTCAATATAGGTAATTTTTTGAATTTCAGGCACTCATGATGTTCAAAATATTGTTCTGTATGAGCAAGGCGAAAACACTCGCGCTCCAAATGAAGTTCAGTTTCGTAAATGTATTTCGTTTTTATTACCCGCTTCAAGTGTACATGTATGACGAGATGGCCCTATCCACCCAAGATTTAGGAATTCACGCCACTAAATGGTTTCCCCATAGATTTACATGTTAAATGGTTGTTACAAAAAGCCCATTTCGTCGCTTATAAAGCGACTTGATTTTTCAATTTGACATTTTCCTTAAATTTCATGATATCTTTGATCATTTAATCAAAACAATTATATATCGTATCCCTGAATGTCCGAGAAATTAGCTCAGAGTCAGGGTCAGAGTTGGACAACTAGTATAGTGCCCTCATTTGTCAGAAAAAGTTGAGAAATGTTACCAGAACATTTACAATCACAATGCATCCAAAAAACCTACAAAATGCATTGAAAATATTTATTTTTGCACTGTGGTATTAGGTAATAGTCCTAAAATCAGGATTAAACCACAACTTAAATCATTTGAGAGCATTAAGTACCATTTTTGATTAATTCTGTAATCATTGGGCCACAGGATGCCCAGCTGACAAAAACAGTTTGATTGACTTCGGCAAGGACTGAAATTAATTACTGGTGTGGAATCTTAGGGTGCTGTTTTTCGCGTCCGCATTGTGACACAACATGAGTGACGGATGTTTTAAACTTGTTTTGGTTGCGCAAGTTATGGTAAAAAAAATCAAAATAGCATGGGTACCGTCCCGGGGTTCATCGATGGTATGACATTACGGAAACAAATATACGTTTTTTTAAATATTTTCGAAGTTGGTTTTGAGCCGTGTCTAAGTGATCGTTTGATCACTAGAACATTGTATTCCTACGACTTGTAGACCCTCTTATGAAAAACTGGCATTTGCTTAATTATTTAATTGAAGATATTTACGCAGCACCGATTCTACTTAATAATTAGTTCAAAATCCAGCGTCCAAAAGTGCGCGCATTATGCACAATAGCATTCAAAAAATCGAGATAAGTAATAACCTTAATGACATTACACGAGCTAGCTGTTCCATTCTAAGTAATCGACTTGGCAATCATTCAGGCCTATTATTGATGGTTGAGTTCAGCTTCAACTTGTACTTTAATTAATTGGGTGTTTTTAACTCGGAAGCCTTTTGTGACGAACATTATAATAAAATATTTATATTATTTGCGTGGCAACCATCGAATCGAGCCAATATACATTTATATGGCCGAATCTATGAATAGCTCAAGACTGTCGTGTTTATCAAATTGCATAGACTGTATCGACATGCGCAGATACAAATCGAGTATAGTCTAAGCGTTGAACATCAAAAACAGTTTTGATTATTATGCTATCATGTTTATATATATGCCAATATTTGAACTGCACATTTTTGGGATTTCAACTGCACATTTGACAATCTCAGCTGCACATATTATGTGCTGGCAGCACACTTATTTTAGGGCCTGCCCTGTGCTGTGTGTGTTAACTAAGTATTAATTAGTGTATAGAGACTAGTAATAATATAGTATAGTAATCATGGTAATAAAATAAGTAAGTGTATGAGTGTTTTTATATTTCCCCATTAGTATTAAAGAGTAAGGCACGCAGTGGTAGGGTATACTTAAGTCAACACGGGGAGAGTACGACAGGTAAAGCGTGTGTGCCGTATTGATCAACCGTAACAATGCCACCGGTCGAATATCCAACAACCAGGCCATTGACGGGTGAATTGGCACTACCACTACCAGTAATCAACAATTTGCCGGTCTGAGTCCCCGTGTTGAAAATAAAAATGTGAAAATGAAAATCAGACTTGACAGTACATTTGGGATTGTATACTTCCTTAATAATCAGCCATTCTTAGCGTGTAATATCTCAAATTCAAGAAGAGAAATTTCTCAACATGTTTATAATTCAATATGTTTATGTATACACAAAGAATTAAGTTAAGCACCCCCCCCGTTTTTTTACAACCTCGCACATTACAAGTTTGTTGTCGTCAAAACAGTGTAGTATACCCATGATATTGCTATATTTTCTGGAGAAGTGATATTATGGTCACATAAAAACATAACAATCATGCCGTTTTCAATATTTTATTCTGAATAATTTAAGGTGACATTTTTTGGGAATTTTAGGCATATTTTCACCTCAATTTAAGTATGGAGCTATAGGTCCATCACGGACAGTGTGGATGACGTTTATGTTTTCTAACGTACAGTCATTGTTCTGAGAAGACCTCTAGCGATCTTTGCGTCAATAACGTGTGTAGGACCCACGTGATCGGATCACTGACTCAACCCTACGTCTCATAGACCCTGTAAGCCGTCGTATGCGTTGCTGTGGCAGGTTGTTCCATTCCCGATGTAATGCACGTTCCAATTCATCCAGATTGGCTATTGGCCAATCTGGATGAATTGGAACGTGCATTACATCGGGAATGGAACAACCTGCCACAGCAACGCATACGACGGCTTACAGGGTCTATGAGACGTAGGGTTGAGTCAGTGATCCGATCACGTGGGTCCTACACACGTTATTGACGCAAAGATCGCTAGAGGTCTTCTCAGAACAATGACTGTACGTTAGAAAACATAAACGTCATCCACACTGTCCGTGATGGACCTATAGCTCCATACTTAAATTGAGGTGAAAATATGCCTAAAATTCCCAAAAAATGTCACCTTAAATTATTCAGAATAAAATATTGAAAACGGCATGATTGTTATGTTTTTATGTGACCATAATATCACTTCTCCAGAAAATATAGCAATATCATGGGTATACTACACTGTTTTGACGACAACAAACTTGTAATGTGCGAGGTTGTAAAAAAACGGGGGGGTGCTTAACTTAATTCTTTGTGTATAGTAAGTTATACTTTTATTAGAGTTATCAGCACATTTATTACCTGGTCAGTTATTTATTGTGATGACTGTATATTACATGCATGTGTTGGTATAGTAGTACTAATGTTATTATGTTTCTGCATTTGTTGTATTGCTTTTTATCATGTTCTGTGTTGGTTTCTCTATGGGCTAAATCTATAAGTCGATATAATCACACAAATCTGGAGTAAACAGGTGAAGTCGTGCCGCTTGTTCACACATGTCACACGTTCAATTCAATAATAATTCATAACTGATAACGCGTTTGTTTTTCGTGTTCAATACGCCAAAAACACGTCGTCGCTACCTGTAACTATGGCTAGTGCAAATATAACCATAGAGTTCAGTTTCAGTTTCAGTTTTATTTGTTTTCATCTCGGTAAACATATACAGTAACAGTTATTTATATATACAAATATACAGGAGATGTGGATGCCAGTCTAAAACGCAGAGCGTGAGGAAGATGGCACCCAATGATATAATAATTACAAATGAATAAATAATAGTATAATACATAATATCAATAAAAGGGAGTAATACAAAGATGTAGGTTACAGTAACAGATTAATTTATACGGATCGTAGATACAGTGTATAGGGTGTTTATACAATGAGATTACTATACTTATAAGCTATACACTGAATGTGTGAATACATACAATTATATCGACTTACAGTTACCAAACAACAGAAATATTCCAACTTTAGGATTGGGCACATGGATGGTAAGTATGCGGAATTCGACTGGTTTACAAAGGGAAAATAAATAGTTATAAAGCTTATATCTACAAAATGGTCTTCGGTATAGAATAATTGCAAGGCATCAATTTACATATGTTCTATGGACAATGCCATATTGATCGTCCCGCAGCCGACGTGCGCAGGCTAAGTGTAAGCTTCAGACAGGCCTCAAAATAAGAAGAAGCATGCAATTAAAGGCAATTTGAAATGGGCACCAACTTTCTCGAATCTAAGCATCTTTGCGCGACAAGGCAATTATGTACTTTTGAATGGAGTGAAAACAGTCAGGAATTGAGGGCGTCAAGGCAACTAGGTGGGGCATCGAAGGCAATTGCCTTCGATGCCTTTTTGAGCCCTGGCTTTAGAATACACTACCCTCCTCCTGTGCTGTGCGTAAGTAATCACCGTCAATCGCGGATATTAGTTTGAATACACACTATCCAACTCACATAGGTTACGTTCTTATGTTTTTCCTAGGGGGGGGGGGGGGGGCGGGGGGGGGGGGCGGGGGGGGGGGGGGGGGGGGTACCGCGCCATTTTGTCCCGAAGCAATGGTTATGACGTCATATTTTTGTCGATTTTCAGAACTCTTGTATTGGATTTACGTGCACAAAATATGCCCTTGGCATCATACTTTCCCAGGTGTGCAGTTCATTTTAAATTTCAGATGTTCTAAAATGGATGGTAAAGAAAATCGAACTGCACACCTCAGAAAAAAGCATAAAACAAGTCAACTTTTTTGTGCCTTTGACTTTGAACAGAGTGGCGGCCGGGATTGTAGAATTTAACACAGTGCATTAACCCATGACCCATGATATAAATAAATTATTTGCGTTAAATTTTTTCAATTAGCACGGTTAGTGTAGTGGAAAGAAAGTCGCTTGAGGAGCGAGAGGTTGTGGGTTCGAGTCCCATTAGGAGCACTTTTTGTTTTATATGCTGGATTTGCTTAGCATCATCTGTATGCTTGCCCACGCGGACACCACACTGCTGGCGTTTACCGTATCAGGGTTACGCCATTTTTTTCTCGAAAATGTCAAAAAAAATTACCGTTCTTTTAAAAATAAGAATTATAATCAAATTACAAACACATTTTGTGCGAGAGCAACACACACATTTGGCAAAAATGGCACAATAAAAATCCGTTCGTTATATATAAATAAATGGACATGGTTAAATAATAAAACTATCACAATTACAGTCGTAAATCTCTGTGGCGTGCGTAGGTTGGCCATGTCGTTGGCAAACGGAAATCACGGGTTCGAATATTCCCATTATTTTTCTATTTTTTAAACTTGATGGTATATTAATGTAACATCATTGTTATGTCAATTTTTATCAATTATAAATGCCGCCCATGCGTTTATAGTTTTCTTTTTATTTATTTATCTATCATAAATGTATCCTTGATTTATTTAACTTTGTCTAAACAATTAAAATGCGTAAACAATTATATTATTGCTCGATATAGAGTGATTTAACTTGAGTTCAGTTTGATAATATGATAGCAAAACTTGTTGTAAAACCATTTTACCAGTGTGTCCAACAATTTCACACTTTGGTAATACATTCAGAGATGTCACTTTTAGCTTGTTATAGCTAGGCTCAATATAAGCAAGTTTGCGACCGGGTTTGCGACCTCTATAATTTTAGGCTGGTAACACAATCCCACAGTGCATTTCGTTAAAACAGTGTACATTATTTTTCCACGATACGTATCACGTGATAACCACGATCGATTTCGCAAAATATTGCAAAATGGCGCGGTACCCTAGCCCCCCCCCCCTATGTTTTTCCTATAGTTATACGCACTGCCCTCAGTAGTCGAAAAAAGTTAATAATGTTACCGTTGATTGCACATCCGGGTAATTTGAGTGTATCGCTATGGGAAAACATACAATTTCTTGGTGGTTTTTTTATGAAAAATGTCGGACATTTCATCCATAAAATGCATAACACTTTGAAGAGTGGGACTAAGGCTACCGGCTAGCCTGAATATTTTGGGGATAGCATATCTTTTAAAAGGTCAGTAAGGTGGGGAACACCGATGTCATGCGAAATACGTGAAACTTCGTACTTGCAGATGGCATTTCTCAAAGAGAGTAGTTTTAATCACAGAATAAGTTATTGTAGCTGATAAAATGTGTTTCAAGCTTTCCATTGCTATCAAATATGTGGTATTTACCAGCCAAATAATGTGTTAAAAAAGTTTTAAAAAGGTATACCTTTAGATTTGACCTTTAGTAAGGGATGTACAGCAATGTACAGGGTGTTTATCCAGCTTATTGACCGTGAACTTATACAATTTGGTGTAACAATTGTATACATATTGATAGCCATAACGGTTAGCTTTCATATTCCGTTTATTTCATCTGATTTGAATTTGTCAATCTTGAGATATGACCAAATAACTAAAGCTACCTAAAGTCGACGTTGTGCCACTTTACAGTTTACAATGAATAGAAAGGGTTACTCCGGAGAGAGGGGTTGTTACCACCGGGGTTACCAACCCCTAAAAAAATCCAATCTGAAATGCAGAGTATGCTTATTTGGGTACCATGTTATAGCTAGAGGTTCCCTCTATCTATACATACTAAAACAGGTACAAACATCCCACGCATGACGTCACAATGACGTCACCAAACATGGCCGACCTCAAAATCCCGCCGTATTCGCTGGACAGTGAAATATCATAGAAATCTTCGCCAAAAAAGTTCTAAATATCGGAATTTCACCCGATTTGTTTGCTTATAAGTGATGGAAATAGTGTTCCTAACATAGGCCTATGCTAAAATATTTCAGGAACATATAACAACAACAAAAAATCAAAATGGCGATTTAATGTATTTTGTAAGGTGGCAACCACCCACCTACAATCGGACTTTGACAGCTTACCCTACCCCCGGGTAAGGTGGCAGCCTCAATTTGTTTTCGTCAAAATGAGCGCAGGGAATGTAAAATCGATCACCTAGACGCCCTAGGTCACTGTTTTTTGCGTTCTAGCGCAATCGGCGACTACCCTCCCTTAAGAGGACGAGGGTTTTAATGCTTATCTTAAGCATTCTTTCCGTAAAAGTGGCACAACTTCGATTTTAGGTAGCTTTAGTTAATTGATCATATCTCAGGATTGACATAACCAAATTAGATGAAATAAACGGCATATGAAAGCTAAGTGTTTGGTCTATCAATATGTATACAATTGTTACGCCAAATTCTAGAAGTTCATGGTCAATAAGTTGGATAAACACGTACACGGGTTTTTTTGAGACACCCTGTACAGCTATGCACAGTCTCACGGTAAACTATAGGGGCATGTACGTTCCTATGCACTCCATGTATTTGTAGTTGGCGCGCATATTTAGTCTGCTAAGCAGCAGGATTGAAAAGCGCGTGCAAGGGTCCCATTGTCATATCGATTGGCTGATATTTACAATAGCATCTGAGACTAATGGTCAGAAGTCACAAACTGGTCCAAAAAAATGTTTCACTTCTAATAATGTTGAGAAATGCACCAATTCTGATTAAACGGGACAAAACTTAAGTTTTACATACTTAATGACCCACAAACTATATATTGTTGGAAAGCTTAGGGATCACGTCAAAACTCGACCGCCCGTTGACCGCCGGTTACTGCCGGTTCGCCCGGTTCTCACAAAACGTGTCGTCTGTTATAATATACACACATAATGAGGTCAAATAGTTACACTCTGGTGAACACGACCGGTTGAAAGTGCCTGGTCACACGCGTGAGCAATAACAGTCTCAGTTGACAAGCAGTACAATGCAGCTATTGATTTTCGCTGGGGTTGGCTTTTTCAATCTGTTTATAGCTCAATTAACTTTTTAAAATCAATACCGAAAGTCTATGACTGGTTATTTTTATAGAACGATTATAGAGAGAGCCATTATGACCGCAAAGTAACAGATTGATAGTGTAAATTGGTCCGGTTACAGCATTAGGTCAACGGCAGTTGTTCAGTGTTGCATGCGTGAATATTCATATACCAGTAAAACATTTGACCTGAAAGAACCGGGCGGAACCGTACGTAACCGGCAATCAACGGGCGGTCGAGTTTTGACGTCTCCCCTTATGATTCAAGGTTTTTCATTTTTGCAAAAAAGAATCAAATTATACAGGGTGTGTAACATTTTTACAGGGTGGAACATAAAAAAGTTGATCGTTTTTGTTCCCCACAAAATATTTTGATAGTTTGTACAATTAGGGTTTAGCTGAAGATAGTCACCAAAATCAGAACAACCGCATAAGGTGCTACCAAATTTGCTAAGAATCACCTGCCCAAAATGTACACAGGGAAAGTACAGGGTGTCTAAAATTATGATGAAATAATGCATAAAATGAAGGTTTGTATATAATATTCTATGAAATTTAGTTAGCATGGACTATTTAATTTAAAGGAAAATGGTTATCAAAATGAACTACATGAATATCATTAAAGTTCCTTTTATTTTGAATACAGGGTGGTCCAAAATAGGTCTGAATAGCAAATTTTTCATAAATCTATGAACAATTCTGTGAAGAAACACTTCTGGCTTTTTTAGTTAAATGTTTTACTACCCAGGGTTGAAAAGGACCGAAGAGTCACACAAATGAAATAGAGAGACTGCGATTTGGCCATTGTTTAATCAATAAAATGAATAAAACTGTGTATTTTTTACATTAAAACACTCCCTGAATTGAACATCGTATTCTAGTAGAGAATGTCTAGATAACAATTCAATATTATTATTCATAGTAGCAGACACATGTTATTAACACATATGAGAAGTTTGAAAACTTTCCTATGTATACTTTTAAAATGGCATCAATTTCAAAAGTTCTAGTTTTCCGCTATTTTGTGTAGAAACCTATGGGCGCCTCATCCACCGGCGCCTCATCCACCGACTCCACCCTTGACTCACTCGACGTTTAGATTGATAACTTCACTGTTGCTAAACATGTGGCTTTAATCCTTTTTTATTCGGTAGCTGGATAAATTGTCTTTAACATGATACCAAAAATGTTATGTTTTTTTGACAACTTTTATTTAAAATAGAGACACGTATCATGATTTTAAGGATTTTTGAAACGGCCCCACCTTATTTGATATACCTATTAGTGACCTGTGACCTAATATACCTAAAGAGATAAGAAGCACGGTATGGTACAGGAAAAGGTAGCTCATTAACATAATTTCCGTGATACCCATCGTGTTGGAGCATGCGATTCATGTAACCATGTAGTATTTGTCCTCCCCGATAGGAATACCGCTGTTGGCATATTAAAAATGTGTGCTAAATACCCCAATTACGCAAAACAAAACATCAGTCCCTAAACTTAGTTATAGCATATACCAAATGTAGCATCACTGTCCATTCAATGAACGTCATTTGTATATCGATTCCTTTATCCGTTGTCTATTATTTGCAAAGACGCTATTGAAATGGGCAGATGGGTTGCCATTTTGTAGCTTTGGAATCAAGGATATTGGCTGAACACATTCTTAGAGAAATCGATTTAATACCTGAAATCATACAATAACGCCTAAATATGTCAACAGAATCGTTACCAAAAGGGAATTGAATAGGGGTGTTGCTGTTTTGAATCCACATATAGTTCTTATTGTAGAATAACGAGAATCCTCCCAGGCCTATATAATAACGTGATATAACTTTGTTCTTTTTTTGTTGTATTTTGTGTATAAAAAGCGCAAACGTGAACAATTATAGCTCAACAGACATCTACGAGCGCGAGGTTAATGAAATGAGTGATTATAAAAATCAATATGGTAACCCAACAAAGAGTCTGATGGGCCAATCTATTCTATGGTTCAAGTGCATTGACTAATAAAACATGCAAAATAAAATATACAAGAAACACAAATAATAGGCATGAGTTAAAAGTGACAATGAAAATGACATAAGGATAAGATAAAAACCCTGACATAGAGAACAATATTCGATCTAAATATATAAAAGAAAAATACATTTCTGGAGGTCAATGAAATCAAGAGAACCTAAACAACGGACTCGGGATGAGGGAAATGTCAGTATGAAGGCCTTGAGCGAATTTGCTTAAAACTACGGGTGGGTATATGGATAAGTTTTAAGACAATCTTGTGGCAAATATCAATGATTAGACAAATATAAATGCGGCCATTTATTGTGTGATATTGTTGAGGCCTACATTTAGGAAGATTAGCCGAACTTCTAACAGTTTATAGATTTCCTTATTTTTTAGGGGTAGGGATTACATTGCTTTCCTCAGCAGATTTTTTGGTGTGTATAAAGAGCAAATGTGAACAATAGCCCAACATACATTAACAAAGTTAATGAACTGACTGATTACAAATCAAATGGGTAACTCTCTACAGAGAGCTGGGCCAATCGATTGGTTCACTGCAACTCAAAAAATCATCAAAATAAAAGTTAACACAATTGGGCTAGTAAAAAACCCAATGAAAGTGGCGTGGGACAGGAATAAGATAAAAACCCAAACATAGAGAACAACATCAAAAAACTTAAGAGAAGAAAAATAATATCTGGAAATCATTTACATCGAGAGAGCTTAGCCAACATACACTGACTAGATGGAGAGAAAGTGTCTGTTAACACGACCCTTAAAAGATTGGAGTTCTTCCTCTAGGATGTTGCCAACAACATTATCTGAAACACTGTTCCAGACTGCATGGATGAGGTTCTGTCTTAGCAGCACGTGCTGGCAGTCGGCAATGAAAGGGCACTGAGCTGGCATTGCAACACTGTAAGCATGGAGGGGAGCAACGCTGATAAATCTTGTGGAGAGTGGTAGTGGTATGCATTGATATTGATAGATCTATACCGTAATACGAGGGGGTATCAAAAAGTTCTTGACATCACCAAGAAGTAAAGGAGCCAGAAACCTTTTTTTGATATGTGACGCTTCAGACATCTTTAAAAGGTCACTGTGCAAAGTCACACATGTCTCCCACTTTTTATTACCTGTCCACAGACCGCCATTGTAGAGATCCTCATATTGACCGCCATTGATTGATCCTCAGATTGCCTCAGATTGCGTTATTCACCAAAACAGAAATAAATAGTTTAAAGTTTTGACAGAAAGGGGTCAAAGGTCATTACAAACCAGCTTGGTGACAATAATCTTATGGGTAACATGGGGTGTTCACAGATTGACCTCTAATGACCCTACACGACCTTTGACCCCATTTTGTCAACACTTTAAACCATTTATTGCTGTTTTGGTAATAACGCAATCTGAGGCAATCTGAGGATCAATCAATGGCGGTCAATCTGAAGATCTCTACAATGGCGGTCTGTAGACAGATAATAAAAAGTGGGAGAAATGTGTGAGTTTGCACAGTGATTTTTTAAAGATGTCTGAAGGGTCACATATAAAAAAAAGGTTTTTGGCTTCTTCACTTCTTGGTGATGTCAAGAACTTGTTGATACCCCCTCGTATACCGTATTACATGGCTTTCTTGAGCAGATAGCACCCATACATTACATTGCTTTCTTCAGCAGATAGCGGTCTATTGCTATTACATTGCTTTCTTCGGTAGATAGCACCCATATATTATATACATTGCTTTCTTCAGTAGATAGCAACCATATTACTATCGTCATCAGATATAACATCCATATCACAATAATTATTTACCGTTACTTTACTTTACAGAAAATTAAAATGTTTTATTTACCAAAATGTATAATGTTACCTGAAACTGCGATGTGAAAAATGATTCTGATTTTAGCACTAGAGATCTGCCACATCAAGTAATTTGTATTGACGTTGATTTTTTTCTTTTGAATATCTTAAAGACAAGTTCACCTCTTTAAAAAATTGTCAGTCTTGACATTATATTTCACGCATTGTTTGGTCTTAAAACAGCATTTAAGATATTTGTCTAGGATTTTCAACTGAGAAAACACACATAAAAAACACACCACAACAAACATGACAAACAAACTCATAATGTGGCTAAATATGCAGGTGGCATACGTGAAACAAATTATTTACTAAATATCAAAACGATGTCGTATCTACCAATAATGTATAAACAATATAAATACACAAATTTCAAATTTTAAAAAAGTTGATAAATATAATGAGGTGTTAGATCAATTAAAATTCATTTTGAGTTTAGACCTATTAGATACTGTTTCCCATTCGCTTTTATCTGCATTATTACTTTGATGTTAAGAGATGATAATGAACAAACAAAGAATACGATTGTATTATTTCCCTGGATTAGTACTTGGAATATGTTATAAAATAATTAAATGCACAATCTTCGATATGCGTTGACATTGGTTGCGACCACTGTTTTGAAATGGCAATAAAAGATAATGATTAACTTTAAATGTCACTCCGTCCCTTTTACAAACTTGAAACAGTATTTCAACTGTCCTTGATCAGGCTTCAGAAATTATTCAGACAAATGACAGTCCGATCTCGTCCATAACTAGCTGGCGTACAATTCATTAGAGACTACAGTCCCTCCGTGCCACACTTCGGCACACATAGTTGAATACCGCGCTATGACTAATGACTTTGGATTTACGAGCGAATAGCTGCATTCCGGAGTAAATTCCTAAAACGGACCCGCGTCTATTTCCTCCAAAAATAGTCATGATCAATGGGAATCGAACTCGAGGTGGCAACTCAATTCAATAACGACACAAAAACACGCGTTAATGGGTTCGCCATGAATTCAATAGAGAAGTGTTGCTATAATAGTACATATCGCACTCAATTTAGGCATTGACACTTTATTATTCTTAATTAAAGCTAATTAGCACACGATTTTAATATGCCAACAACGATATTCTTATCGAGGAGACAATACCCCACATGTCTATACCAATCGCATGCTCCAACACGATGGGTATCACGAAATGTCTTACGGGAAGCCCTTTTCTCGGGTTTTACACTGTACCAGTACTTAACAGCTATTCATCGCTGTACACAAGATCCGATGCGGATATTGTTTAGTCAATCGCCAATCGATTATTATCATTCAGTTTAATTTGTAGCACGGCCTCATTATTTAAGTAAGAGCGCTATTTGAATCCAGTATTATCCATACCAGGCCCCTGCCACTCTATTGTTCGAATCGCCGAAAGCATCGACGTACATGAATATACAATGAATAATCATATCAATGAATATACGTCATTTGTGAGGTCGAAAATGAAAAGTACCAGACCATAGTGGACACGAACGGCCGTAATCTTTGAATCTCCGTTGATTTCAATGTTATGTCGGAGTGTTTTACCTAATTTCATACTGACACGACCTGAGTGATAATCAAACGGTCCCCGAACGATGCCCTGGCGCTGTTGAAGTCAGAAATATCATCGTTCCCTACAGTTCGAGCGTTCCCACATCGAATTTCACCTAGAATATTCGTCACACGAACCTATGTCCGCCATCTTCTGAATATCGAAAAATGCCCTCTGGAGAGTCAAGGGGACAACATTTTTTTCTACGCATGCGTCCGATCGCTTTGGATTTGTCCACTAACATTTTGGACAAATGCCTAATGAGTATGTGCTGCATGGCAAGTGACACAACTTCTTGTAATGCGCTAATCAACCGTAGATCTAACCCCCGGGCTCCGGCCAGTTTGGGGGTGGAAAAGCCCAATCAGGAAAAGTTCACGGAAAAGATTCAGGCGTTGACGGTTTTTCAATGGTGTATCACAGATAGGCAAAGTGGGTATATCCAGTGACAGTTGTATACCCCCTTGGTATATAATATTTAATTTTGACTAAAGCAGCCGACAATGCATTGATTGATGATAACATCCAGAAGTGGTTTGATGTGATAATAATGCCGCCATGAGGATCGAGCCGTGTAGCGAGGGGCCACGCCGAACTATGATCGAATAACGCGCCGCAATGCGGACCACTGGCGCGCGGCGGGCCGGCACATCCAACATGCGCGAATCAGTGGCGTAGCCAGCTTTAAACAGGGCCATAGGGAGGGGGAGGGGTGGACTTATCAGACAGTAAAAAGTCCGAGTTGTATACCGACGAAAGGCATGATGTACAGTCAATAAAACTATGGTGGTAGTGCCCACATGTTGTGGCGAATAAAGGGCCTACACTTACTTGCAACAGAGTGACGTGGAATCCGGGGGCCGACTATACGACCGTAACAGAGCGACAGTAGAATCCGGTGTTTAATTTTTTTTAAATTGAGTGTATTGTTAATAGTCCCGGTTCTGAGCACTTCTCTAGCCCGCCCGGCCTGTGGGCCTAAATGAGACACCGTGCACTTTGCGCCGTGCATATGCTATAACCATCTAATGATTGGAAGCGGTAGCAGCATAAAGTATTATGAGAAAATGTGTATATCTCCTAAGATTCTGGAGATTCGGAGTCTACCATCGGACCGGGCTTTCAGTTGACCTACGCATAGGAGCATCGTCGAAGTGAGAATGTCCCCTGTAACCTTTTTCAAGATCTTTGGCATTGAAATTAAAATTTTGGTTCATTATAGAGGGAATCCACTTTACTCATACGTGCCCGTAATCACCCTTCAAAGGTACAAGACTTAATCGCGTCTATCAATAGTTGTCTGATTGCCTTTCCACATATATTTCGACATGAATATTGCGTCTCCCAATTCGTTTATTAAAGCTAGCTAAATTTGGTACAAGAACTAACTTTCTTGAAATGAAGTTGTACCCACTACCAAAGATTTTCTAGAAATTCATCGGTTGTACAGATTTAAAAAAATGGTAATCATGGTAGATTTAACATTGGTATAAACGGTCTCCTTTCTCATGTTGTACGATTGGCTATGGCCTGTTTTGGAAATGTGTTTGCTTTGTGTATATCCAAATAGCTTACAGTTGTATATTAGCCTAGCTATAACAAGCTATAAAAATGACATCTCTGAATGTATTTTAAACAAAGTGTGCAAAGGAGAAATGGTTGGGCACACTGGTAAAATGGTTTTACAACAAGTGTTGCTATCATTATCAAAGTGAACTCAACTTCAATCACTTATCATCGAGCAATAATATATTGTTTTACGCATTTAAATGTGTTTAGATTATAAAGTTAAATAAATCCAGAGATAAATGATAGATAGAAAAATAGATTAAAAAAAGAATAGAAAAAAACTATAAAAGCATTGGCGGCCTTGATAAATTATAAAAATTGACATAAAAATGATGTTACATACATCCACAATCAAGTTTAATTTGTTTTTTTAAAAAACAAAAAAATAGAAAACAACAACGAACACACGGAGATTCGAACCCGTGATTGCCGATTGCAAACGATATGGCCAACGTATGCACGCCACAGAGATCGACGAGTGTAATTGTGTCAGTTTTATCATTTAACCATTGATTCTTTTATTTATAACGAACGGATTTTTATCGTGCCATTTTGGACATTTTAAACCATATTTATATGTTACTCTCGCACAAAATGTGTTTGTAATATGATTATACTCCTTATTTTGGAAAGAATGGTAAAAACGTTGACATTTCGAACACAATAAATGGCATCTTGTATACTGTTTATACGGTCGCTCGACTGAACGTTGTGTGACCTGTTGCATTGCATTATTCATGTTACGATCTGTTTATGTATGCTTTTATATACTTCTCAATCGCTCATCGCAACTCTGTACAAGAAACTTCATGCGCTGTCCCAACGCTGTCATTAGAGAACAATAGAAAAGTCCCTTCGACTCTCCAGAGGGCGTTATCTGCGACCTTTGACTGGGTTCACGGGGTTAATCATATTAATGAGCAAATATGCAAATGAGCTAAGTGTCGCCTCCTATTATATATCCTTCTTGATAATACCTTGTGTATATGTCCATGAATATATAGCGATATAAATGTATATTCATTTTATCACGTTCTGTATGTCGGTAGCCATCCCATGCTAAAGTGCGTTCAGGTTATTTCAAAAATGTAATGAACGTATGGACAAGAAGGATATATAATAGGAGGCGACACTTAGCTCATTTGCATATTTGCTCATTAATATGATTAACCCCGTGAACCCAGTCAAAGGTCGCAGATAACGCCCTCTGGAGAGTCGAAGGGACTTTTCTATTGTTCTCTAATGACAGCGTTGGGACAGCGCATGAAGTTTCTTGTACAGAGTTGGCGATGAGCGATTGAGAAGTATAATAAAAGCATACATAAACAGATCGTAACATGAATAATGCAATGCAACAGGTCACACAACGTTCAGTCGAGCGACCGTATAAACAGTATACAAGATGCCATTTATTGTGTTCGAATGTCAACGTTTTTACCATTCTTTCCAAAATAAGGAGTATAATCATATTACAAACACATTTTGTGCGAGAGTAACATATAAATATGGTTTAAAATGTCCAAAATGGCACGATAAAAATCCGTTCGTTATAAATAAAAGAATCAATGGTTAAATGATAAAACTGACACAATTACACTCGTCGATCTCTGTGGCGTGCATACGTTGGCCATATCGTTTGCAATCGGCAATCACGGGTTCGAATCTCCGTGTGTTCGTTGTTGTTTTCTATTTTTTTGTTTTTTAAAAAAACAAATTAAACTTGATTGTGGATGTATGTAACATCATTTTTATGTCAATTTTTATAATTTATCAAGGCCGCCAATGCTTTATAGTTTTTTCTATTCTTTTTTTAATCTATTTTTCTATCTATCATTTATCTCTGGATTTATTTAACTTTATAATCTAAACACATTTAAATGCGTAAAACAATATATTATTGCTCGATGATAAGTGATTGAAGTTGAGTTCACTTTGATAATGATAGCAACACTTGTTGTAAAACCATTTTTACCAGTGTGCCCAACCATTTCTCCTTTGCACACTTTGTTTAAAATACATTCAGAGATGTCATTTTTATAGCTTGTTATAGCTAGGCTAATATACAACTGTAAGCTATTTGGATATACACAAAGCAAACACATTTCCAAAACAGGCCATAGCCAATCGTACAACATGAGAAAGGAGACCGTTTATACCATGTTAAATCTACCATGATTACCATTTTTTTAAATCTGTACAACCGATGAATTTCTAGAAAATCTTTGGTAGTGGTACAACTTCATTTCAAGAAAGTTAGTTCTTGTACCAAATTTAGCTAGCTTTAATAAACGAATTGGGAGACGCAATATTCATGTCGAAATATATGTGGAAAGGCAATCAGACAACTATTGATAGACGCGATTAAGTCTTGTACCTTTGAAGGGTGATTACGGGCACGTATGAGTAAAGTGGATTCCCTCTATAATGAACCAAAATTTTAATTTCAATGCCAAAGATCTTGAAAAAGGTTACAGGGGACATTCTCACTTCGACGATGCTCCTATGCGTAGGTCAACTGAAGCCCGGTCCGATGGTAGACTCCGAATCTCCAGAATCTTAGGAGATATACACATTTTCTCATAATATTTATGCTGCTACCGCTTCCAATCATTAGATGGTTATAGCATATGCACGGCGCAAAGTGCACGGTGTCTCATTTAGGCCCACAGGCCGGGCGGGCTAGAGAAGTGCTCAGAACCGGGACTATTAACAATACACTCAATTTAAAAAAAATTAAACACCGATTCTACTGTCGCTCTGTTACGGTCGTATAGTCCGGCCCCCGGATTCCACGTCACTCTGTTGCAAGTAAGTGTAGGCCCTTTATTCGCCACAACATGTGGGCACTACCACCATAGTTTTATTGACTGTACATCATGCCTTTCGTCGGTATACAACTCGGACTTTTTACTGTCTGATAAGTCCACCCTCCCCCTCCCTATGGCCCTGTTTAAAGCTGGCTACGCCACTGATTCGCGCATGTTGGATGTGCCGGCCCGCCGCGCGCCAGTGGTCCGCATTGCGGCGCGTTATTCGATCATAGTTCGGCGTGGCCCTCGCTACACGGCTCGATCCTCATGGCGGCATTATTATCACATCAAACCACTTCTGGATGTTATCATCAATCAATGCATTGTCGGCTGCTTTAGTCAAATTAAATATTATATACCAAGGGGGTATACAACTGTCACTGGATATACCCACTTTGCCTATCTGTGATACACCATTGAAAAACCGTCAACGCCTGAATCTTTTCCGTGAACTTTTCCTGATTGGGCTTTTCCACCCCCAAACTGGCCGGAGCCCGGGGGTTAGATCTACGGTTGATTAGCGCATTACAAGAAGTTGTGTCACTTGCCATGCAGCACATACTCATTAGGCATTTGTCCAAAATGTTAGTGGACAAATCCAAAGCGATCGGACGCATGCGTAGAAAAAAATGTTGTCCCCTTGACTCTCCAGAGGGCATTTTTCGATATTCAGAAGATGGCGGACATAGGTTCGTGTGACGAATATTCTAGGTGAAATTCGATGTGGGAACGCTCGAACTGTAGGGAACGATGATATTTCTGACTTCAACAGCGCCAGGGCATCGTTCGGGGACCGTTTGATTATCACTCAGGTCGTGTCAGTATGAAATTAGGTAAAACACTCCGACATAACATTGAATCAACGGAGATTCAAAGATTACGGCCGTTCGTGTCCACTATGGTCTGGTACTTTTCATTTTCGACCTCACAAATGACGTATATTCATTGATATGATTATTCATTGTATATTCATGTACGTCGATGCTTTCGGCGATTCGAACAATAGAGTGGCAGGGCCTGGTATTATGATAACAAAGTTCATGGTAATGTGTTTATATTTAACATGAATTGAGAAACAAATGTTATACTTTAATTCATAAACAAGTTCTCCAGGCCCGTAACCAGGTGGGGCGGGGCTGGAGGGGGGGGGGGGGGGGGGGGGGGGGGGGGGGGGGGGGGGGGGGGGCATGTACCTTTTTTTGTACCAATTACTTTTTTGTACTAATGTTCCTTTTTTTTGTGAAAACGCCCCACCTCCACCCCCCTATTTTTCAGAAATCCCCCTTTCAAAGCATTTTTCGGACCGTTTTGGACTCAAATATGTCCTAACCCCCCCACCTTTTACGAGTTTTTGGTACCAATGTACCTTTTCCAAAAATACGCCACCCCCCAACCCCCCCCCCCCCCCCCCCCCCCCCCTAAAAAAAATCCTGAGTTCTTCAAAACATCACTTTTTTTAGTTAAATGACAGTCAGTCGTTAGCGCGATCACTAATGAGAGAGATGAGCTCTTTCTGTTATGAGGATCCCGTAGATTCTCGTAGTTCATTCTGTTACATTAGATGCTCGATCATTATTTTTATTTTTATTTCAAATAACATATGAGTCCCCAAAATTCCCCCAAATAACTCATTTTTGGTCGATTAAATCGATAGTTCACCACTGGCTTATTATCTATTGAACACGACGGTCGTTTCAATGAGTAGTCATGCCCGAGCGGTTAAGGCTATAGACTATAAATCTATTGGATTCTCCCCGCGCCGGTTCGAATCCTGCCTGACGAAATTTGGTTACAATAAGCGATTTGGTCTGTGTATTGGAAAATGGCGTATATTTTTACTCCGCAAATTTTCATTCAGGGATGTAATCGTCTACCTCCAGAGTATATTACTGCATTATTTCCAAGATGTTTCACATGTTAATGTCGGGAACCTTATAACCTTTGACGAGTTTACATTTTACAAATGTGTTATTTTTTCTTTAGGAGAAATTTGCTATCAAACACGATGATAATATGTGGTAATTGTGCCGGTTTATCGAAAGGTAGGAAATACTGTTATTATATAAGAAATATATTGTTATATCCATTATCCTTTTTATTACCTGGAATTCATGGGGTTTTTAAAACCACAGTTCAAATGTTAGCCTATTAGACAATACCATGACGAAATGAGAAGGGTTTGAAATAAGCCGCTCCTAAACTAATTAGTATGCACATCCAATCGGAGTGCGTGTCTTCCGCAAGAATCGTGCATATTTCATTTCACAGTGAACGCTTTTTGTGTGTGCTAACGACTGACTGTTAGCATGTACATAATCTATCAAAATCAATACCTCCGTCAGCAACTCATTAACATACGGTTGCTAGTTGTTGGCAAGTGGTTGTCACTGGTTATATAACATTGGGGTCATCCAATATGTTGGAAACTCCCATTAACTTTTTAAGGGCGATAGAGGGCAGGGGGCACAATTTATACTTCTAATCTATGTGAACTGAGGACGAACCTCGGTTTCTTTATATTATGTCCAAAATGATGCAAACTGTGTAAAAACGCTATCCAAATGGGGTCCTCGCATGTGATACCCCCTGACATACCTCTGTTGGATAGTGCACTGTCTGGTTGGCGGTGTGATACACGGGGTTTTTTTAATCGCCATTTTGTCCTCGGTTTTGCCGATGTGTATCCAATGTTCGGTGTGTCCTCGTTTGGATAGTACCACGTCAAAGTCCTCGTTTGGCGGTGATAACCTGTAGGGTGTGGGGGTGTGTGTGTGACTAGAGACTAGTCTTTGACTTTGAAGTATGATACTCTGCAACGCATCCTACTACGAAGCCAAGCGCAGTGGGAGCCTATAAGCGGACCTATAAGACACCAATTTTTGACCTGTGACCTAGGACAATGTGTGTACAGGTCACAAGCCTTAGAGCAGGGACATTATCAAGAGCGCCATCGCTTGATGGCTAGTTTATCTAGTCTCAATTTATTTTTGATTGACAGGTAACATCTTTTGTTCCTCTCAAGTGATTGTCCTAGACCAAAGTCACACGAGTCGATGTACGTAACCGAGTCATCACGTACCCATCGTTTAAATCCCCATGATGCAACGATAGACTGTGGCTGTTAATCGACACATTGAAGTGTGTACGAACGAAAAAGATGCCCTTAATTGTTTAGTGTTGTTATTCGTGTCGTTTAAATCAAAATTAGATTAAGTGCAACAGCTTTTTAACTGCTTTTAGGCGAAACTCTGTGTTAAAACGCTTAAAATAGGAAATATAAGCATTTTAAGCTTATGTTGAACTGTATAATGTTTTG
>CM069444.1:80562102-80900157 GCA_035610835.1 Ophiura sarsii
AGGGAGTTTTCGATTTGGACGACGGACGCTTCTACGCCCGACGGTAAGATGACACCTTGAGTCATGTGCGCATGCGTCAGACTAAGCAATCCGTCGGTCGTACAATTTCTGGGACCTGTCTTCAGCTTTCGATTTGCTCGACAGACGCTTTTACGACGGTAAACAAAACGTTGCCGTCGTCACCACGACGGTTGTTAGTCCCTTTACGCGTTGTTGCATTTAGAGGACCAACGGATGACAAAACTGACGCATGTGCACATGACTTAAAGTGTCATTCAACCGTCCTAGATGTATCCGTCGTGCAAATCGAAAGCTCCCTAAGACAGGTCGAAGACAGGTCCCAGAAATTGGACGACCGACGGATTGCTAAGTCGACGCATGCGCATATGACTCGAGGTGTCATCTTACCGTCGTAGAAGCGTCCGTCGTCCAAATCGAAAGATCCCTATTGTCAGTCTTGCCGTGTTAACAATATTTCGCTCAGTTCAAGATGAGCGTAGGCTGCGTAGCTATGGTTGGTGCAACTTTAACTGCAAGCTGTAACTTGGGAACCCTTTGAACATTGGGGGAAACTTTGTCAAGAGCCTGCGTTGTCACACCTATGGCAGGTATTTTGCAAAATGAAAGAAATAAACCTGGTTTTTCGATGATAAACCTTGCTTTTCGAATCGATAAAACTGGTTTATCGATTCAAAAACACAGGTTTATCGAATTCGATAAGCATTTTGTCACACGGTAGCGGACGGTGAGCCCACACGGATACATGTGACTGCACCATTGTTTATTACTAATCATGTGCGGTTTCTGACAAAATAAATCACGAACTTCACGTACCACAAGTAGAAGTCCTTGGTTTAGAATCTTTTTTAAACTTAATTTAAAAACAGTCTTTCCTCATTCACGTTTAACCTTCTTAGAACGTCTACATATTTGTCTACATCCTCTCACACATAGCATACAACTGCAAATAACAAGAATTGTTAAAGCGATGCAAACCACTAATATAGTTAGAATCACATCAAGAAGTAGATACTGGAAAATGTTCAAATCCAAAGCGGCAGAGCGCAAATGTTTAGCGCCACCGTGACGTATAACATATTCCACCCAATCAGCGGCTAGTTCCCGTGGTGTACGTGGTTTATCTCTAAAAATGGCAGACAGTCTGGTTGCGTTTTTCTTATAACTACAAACAAAGAAGGATAGTTTATTGAAATTAGCAAACAAATTAATTAAAGCAATTAGATTATTAAACTAATAAATTAAATTTATTAACACGATCAATTATTTTAATTAAATTAATTAAATTAATCAATTAAATTAATAAGATTAATCAATTAAATCGATCAAATTAATCTAATTATTAAGTAATTTAATTAAATTAACTAAATTAATTGAATGAACTGAATGAACTGAATGAACTGAATGAACTGAATGAACTGAATGAACTGAATGAACTGAATGAACTGAATGAACTGAATGAACTGAATGAACTGAATGAACTGAATGAACTGAATGAACTGAATGAACTGAATGAACTGAATGAACTGAATTAACTGAATTAACTGAATTAACTGAATTAACTGAATTAACTGAATTAACTGAATTAACTGAATTAACTGAATTAACTGAATTAACTAAATTAACTAAATTAACTAAATTTAATTTATTTAATTTATTTAATTTATTTAATTTATTTAATTTATTTAATTTATTTAATTAATTTAATTAATTTAATTAATTTAATTTTTAATTTATTTAATTTATTTATTTAATTTTATTTATTTATTTAATTTTATTAATTTAGTTAATTTAATCAATTTAATTAATTAAAATTAATTTAATTAATTAAAATTAATTTAATTAATTTAATTAATTTAATTAATTTAATTAATTTAATTAATTTAATTAATTTAATTAATTTAATTAATTTAATTAATTTAATTAATTTAATTAATTTAATTAATTTAATTAATTTAATTAAATAAATTAATTTAATTAATTTAATTAAATAAATTAGTAAGATTAATTTAATTAATTAAATCAATAGATAAGTTAAATGAGTAGGCCTATTAAGTCATATGGGGAATGTTGGTATTGTGTTTGGTATCAAATGAAACTTGAAAGAGGAGACCACTATTATAGTTTGATCAGTTCCAATTTGGCGAAGCCACCTTACAGCAGTGAATGAATAAAGAAGGACGCGTTCGCGCATGAAGTCAACGGCGCATTGTGCAGTGGCGTAGACAGAGGAGGGGGGCGATCGCCCCCCCCCCCCCCCCCCCCCCCCAATATTGACGTCGTGTCGGTTGAGATTGGCACTGTCGGTTCATTTGACCAGAGGAATCATGGAATTATGATGGTTAAAAGTACACATATGAAAAAAATTCGCGCGCTACGCGCGCATAACAGCCACCTAAATGTAATATTCGTTGGTACAAGCTTGTTTAGAGCCAAAACGTACCTCAATCGTGCCAAAAATAGGTGTAAAGTGAAAAGAGTAGCGCGCAAGTCTTTACTCAAAACAATCTTCTCGGTTCATTTTCAGTTCTCGCCCCCCCCCCCCCCCCCCCCCCAATATGAATAACCTGGCTACGCCACTGGCATTGTGCATCATATGAGCTCATATGCGTGACGCGCGAGTATGTCCAAAACCGTTTGCGTGTGTCCAAAACGGGGTGTGTGTGTCCAAAACCGCGTGCGTGTGGCCATACCCACGCGAGAACGCTTCGCTTACTTTTTTCGCGAGGAGAAATAAAAACCCGAATATTTCTCGTCAATTTGGAGCTGATTAAACGAATAGCACTAGTTATCAAATCCAATACCCCAGGTAGACAGAAATCAAAATTGTAACAATAAAAATATTGTTGAAAACGTTACCTTTGGTCGTTGATAACCGTACGTATAGCTTGTGCCAATTCATCACTTGTTAGGGTCGCGATGTCTACTTTCACACCCATTCCTCGGGAAACAATTCTCTGTGCGTTGTCTGATTGGTCACCGAATAGTGGCACAGCCACCATTGGAACTCCGTGGTATACGGCCTCCCATACCCCATTCACACCGCAATGGTAAACAAAAACTTTGATTTGAGGATGACCTGTGTAGAAATCCAATTCAGATTAAATGAAATAGTAATCAAAATACACCTAACCACAAACAATTCCTGGCCAGCTGCTTTTATGTTTAGCTAATTCAAAATTGGTACCGAAAATCTTCGATTTACATTAATCGTGGCCGAAATCTCTTTCCTAAATTTGATACATTATCCATAAAAATGTGAATAGATTTTAAAATTATGTTTAAAGTAACCACAAATAATGAAAACAGTGGTACATGTAGTATATTTCTTTTTCTATGGGATGTTTTTGAGTTGTTTCAATGTGTATGGTATTACTGTGTATATTGATTCATTGGGTATAAGTATTTTGTTAAATCATCCATCATTAACCGTTTGTCATTACTTTTACTATATATATGCGAAACAGATTTTTCCAATACTAGGCATGCATGTTTGTACTTATTTTAATGCATTTCTCATGGTGATTTGAAACATTTTGTGAAATTTTAGAATGTCGTCTGCAAACGTCTCCCGCGTGGTAAGTGTTAATGAGGCAGAGCGGACATAAAATTATATGAAATAACTTACTGAGCAGATCATTTTGCGGTATCCAATTCACCACTTTAACGTTACTAGTTACATTGGTTGATGGCTTGCCGTTCAACTTCCAGATCACTTTCTGCGGTAATTGTGCGAAAGCTCCGGCAAATATTGCGGCGACATCTTCGGCAATTCCAGTTGCATAACTTCCCATCGAGAATAACACAACGCCCTCATCGCCGGCGCTTTGTAGAAAGGATTCCCAACTCTGTAGAAAGGTAGACAATTATAAAAGATAACTAAGGCTAAAAATAACAAAAACAAGTTTGTCTCAGAAGAAGTTTGTCTCAGAAGTGGCATAGTGTGATTTTGGGGTTTTTTTGGGTTTTTTGGGTTGAGTGTAAAACTATCTTCAGGAGATAGCGGGGTGCGTGTATAAAAGTGATAGGGTGTGAGTGTAAAACTATTTTCGGTAGATACTACGGCACGAGTATAAAGCTATCTTCAGCAGATAGGGACATAGCAGGTTACTGTGCGAGTATAAAAGTGTCTTTTTAGCTATCAGGGTGTTAGTGTCAAACTATTTTCAGTAGATACTAGGGTATGAGTGGAAACTATGTGTAATAGATCCTGAGGGTGTGAATATTACACCATCTCCAGTAAATAGCAGGTTGTTATGCGAGTGTAAAACTATTTCAGTAGATAACAGGTTGTGAGTATATAACTATCTTCAGTAGATAGCCGGGTGTGAGTATAACACTATCTTTAGTAGATAGCCGGGTGTGAGTATAAAACCATCTTCAGTTAGCAGGTTGTGAGTATAAAACTGTCTTCAGTAGATAGCTGGGTGTGAGTATAAAACTATTTTCAGTAGATAGCCGGGTGTGAGTATAACACTGTCTTCAGTAGATAGCCGGGTGTGAGTATAAAATTATCTTCAGTAGATAGCCGGGTGTGAGTATAACACTATCTTTAGTAGATAGCAGGTTGTGAGTGTAACACTATTTCAGTAGATAGCAGGTTGTGAGTATATATATATAACTATCTTCAATAGATAGCCGGGAGTGAGTATAAAACTATCTTCAGTATATTGCAGCAGGCAGGGTGTAGTATAAACGACAGTCTTCAAAATGAGTAACTGACCAGGTAATAAATGTGTTGAAAACTCTAAAAGTATAATATAACTCCTACACAAACACAATAAATTATAAAGTTGTTAGAAATTTCTCCTTGTTGAAAAGAAAAATATGAAAATCGTACTTGCCCTTATGTACATTTGAGATCTTTAAACCTTTTCAATAATCAACCATTCTTAGCGTGCCATATCTCAAATTAAAGAGGAGGAATGTTTGTACTTTATAATTCATAATTTCTGATGACTGCATCTTCAGTAGATAGCGGGTGTGAGTGTAAAGCTGTCTTCAGTAGATAGCACGGTGTGAGTATAAAACTATATTCAGTAGATGACAGGGTGTGAATGTAAACTATCTTCAGTAAATAGCGGAGTAAATAGTGACTTGTTTAGGTGGTTTTTTTTTAATTTAGGGGTGTGGTATTTTTAGTGTTTTTGTTGTTGATTAGGTTAGGGTTATTACGGGGGTTAACGTTTTTTTGTAAGGTGTTTATATTCTTTTTTACTTCTTTTATTAAAAATAATCTCATTTTTTAAAGAATATACCAAGGTGTGAGTTTTAACTCTTCAGTAGATACTAGTATATATTAAACTATATTCAGTAGATAGCGGGGTGTACAAATACAACTATATTCAGTAGATAGCGGGGTGTACAAATACAACTATATTCAGTAGATAGCGGGGTGTACAAATACAACTATATTCAGTAGATAGCGGGGTGTAAGAATACAACTATATTCATAGATACTAAGGTGTGAGTATAAAATTATATTCAGTAGATAGCAGGGTGTAAATCATTCTTGAATGCGACGCAAATCATTATGGGAAATTCGATTTTCCCGCTGTGAATGAGCGCGAAGGATAATAGCACACCTTTTGAGAACTTGTTACAGAATGTGCATCAGGGATAGCACTGGATCAAAAATGTGAGAGGTCCCATGAATATTTTCAGGACCCGTATTACTTCAAAAAACAAATTTAAGGGGTCCCCCAAGAAATTGAGGGGTCCTGAAGTTTGGGTATTTGAAAATTTCACTTTTTTTACGGACAGTTTTAATGAATTTATATTGTAAGCAAAGGATGGATATGTAGTTTACATAATTTCTTAAGGTTTCCATTTCCATATATCGTCAAATTTAAGGGGTCCCTTCAATTTTGATCGGGACCCGCAAGTCTTTCCAATTTGAAACCTGACCTAAAATCATTATCATAACACATACAGGGTGTCTCAAAAAATTAGGACTCTGTTTCATGGCGGTGTAATTCTTAATATAATCATTGGACCATCACCAAATTAGTCTCAATGTAAAGCCCAATTGATTATTATGATATCCTGAAAATATAAGATCAATCCGATGTAAAATAAGAAAACAAGCGTACTTTGCGTAAACCATGTCATTTACTGGTTTGTACAATGGGATCTACATGTACAGACCAGTAAATAACATTGGTTACGTTTCAATACGATATAATAATTGTCAACATAGTAAATAATCTATCAGTCAATAGCAAAGTTTAGTTTGGTAATTCATATAATTCTGGCACAAATCAATACTTGCTAAAAAATCCGCAAAACAGATGCATGCATATTCTGTACAAATTAAAAAAGGTTTGTGAAACAGTTCTCGAACCCACTGTGGATGGTTCATTGAGTTACAAGTCGAGCACTTTCATGTTACTCGACTGTTTAATACTGTGTGAATTCCCATTGTACAAACCAGTAAATGACATGGTTTACACAAAGTACGCTAGTTTTCTTATTTTTCATCGGATTGATCTCATATTTTCAGGATATCATAATAATTAATTGGGCTTTACATTGATACTAAATTGGTTATGGTCCAATTAAATGATTATAATAAGAATTACACCGTCATGAAACAGAGTCCTATTGTTTTGAGACACCCTGTATATTTATTTTAATCATATTTAAAACAAAGAAAAGGATACCGTAGAATGGTGATACTTTTATTGACCATAATGGGTCACTTTTGGCCCATAAATAAAACCACAGTTTACTTGTCAAATTTTGAGAAACGTTTGATAGTGATATTTTTAAAATTGGGAATAATTACTGGAAGGACCGAAACACATTTAAAGGGGCACTAAGAGATCCTTCGTGGATGGAGTCCTCAATTTTTTCAGAAGTTGGCTTTTTCACAATACGTGATGCTTATATACGTACTAACTACCACCTAAATTTATAGCGCTTAGTTTGCAGTATTTATGTGAAATTCATGGATTTGATAGCGTTTTGAGTTTCGATGAGATCACATCGAAACTACACAAATGGCTTCGTACTTATTTGTTTCATGTTTATTCAAAATAACCTTGAAGACCATCCATGGCTTGTTGCGTGAAGCATAGTCATGACCTTCCTGATTCAATTGGTGGTGATTTTTAACCAACAAAACTAAAAAGAGCTGAAAAAGAAGAGAAAAGTGATGGGGTAACTTTAGCCCATCATAAAAGTATTATTGAAAAATACAAAACAATCCATTTCAACATTTACAGCCCAGTTTATTTGTTAATTGTAATTAGTCGAAATTAAGCAATCTCATCACAAATTAAATATTGGAATGTTTACCTTTGGTTTTATTACAATTTGTTTATTTGTTGGCCATTTGGGTACGGTATTTTTTTTCCGTATGTGATCCCATCACTATGCGTCAATGCTATCCCTGAATATAACAAATACGATTTTGTGCGTGGGTTTATTCATTTAAAATACCATTGGGGGATGTTTGTTCGTCCAAATAATATTTTACAATGTGTTTACTTACAGGATCTAGGGGCTTAGCCGGTTTCGTTGTGAGTCCCCCAACTGCTATTTGATTAGGCAACAATGGTCTGGGAAAATCAAACGCAAAATGAGTATTGAACAGAAACAATTCATGACCACCGTACAGGTTCGACGCATCGGGGATTCCGTATTCTCTTTTCACGTCGTCATATGGGTTAGTGAACGAAGACATTAAGACAATGCCAAGTAACGAGAGGGCGGTATTGGTCATTCTCTCACGGTATGTCATCACGTGGTCATAGCCTGATATAAATTCCGGAATGTAGGCTGGATTCAGAGGAACACGGTGCTCTAGAAGAGCT
Organism: Ophiura sarsii; assembly: GCA_035610835.1. Taxonomy (NCBI): domain Eukaryota; kingdom Metazoa; phylum Echinodermata; class Ophiuroidea; order Amphilepidida; family Ophiuridae; genus Ophiura; species Ophiura sarsii. The sequence goes on from CM069444.1 coordinate 80,569,938, forward strand.
GCGCCCGGAAGAGTCGGAACGGCCAAAACGCCAATGAATGGCAGACCGATAGTCTTGCGGAGATACTGCACAAGAGGGCATTGGAATTCTGGATCTACCAATGTCAACTCGAAATTGTAATTCCGTAGCTGCGTCATCAGCTGTTCGTTGCCTAAAATCTGTCGACATTCCGCCACTTGTCTGTCAAAGTAATCTGTCGACAGCAGTTCTATCATAAACTGAAGAAATCGACCTTCTAATCCAGCGTCTGTCATCCTTTCTACATACTCGTGAAAATCTGCCACTGTGTTATTTGAGTCAAAGAATACGAAGTTGTAAGGTAAACTAGCGGTGCCCTTAGCAGAGGTTAGTTTTTCTTCGTAACCCCTGTGAACGAGAATGGTGACGTTATGCCCACGTGATACCAATTCTTCTGTGATGCTTGTCATAACGTAAAAGTGACTGCCTTCACCCAGGTATGGTATGGCAAGCACGTTTTTGGCATCCATTACTGCTGGTGTCATGACTGTCATCCCCAGAAGAAGAAATACCACTTGCAGACAACATGATTTCGAATTTGACGCCATAATTACATACATATGCTTTTACCGTCTATTATTGTATAAACCAGTCTAGTGTAGTCGGTTATTAACTTTTAGCACTGTGGTAGACCGTTTGTGCAGTTAGTGCCTTTGTCATCAACTGGGATCATAAAATAAAACAACAGTTCAGCTTACCACACATCTCCCGAGACAATCGTTCAGGTGTATGACATGGATTACAAGAGTGCACTTAAGAAGCCTTTCGTCCTGCCTTTCGTACCAGAGGTCCCGCCAGAGGTATGGTATACATGTGCGTATGAGAATGAATCTACAATATTTTAGCATCACAGCGAGTATATCATGTACATATATCAATCATGTACATACATGTATATCATGTACATATATCATGTAATTCCTGCGGATGTGATCAGAGCCAGCACAGTCAGCCCGGACAGTCAGTCAGCAGTGTTTGTTCATGTTTGTGACGACTGACCCCGTTTAACAATCTTCATAGCTTTCATATAGGGCTTGGGTGACCTATCGTTACGAGTTTGTTATATCTTTGTAATGGGTTACGTAATAAGCTTTTGCGTTATGTGTTATGCAAATTGTTTTGCAATGGTATGGTTTGGTTTTAATTCATTCGCGGTCAAGACGTCAAACAATTCAATTTTGTTTGTCCCAGGGCCTTAATCCAGGTATTTTTGGGAATAATTGTATTATAGATCGCTATATTTTATATATGTTGGCAGTCTGGCATACCTGTATTAAATTTATATTTGCTTATAGATAATATTTTATGTGATTGGAGCTTGGTTCGTGCAGCTTGATCGCCATCGATTGGGGTCGGATAGGAATTTTACAGAGACATTTCTCCCGTTTGAGTGTTTTCGTTCTTTCATTCTCTCCGGGTTTTTGTCAACGTCCTCCTGGGACGTTGATATTTGAATTCAGATTCAGGCCTTGTGGTAGAGTCTATGATTTGCTTTCATGTATCTTGAATCAGTGTTTGTACCCAGATGTCTTTAAAATGTATATTAGATCTGGATATGAAAATATGAACACATATGTTGTTACAATTGTGGAGAAATGGTTTAAATAATATAAAACAAATGATAGAGTTTTGCAAAATCTGCGACATTCGTCTTGTTTACTATATTCTGTTGGGTATATAAATAATTTTCCACTCTCCATTTCGGTATGTAGTGTGGCCGAGTGGTTAAGGTGCTGGACTCACGTTCTTTTTGGAAAATTTACGGGAGTTACAGCCCGGTCTGGAGCGTGTACTTTTCTTGTTTATCTATAAAAATTGTCATCAATTATATTATTCATTTAGTTTCACATTAATGGCGGTTAAAAGTGTACAAATCATTTTTTTTCTTCTGCGGAGTAATTAAATGATAATTAAAATAAAACCCTGGACTTCTCAATTATTCAACATCAAAACATGTATGCGCATGCCTAGCACGTCTACGATTATTATGGGATATGTATTGCGCAATATTTTACCACGTTATTTCGCTGGTGCTCAGTTCTGAATAGAGAGTTATGTATTAAATGCCCGATTAAATGTAACTACCGGGGAGTCCAAGGGTGATTATTATGGGATAACAACGTGGTGGAAAGTCGCGATTACTATGGGATGGAAGCTGCTATATTTTCCGAAGAGAGAAAAGTGGGCCCAGTATTAAAACAAAGAGTTTTTGTTAAAATACATCATACACTGTCTAAATCTTCTTTTTCATATTTTCTTTGTCGTCTCCTTACCCCTGCCACACTTAATACTACTACTGTAGGTGACGGTGTGGCATTCAAGGTATGTTCAAGGTATTCATTTTAGGACGTTGACCAGTTTTTTGTAAATTTATACCTTGTTATCTCTGTTTTTCGCCTATCTCAAGATCAACATGCTTTCAACATTTAAGTATGTTTTAATTGTCAGCTTGTTACTATAATTTGAATGCCTTTGCAAATCATCAACATTCATATGCGTCTTTTATACGCGCTGATATCGATAAGGTTTCGCACGGAGTTTAGTGGTAAACGTATGCCATTTGATCTGTATCAATTAATTTTCTTTCATTTCTTTTTGAGCACGTGTTCCAAATAATTGTTTTGTTCATCATTTTGACAATAACAATAATATTAATAATAATAATATACTTTCGGAAAAGGGAAAGGAAGAGAAAGGAAAGAGAGAAGAGGAAGATAAAAGGGAAAAGGAAATATATAGAAAATCTAAGGGATTTACTTAATTCCCTTCTAAATGACAAGTTTTCCACTTGCCCGTTTAGATGATGGGCAATTCAGTATAAAAAAACCAAAATGTTCTCGCGCCACGCGCGAATTTGTCCAGGAATATCATTATAGAAGCCCGTTTGAAAGAAAAATGTACCTTAATAATAGCCAGATTCGTGTAGATATGTTGTTCAATTTTCGCGCGCTGCATCTACTTTAGGATGCAACGTCAATCGCTGGAATAAACAACCCAGCTGCGCAATTTATTTTACTTAATAGGGTCGAACTGGTTTTCACCGGGGAAAAAATACCCTTTGCCCCTGAAAAAGACCCCAGATACGCCACTGGGATCTACCAATGTCAACTCGAAATTTGAATTCCGTAGCTGCGTCATTCGTTCGTTGACTAAAATCTGTCGACATTCCGCCACGTGTCTGTCAAAGTAATCTGTCGACAGCAGTTCTATCATAAACTGAAGGTATCGACCTTCTAATCCAGCGTCTGTCTTACTTTTCACATAATTGTGAAAATCTTCCACAGTGTTATTCAAGTCAAAGAATACGAAGTTGTAAGGTAAACTAGCGGCGCCCTTGGCAGAGGTTAGTTTTTCTTCATAACCCCTTTGAACGAGAATGGTGACGTTATGCCCACGTGATACCAATTCTTCTGTGATGCTTGTCATAACGTAAAAGTGACTGCCTTCACCCAGGTATGGTATGGCAAGCACGTTTTTGGCATCCATTACTGCTGGTGTCATGACTGTCATCCCCAGAAGAAGAAATACCACTTGCAGACAACATGATTTCAAACAAAGTTGATGCCATAATTACATACATTGTAATCAGATCATAGATAGTCTAGTCGGTTAAATTTTAGCATGTGGGCGTTGCGCAATAAGTGCTTTGTCATCGACCAGACGACGCTGGACACGGGCGTATTCACGAGTATTTAGGTTAAAATATGCGAACGAGGTTACGTGATCAAGTGAATGGGACGAACACTTAACAACGGTTTAAATTCAAAAAATGATACTTACACTGCGGGTGGTTAGCCACAACGGTTTTGGATTGGAAAAAATTTCTTCTAACCTATGATGAATTTTTCAAAATGATTAGATCAACATTCGCGATTACGTGTTATTCCAATACGAATTCAAAATTTAGGTTTTCGCGTGTCCATCGTCGTCTGTCATCGACTGGGATCATAAAATACACCACTCATCTCCATTCTGCATTCGCTTTTCCTTTACAAGAGTACACCATGGACTTATCAGACGGTGTAAGACTCCTTTCATACACCTGAGGTATGAATACGTATGCGAATGGACTGATGATCAATGAACTGTGGTATGTCACAGCGAATAAATACAGTGTTATGCTTGGAATAAGTAATTCCAAGGTATGTACATTAATGTACGCAATTATCACAGATAACATGATCAGCTGCAGTACAGTCCTGATGTAATATACTCCTTGCCTGCCTGCTTGTTGTCTGGTCATCAATACATGATCCATTGTTATTTCCAACTCGAGGTCAGCCAATCTTGCGGATCAATAGTCTTACTTGATAACAATTGATTGATTTTTTTAATATTTCACAGTTCCTAAAAAGAATAGGCTCCCGACGAAAAGCAATTCTAATTGAATGTGTTCAATAAAATAATATCATAAATTTTAATATTGCTTAAATAATACTTTTCTAATGAAATTCAGCTTTATTATAAAAGGCTGACATTATTTGACCAACATTGTATGAAGTACTTAATTGCAAGTGTGCCAATACTTGGTCCTGCAATAGATGCATCTTATGTTATAATGTTCGATATTCTAACGTTACTGAACTGTTGGCCAGAGAAACATAACTGACCCTAATCAAGTTATTGGTTGATATGCATGACTTTGATCCCCTAACAACAAGCGATGTTGAAAAGATCATCATGAACTTTCCCAGTAAGACCTGTTCATTGGACACATTACCCACCTGGCTTGTTAAGGACAATTTGCATACTTTACTACCCATAATAACCAAGGTAGTTAATAGTTCGCTGTCATCTGGAACATTCCTGGACACTCTCAAACAGGCAATAATTACACCTGTTCTCAAGAAATCAAACCTTGATCATAACGTTCTGAAGCACAACAGGCCTGGGGCTAATATCAAGTTCATGTCAAAGGTCATCGAGAAAGCCGCCTAATGTCAAGTAACTAGCCATGTAGACAGTAACGACCTGGGCGGAAAATACCAGTCCTCATACGAAAGGTTTTATAGCACGGAAACCGCTCTTCTCAAGGTGAAGAGCGACTTTCTCCAGCACGTTGACAACATCAAGACAAGTGGCGTACCCAGGGGGGGGGGGGGGTTCCAGGGGGTTCGGTCCCCCCCCCCTGAATTATCCCCGTCGGTAAAAACGACCCTCCGTCGGTAGATTTGAGATTTTGACCTTGCGATTTTTTGGCCGGTTATGCGGACAACTTCATCGCTACCCCCCCCCCCCCCCCCTGTCGGTACATCATGCCTTTTCAACGGTACAACTATGGTCTAGCCCCCACCCCCCCCCCCCCCCCCCCCCCCCCCCCCCCCCCCCCCCCAGTTTCCAAAAGCTGGGTACGCCACTTATCAAGACTGTTTTGTTGGTGTTGCTTGACATGTCGGCGGCTTTCAATACGGTCGATCACCCCATTCTCCTTCAGTGGCTTAGAGATCGGTTTGGATTGTGTGACTCAGTTGTTTCCTGGTTCTGATCCTACTTTGAAAATCGTACCATCAGGGTTTCCATTAAGAATGCTTTGTCTGATGAACACGTCCTTACTTATTCTCTGCCTCAAGGTTCGATCACTCGATCCCCAAGGTTTTATCTTGTATACATCTCCGGTAGGCGATATCATCCGCCGTCATAATATTTGTTTCCATCGTTACGCGGATGATATCCAATTATATGCTGCCTTCGATCATAAGATACCCGGTGATTGTGAGCAGGCTGTGGAGAGTATTACCAGGTGCATTTCTGACATAAAGGTGTGGATGTTGCAAACAAAACTGCAATTGAATCAGGATAAAACTGAGTTTTTTGTTGTTGCTATAGCCCTAGAGTTTTGAGTTTAGTGTCTGATATCCAACTGAAGCTTGATGGTACATCAATCAAGCCTTCCATCTCTGTAAAAAACCTGGGTGTTACATTTGATGGTTCAATGAATATGTCCATCCACATTGGTAATTTGTGTAAAACTGTAAATTTTCACATTCGTAATTTGTGGCGGATACGCCGTTTCATCACCCAAGAAGTATGTCATCATGCCGTTGGAGCATTGTCCTGTCCAGCATAGACTATGCAAATTGCTTTTGTTTGGCGCTCGTGAAGCTGATCTCAAACGGCTGCAACGTCTCCAGAATAAGGCAGCGAGATGCATAATTCTCATTTGCATACTTGGAACTTCTACACTACACTCTACAGCGTGTCCCAAAAAACTGGGTTCAAATGTTTGCGAGCTTATAACGAAATAAGTAGGAATTGTGGATAGTTTATATTTAAGGATATCAAACAAAATATACCTGACCTTAATTGGGTACATTTGGAGACCAATCCAATGTAAACTTTTTGAAATACAAAGATTTGAATAGAGCGTGGTCAGAACCCATTTGTCCCGATTTAAGGAATAAACCATCCGTGGGTTGCATGAAACTGTGCGCTATGTGCAGTAATCTCCGAAAGAACTTAACAATAACTTGGACTATAACAAAGAACATTTTTGTTAATGTTTATGTAAATAATGAACTTGTATTATTGGTATATGACCAAGATAATTTTATTTACTGCCCAAGTCTTTGTAAAGAATAAATGCAAAGGCAAAACATTGACGAAATCACAACGATGTGCAATTGCAACACATTGGGTGTTCCTTGAAAAGTGGGACAAATGGGTTTTGACCACGCTCTATTAAAATCTTTGTATTTCAAAAAGTTTATATTGGATTAATTACAGTGTCTAACCAATTAAGGTCAAGTATATTTTGTTTAATATCCCTAAACATGAACTATCTGTTTCCTACTTTTTTAGTTGTAAGCTCGCAAACTTTTGAACCCAGTTTTTTGGGACACGCTGTACACTGAATGAGTTATTTGCTCTTAGCACAGTTTTGCCATTTGCATGGAGCTGCGAACTGGTCAGAATGTGAATAGTCCCAGAATGAGTTATTTGCCATAGCACAGTTTTGCCATTTGCATGGAGCTTCGAATTGGTATTTGAATTAAAGAGGGTGCTACATAAGATCGCACTCAACTAAAAATGCTGATTTTTTAAAAGTTTGACTCGTATCCTTTGAAACCGATTGGCCTGGTTCAGATATGTGTATGATATGTTTGGAGAAATATGGTAAAGATGAATTGATCAAATGCCTACATAATCTAACGCACAACAGCCGTGTATATACAATTCAAATGGATTTTCTAATCCATCTGATGTTGCCACAATTGATAAGATGATTCGCAGTAGCAATGTGATCCGCATAGCGGACTTCACTTCCTCAAAATATTCGTCACCGAACTTAAGAGACAAAAGAATTGGATCACTTTTGACTTGACCATGTTAACTGTCTATGCGCATTAATAATACCTGATAATAACACCAAATCAAGTCCGTACTTGGAGGTCATAAATTCATGAAATAATTTATTTGAATTATCATAATTTTGAGCTGAAAAACAATGGAAATCAATGTTCAGATAATTTATCCACATTTTGAACGACTCTCTTTAAATCAGCCACTGAAGTGATCGAGGCGGAATGTGAGTGAATGGTGCACTCTTGGTGAAATATTCTTCAGTTAACCAGTTTATTGATAATGATATAGTAGAACATATTGTGGACTTTATTGTGTCCAGAATGAAATTATTCACTGTTTTGACGTAAAAAAGGGGACAACATACATGTAGGTCTTACGGTTAATCTCCGACACAAAAGTACCACATAGTACTCACCCTGGAGTTTATTTGGTTGAGATCATTAAGTTATAACATGGCATAACATAGGCACATCATCATTGGTGGGCCTCTCATGTCACGGTTCATCTCTATGAGAAGTTGCATTTGACAGGTGGAGATTACACTCCTATTTCTCCGGATTGGCTTTGGGGAATTACTGCTATAATAGCTTCTTGATCTTACAGAAATATTGGTTCATACGGGTCTCCAGCATTGCCAGAAATCATTTCGGTAAATAGAGTAGTAGCAGCAGAAACATCATAGTAGATTCATAAATGTTCGCCGCTGTGTACAGTTTCAGTGCATGGTAATATGATATCTTCCAATGGAAGGTAAAGGTAGTGATTTATAAGTCATTTATGTGGGTAATGTGTCACTTTTTAAGATGACACATTTTGTTAAGATGTCACGTTTTGTGAAGATGACACGCTTTGTTAAGATGACACGGTTTGTTAAAATGAGACGTTTTTTGAAGATGACACGTTTTGTTAAGAAGACACGTTTTGTAATTAAGATGACACGTTTTGTTAAGACAACACGCTTAGTAAAGATGAGACGTTTTGTTAAAATGAGACGTTTTGTGAAGATCTATCTATATTCTATCTATAACATATACTCTACAAAAATGCAAAATGCAATATCTAGCAGAGGAATATACATAATGGCGCCAATTGAAAATAGACATTAGAACACATCATAATCTTAATCTACAACTACAACTACACATGTTATGAGCAATACATTATACTTTTTGAATACTGTGCTTGAAAATTTCAAGAGATTTGGCATTGTACATTGAGGGTGTCAGTGAATTACAGTCCTTAATTGTGCGGGGATAGAAACTGAACTTATATGAGTCGGTGTGCGTTGGAACGATACTAAATCTCTGTGGATGGAATTGCCTGGTTTGAACAGCCTGTCTGCACAGGTAGTGCGGGATAGGAATGGCAATTTGTTCATTTTGAATTTTATACAGGATTGCTAATCTGTTATGACACGGTTTGTTAAAGACGGGAGCATCTACTACACTACAGTGTAACCCCCTCGTTTTACCTTACCTATTTCCAATCGGTACAATAAATACATAATTTGTCAATGAACTAGTTGTAGACTATCATTATTATTGCTGAACATTACTACAATGTTTAGTACCCTTAGTAGGTGTATTGTAAAGTGTTCTCTCTGAATCCCACAATTTGTCCACCATCCGCACATAGCCTCGCAACATTGATCGGTGCAAGGGGGAGATGTATGAGGAAGGGGATACTTCAGGCTACCATAAACAAGTTTCTATTTTCACGTGACTCAATTAGCGTGAGTGTTCTGGTACAAACAGCATGGCAATAGGGCCAGTGTTCGAACACATTTTTTCTATGATTGTAGACCATCAGCATATGTAAAGTAAACATTAAATATTACAATTGCTGGTAATAAAGCCTTGGACACCTGTGGATTCAAGTTCTTTATCAAGGTCGTTGAGAAATAATGCAAATAAAATAGCTAATAAATGGATACCTGACGCACACCCGAATTCCAGAAATTCACATGATGTAACGTTACTATACATTGTTTCATGATATTAAAATATACACGACCTGCAATACCATAACTATACAAGGTTTGGCAAATAAACGATCACGTGATACGGAATCGAAGGCACTTTTAGGTACTTTTAAAGTCAACATAAATACAATACAATTTAGTTCTTTTTCTGCCAAGTGATTTGGTTCCAATCTAAAACAGAAATGTTATTATCTAGACAATCTAATTTTCTAAAATAACATAATGTGCTGTCAATCCAGTATTTAATTACACCGGCTAAAGTAGCGAATGTCGAAAATCGCCAGATGGTAATAACACCACAGATAACTCCTACATTGTGTCCTCTAGTGTTGCCTTGCCCCTGTAGTCTTCACACACGAAAGTTGTAATAATCATGATAATTGATTGAGACGTATCGGAAACTACATGTAGTCCCACCATAGGACTACCCTGTCTGCGCCCAGGAACTCCTCTCAAACCGAGAACCGCCATCAACCCGTGAACCGCCCGTTCCACAGCTAGGATGACATGGCTTAGTGTTTCTATTCAATCTTAGTGTTTACCTGGATAGGCTGATATTTAAATAGCAACCCTGCGAGAAGAGCTAATCTGAAACGTACTTTGCGTATAGACCATTTCAAATCCGAAAATATACGATCAGTTCCGAATGCTTCCGATTAGCCGAGTGATTTGACGCTCGGTTACATGACCTGTCAGCTCACAGGTCATGGCCATGTGCCGGAGAAAAATAAACGTGTTTTTCAACAGTCTGCCCGTGTGGTAGATTGCGCTGGTGTTGGTGATAGATTGTATCCCTCACAAAATTGATGCTGCGGCATTTCAGTAAAAAAAAACGGTAAAATGAAAGAGATTTGGGGTAATATTTTCACTTTTTACCGTCTGCTCGATACATTTGGAATTTGCCGGTCAACGCCTTTGTTGATTAAAAAAATCCAAAATAGTCTCGTTCCACGCTGTGAATGCTTGCGAAGAACGCACAACGCACCTACTCCACGTGACCTGTGTTTCCGAAGATTTCCGATCTCAATTTGAAATGGTCTATTACTTCGAACATGTTGAATCAATACAATGATCCTTTACGCAACTAAAAGATTATTTGCTTATCGTCGGAAAACCTCTAGGCGCTAACACGAGGACTCGTCTTCTTTAATAGCCTGCAGCTGAACATGGCTCGTTTTTAGAGTTTTTAAGTGGTCCATGTCTTTCATCAATTTCTTCAAATCCGTTTGCATTGTTATCATCAGTTCAAGAGTAGTAGTACAGGTGCCGTGAACCTCCGATCTGACAATATAATAAATTGAGTGACAGTTGTTAGTCCGAGATTTTGAATGAAATTATAGATCCCCTGGCAGTTTCGATTCGTTATGTTGCTGGTTTTCGCTCTGCACGGATCCGCCATATGCGACAAGAGCCTCGAACGGGGCCTCGAACTGTTGCATCATTTCAAAATGTCTTACTGTATGACTAATTATATTGTGCAGAGAGTTTCGAACTTGTTACATCATGTTTAGTTCACTTCAATGCAATACTAGTAGGCTCTCTTCGCAAATGGCGGATCCGTGCAAAGTGCGAATTCATAACACACTTACACTTGTTTATCTCAATTGGCTATTCCAGATAATATGTGCACACACCCAATAGAAGGTTCGGATTTCCGCACTTTTTAGGTTCAAATGATCATCGGAAATCCAGACAATATCTAAACTATAAACTCCCTATACAGGGTGAGTCAAAAAACTGCAATAGTAGAAGGAAGCCATTTTATTTTCAGAACCGAGTGGAAGTTTGAAACTTTTAAAACGTTGCAAGAATGATAAATTTGTTCCTTACTCTGTGTGAAAAATCAAGGCAATCGCATTTTCCGATTGTCTTTGGTGACCCTTTTTGCTGCATAACCCAATTTACGCGTTTGTCCACGAGCGGGATTTTCAATTGTTATTGCACAAATTCAATTTTCATGTTTGAATATCCCGCCAACAAGAATTTAGACCAATTTCATTTTGTATTCAAATTTAGAACAAGACAAGCAATTCATACCATGAGTTAGGTAAATTGAGTATGTTAATTCCCATGTAAACAAGAAAGGATGCATTAAATTCCAATTATATCACATACCGTTAAACTTCATCTATAAGCCCCCATTGACTAATAGTTAATAAGCTGAAAATAGATAAAAAGGTATGAGCGCCCTCTTTTGATCTACAAAAGACATGCATGGATGGAGTACAATGAGACAATACGTTGATTACAATTCACTGCTTTTCAGTTCTGCTACTACAGTTATGCATGTCTTTACAAAAATACTAAGTCGTTGAGATTGATTTAAATGTTTGTACTATTTAAAAACGATTGGGATAACATTAAAATTAAAATTAAAAATAGTAGAAAGAGAGAAAAAAAGAGGGAAAACCCACATTAAAGACAAAGATAGATTCACTATTTATTCATGGTAAAAACAAAGTTAAGAATTTGATATACACCGTAAATATTTATAAACTTTCCAAAAGAAGAAGTCTTGAAGTGAGATTCGAACCAGGTATTGTCATCTGGAACCTGTGATCACAATTGTCCTAGCCCAAACGTCGGCTTTACCAATTGATCTAAACGGGACTGCTATGTCAGATACTGTTTTATAACTACATGTATGATTGATGGGTCGGTATAAATGGACGGCCCTCTATCTTATTGGAAATAACTTGATTTAATAATAGCCATTCAATTATAATCCTGTGAGACCAGGATTATAGTGGTTTGCATAGTTACTCATTTTGTTACTTAACTTGATCTACCAACCTAATATGCATCATCATAATTCTCCCTTAAATCATGATGAAGGAAACGTTTAAGATTACTGTGTGAAACATTTAAAATTAGCCAATGAATACATTTTGCTGTAGTTAATTTGTAGTATAAATGTGTTTTAGCTTATAAAAAGGTTAGACTATTAAGATCATTACGTTTTACAATCAAATTAATTATGCGCTTGTTTTTTAAAAAATAAAAATAAAGCTTGTATAATTGAGTAATAGTTGTACATTCAAGTTTACATTATTTCTATATCACTAGGATTTCAAAAGAAATTGCAAAGGGTGTATTTGAGAATCGAACCACCAACCCCGTGATACTGAAGTTGACGCTTTACCAATTGAGCAATTCGTCTGTCCATAAAATTATTTAGATAGTAATACAACATTATAGTATTGAATATCGAATACACTTAACACATTCGTGCTAATTTCTGTAGATCAAAAGAGGGCGCTCATACCTTTTTATCTATTTTCAGCTTATTAACTATTAGTCAATGGGGGCTTATAGATGAAGTTTAACGGTATTACTCAAGTTTCCAAATTTGAAAGAAAGACGTATTTTGCACTCTTATGCCTGTTTTGGGTGTCTCGTGGACAAACATGTGAAATGGGTGTATGGGTAAAAAGATTCACCAAAGGCAAACAGAAAAAGATATTGACATTATTTTTTCACACAACGTTAGTAAGAAATTTGGTATTCTTATAGCGTTTAACAAATTTCAAATTTCAACTTGGTTTTCAAAACAAGATGGCTTCTTTCCACTATTGCTAGGGTTTTTTTACTCGCCCTGTAGAGGGGTTCGGAAATCCAGATTTTCCCCGATCAATTTGGACCGGAAATCCAGATTATTTTTAAGATCTGCGCTCGGAAATCCGGGAATTTTCAGAAATTAAAAAATGTCCCTCTATACGGTGTGTGCAATTATTCTCTGGAATAGCCCAATTTGTAGCGAGTAGTAATATGCTGTTGTTGTTGTAGTGTATAGCATTAATCACTAACAGTTTCACGTGTACCGAAAGCGAGGCGAAGAATGTAAATGTAAAACGAGTGGAAAGAGTGGAAATTCACTCGAAAAGGAGTGAAGGGAGTGAAACGCAGGACAACCCGTTTTAGAGTGGAAAATGTCTACTCTAAAATTAGTGTAAAAGTTAATTTATCACTCTCAATAGAATGGAACATTGTCATATAAAATCCCCTTTCCCTCCTTTTAGAGTGTTTTTCCACTCAAAAACGTGTTGTCCTGCGTTTAACTCCTTGACAGAGTGGAAAACCACTCTTTTACATTTAGAGAGTATACATTCTTTGCCACGCTTTTGTTACGCGTTATCAATATTTACCCCATTTACGACAGGAAGTCGTCAATAATTGCAACTAAGGTCTATACGATGGAATATGACGATATAATTATCACTAACCAAAGAAGATTCCTTGTGCAGTCCAGAATGCTTCACTTTAATCCCATGATCACGACTGGTTTCTGTCACCAGTGTGTACTGGTTCCCATTGACATTGCAATGAAAGGCATAAATGTTGTTAAACGAGGACCTTTAAGAAAATCCTATTGTTTGGAAGTAGTACAAATCAGTCCTCTCGTGTTTTTCTTAAAGACCCTTTATTTTTTGAATGACACACATGCACGTTTTTAATAGTTGGAATTAAACTTTTTTTAAAGTTTATCAGACCACCTGCAGCAAGAATTACTGCAAGACATGTTTTGCAATGTTTGATTAGAGGAAAGGCCCTGTTGGAAATGTTAGAGGTGCTAAGCAACCGCACAAGAGATCTTCTTTGATAACTTACTTGATACTCCTCTGAATCTTCTGTAACTGTAATATTTCTGTTTTGACCCAATCATCGTGTCTTTCTTTCATCAATGTTGTTCTGAGGTCAAGAATGTATCTGTTTGCCAAGTTGCGCTCGACATCCTGCAATAGAGGGAACCTTTCGTTACGTACGTCTGCCTTCATCACACGTATACATGTTATAGGACCTACTCAACAAGTCATGACTACAATAATTGATGTCAGTAGAGGGTCGTGCCGGCTCAATATACGAGGTTACCAATCGAATTTAAATTCATGATAATGTCCAGAGAAAACGTAATATGGTTCAAACCTCATGATTTTATTAAAATTTCGATATTTCGGCCATAGGCTTTTAGACCTTTATCAAGATATAAATAAATTGTGTGACTTTGCGAAGCTAGATAATTCCATTTAAATTCATAGTACGTATGTTTACACTCACGCTTTCTAAACCAATTAATGTCAGACAGCTGGTGGACTTGGAGCTAGATCATACCTCCTTTATTAATGCATTCACAATACTAGTATTATATCAAATCAAATCAAATCAAATTTATTTCCCAATCTGGTTAGGGTTAGGGTTAGTGTTAGGGTACGTTATTCAACGTGATCTTCTAAAGTATGAGGTACTGGCATTGCAAAATATCCTTTTTAACAAGTTCCATGTTATTCCAACAACAAGACGGGCGGAAACGAAAGTCATATTGCAAACAGGTCTTCCTGTTGGTCTAAAATGGTTAGCGCGAATCCACCGCAAACCAAACAGAACATGTAAGGCTATCCACTAGGAAGATATTCCATGGACTCAGAAAATCAATAGTGAATACAGCACAACTGGATTTTCTACTAGTGCTGGGATATGTAGCGCTCTATTACCTTAGCAGTGATTTATATTTCTTCAAAATGAAAGTTTGAGTTATAGATGATTTTGAGCATAATGTTCTGCTTATGAAGTATGTGGACGCTAATACACTCTTAGAAAAAAGGGTGCTTCAGAGGTTCTTGGCTGTCCCGTATATGGAACCCTCAGGGTTAAAGGTTAATCTTTTAGTTTAAAGCGCCCCACAACTTCGGTAGAGAACCTTTAAAGGTTCTAAAGACGCATTTTTTCGTTCTTTTTGAACCTTTAAAGGTTCTTTTGGGAACCTATAAAGGTTCTATAACGGCTTCCATATACGGGGGACAGCCAAGAACCCCTGAAGCACCCTTTTTCCAAGAGTGTAGTACGCTACACAAGTCATTCAATTTCAAGACTTTCCCTTGATATTTCAGGCTCCCTCTAAACCAATTTGGTCATATTCCAGAGAACAGTTCGTTGTATATTAATGAACCATGAAGATTGAACCCAATCCAACTAACCTCATATTTCTTCGTGGACGAGGCATTACTAACCCTTCTTGGTTTCTGCAAAATAAGAAGAATGTATGGATATTGTAATACTGGGACTGCGCATTGTGTGTGTACAACTTGTCATATACGCGTTCGACGCATGACATAGCCTACAGTGCCCGCTTAGGAGCGCTGTTATTTCTGTCTGGTCAACCTATTGTTATCAATTACTACGAGAGGATTGCCTGGTTGTATATTTAAATTCGGGGCGTGTACGAGCGGTACTACTTGCTAACTGCATGGGTGAGTTTCCATTATGTTGCAAATTACATCCACGCTCACATGCGTTTAAACTACTCAATGGCCGTTGCAATACAGCCGGTTGGTTGCACAAGAGAATTATTTCATATAGCAACCAGCTTTGATGGAAGGCGAATATTTAAATTTGTTGCCGGTTTTTAGGGCACCAATTTATAGCGCTGCTAAGCGGGCCTTGTAGCGTAATGTGTGTACAACTTGTCCTATACGCGTTCGACGGTCTTCTCACATACCCGGATCCACTGACCATTAGGCATGATAGGCGCAGGTAACAGCTGGCGCAGGTGGATGCGTTTTATTCCGACACGTTGATTGGATAGTCAGCATTCCTGACGGAGACCTGCCATAATATATATTTTGCGCACACGGTTCTCGTCATGCAGCCTCAAATCCCAGTATCAGATCAATCATAGTCATCTTAATGACGTCATTGTGACATCATATTTATGGGGAATGTTTGTACTTATGTTGGTATTTTGGAAAGTTGGAAAATTGAAATTGTCAAACTGATAGCTATCCATTATAGGTACCACAACAAACGTATTGAACATGTTGAATGTATAGCGAGTATCTAGGGAGAGGTTGTAAACACACCTGCATCAGAGGGCGTGTTACAAGTACCAAGGTAACCATGGTTAATGAAGACTTTTAGTAACATCTTTATTTATAACTCGGTGCTTCTACGTTACCTGTGGTAAGAATGTCATCTCGGAGGCACTTGGATGCCAACCTCGGGATCCTTCCTTGCAGTGAAAACACCCTTTCAAATACTGAAAAAGCTGTATGAATTGTCGTACGGTGGGAATCAGGTTAAGCGGTGGGGGTAGTGTTGTGTGATCGCCAAGATATTCACCCATCAGACGTGTACGGGCGACCTTCCACTCGGTCTCCGCATTTTCCTTATGTAAATACAAACATTATTATTTCAATGACTCGACGAGGATTCTACATTTTCAGTCACAAATGTCAAAGGTCAAATGGAAATTCCAAAGTCACCTTTTTATCATAACGTTAAGTGTTACCTATGATTGAGCTATATCACGAATTAGCCTAGTCGTAAGTCTTCCGACTTAAAAACGTTGTCCCCATTTTGGGAAAACCAACGGTTTTTCATAAAATAAGACGATGTGGGGATTCGAACCCAAAACCTTTCGGAAGGGGCCATAACGAACGTCCTAAACACTAGACCAGCTAAAGCTGTCGGTGCCACGGTAGCGCCTTCAATCCTACAAAAGAGATAATCTGCGTGTATAACGGAAAACATCTATACAACTATAAACGATGTTACCTGTAAAGTCGCAGCAGTCAAGCAAATGAAAGCTTGCCTGTCGATATGCGCGCGCATTACCTGCCAAATAAAAGCATGCCTGCGCGCGCACTACCTGGAAGTTCGAAGGGAGTGTCCATTATAGACCATAGACTTAACTAAACCAGTCATCTGCATACGCCAGCATTCAATGCTACATTACAGTCAATGCATGTTCCTCATGCATTGGAATGGACCCGAGCACCTAACATTGTGAATCAACAATGAAGTGACATGGTCTATACAATAGAAGACTTTACACTACATTAATTCGTGATAGATTACTCATGGTAGACAAATCATTGAACATTTGAAGACCACAAATGTGAACTGTCGTTGCAAAAGGGTCCAGTTGTAGGTAAAATGCATTTTGAGATATTGATGTAATTAGGCACAGAAAAACAGAGAAAATAAAGACAATTTTACAGTATTTTGTCTTCATAAAATTAGACAGCAGTATCCAATCTTAACCGCAAAGTTGTCATTTTGAAGCATTCAAAAATCTCTTTTGTTGGTATTCAAAAGATCTCAACTTTGAAAGGCTGTGCACGAATATCTTTGCCCTGAAGGTAAGTGATGAGCCCCGGAGGCGTATTTATTAACCCGTTAACAACATTTTGCCATAAGGAGAAACCTGGTCCATGTACATTATAATACGAATTATAAGCATAAGAGGCTGTCAACCTTAAAAACATGAAATTTATCAAGCGCTGTAACTTTTGATGTAAACTGCTCACAAAAAGTTAGGAAACTTTTTTTAATCAAGTATATTTTTATTATTTATTACCCTCTTTGTATATGTTATATATCAATTGAAAGCTGAAGTGTTCTTCTTTAAAATTATACCACATTTGCAATGATTACATGTTGCTGAACTTGGCCACATGAATGAGAATGAGGCAAAGTCACACATCAAATGTTCCAAATGTACCGTTATCTGCGCTAAACAGTCAATAGGTAATGATCAATAATCAAACCGGTCATGCTTGAGAACCATGAATGGTTTACACACAGATTTGCACCAGTGAGCACAACACACACCCCAACTCTCATCTCTTTAGAAAACCATTGTTTTGATATTTGCAAGACTGGGTTAACAGGTGGAAGGTCATGAAGGTAAGTGATGAAAGGTTTAGGCCTACAACTTGTACATTTTTCTCAATAAAGTGGATTAAGATCAGTAAGTTGTCTTGCTTGTTTTCATTAAAGTGTCAATTTGTTTGTTCACACAGAAACACAAAATTGCTAATTTTGGCACATTTGATTTGTGACTTTGTCTCATTCTCATTAATGTGGCCAAGTCTAGCAACATGTCATCATTGCACATTTGGTATCATTTTAAAGAAGAACACTTCAGCTTTCCATTGATATGCAACATAATACAAGAGGGTAATAAATAATAAAAATATACTTGATTTAAAAAAGTTTCCTAACTTTTTGTGAGCAGATGGAAAGCTGAGGTGTTCATCTTTAAAATGATACCACATTTGCAATAATTTCATGTTGCTGAACTTGGCCACATGAATGAGAATGAGGCAAAGTCGCAAATCAAATGTGCCAAATGTACCGTTATCTGCGCTAAACAGTCATTAGGTAATGATCAATAATCAAACCGGTCATGCTTGAGAACCATGAATGATTTACACAAATATTTGCACCAGTGAGCACAACACAAACAAGTTAACCCCCCATCTCTTTAGAAAACCATCGTTTGGGTATTTGCAAGACTGGATTAACAATGACTCCAGGTTGAAGGTCATGAAGGCCTTTAACTTGTATTTGTTTCTGAGACACGGTAAACGTTTTGCCATTGGTTCACACAGTAACACAAAATTGCTAATTTTGGCACATTTGATTTGTGACTTTGTCTCATTCTCATTAATGTGGCCAAGTCCAACAACACGTCATCATTGCACATTTGGTATCATTTTAAAGAAAAACACTTCAGCTTTCCATTGATATGCAACATAATACAAGAGAATAATAAATAAGCAAAAATATACTTGATTAAAAAAAGTTTCCTAACTTTTTGTGAGCAGTTATATAAAAGTATACTTTTTTGAAAGGAAATGAGTCACGTTTTTGGCTCAAAAACTTGTGGACAACATAGTTAACTTAGTTAACATAACTAATCATTTTTTGGTAAACAATTCTGAAATTGCACCAAATTCATCTACAGACACTTATCTGGGGATTTTTTTAGTTTTGCCATAAAATTGTTTAGTTTTTATTATGTTTACTAAAAAGTGCCAAACGATGATTTTTGAACCTCAAACAAATGTATTAGTGCTATGTTGTCCACAAGTTTTTGAGCCAAAAACGTGAATTTTTGGTCAAAATTCCAAATATCAGCATTTTTGTGAATTTGATACCAAAAAAAGGATTCTTTGACTCATTTACTTTCCAAAAAGTGTACATTTGAAAGCATGTTTATTACAACGAGACGCGAGCCTTGTCTGTGGGCAAGATGACTGTAATTTCGCCCACAGATTATTTACGAAAGCACATTATGCTACAAGGCCCGCTTGGCAGCGCTATAAATTGGTGCCCTAAAAACCGGCAACAAATTAAAATAATCGCCTTCCATCAAAGCTGGTTGCTATATAATATAATTCTCGTGTGCAACCAACCGGCTGTATTGCAACGCCCATTGAGTAGTTTAAACGCATGAGCGTGGATGTAATTTGCAACATAATGGAAACTCACCCATGCAGTTAGCAAGAAGTACCGCTCAAATTTAAATATACAACCAGTCAATCCTCTCGAAGTAATTGATAACAATGGGTTTAATAGACCGAATTAATAGCGCTCCTAAGCGGGCAATTTATGTCATGTAAATGTTTAAGACTAACCTCTACTCTGGTATATGTATTACTCATCATTGCTACCAGAGCTGTCATGAGGATTAGTGGACACAGAAGCATGTAGCCTGCATATAGTGTAATCCCAATGATCTCAACGAATGGTTGTGAGGAGTTCAATTTGAGAGAGTCCAAATCCACTATGGAGAACAGGGACCAGAAGAGGGTTGCCATGGAAAGCGGCACTCTAAAGTAAAAAACACAATGATGTCACAAAGCTTTAGATACGTCAATCCGAAAACATATTTATTTGGATAGAAAAAACTTGTAATAGTTGATTTGATTTCAACCTTGTCTATTTTGCTATAGCCTCTTATATATTACGTCAGTCTCGTGATGGCCAAATAGACTATAGCATTACATTCCAGTTGCCTGTAAGGTTTGAGCCCAAGTTTGATCCATCCAACACCATTTACAGCATGCTGGGGACCTTGAGTGTAGCAGCGGTGGAACTAGAAACAAGCCTGAGGGGCTGCAGTATTGCCACATGACTTTCCACACGTGGTGATTTTCCGCCTGATTTGGGCTAGTTTTAAAACTAAAATCTGCTCTTTGGATAATATAATGTAATGGACACAGAAGCATGTAGTCGGCATACAGTGTAATCCCAATGATCTCAATGAATGGTTGTGAGGAGTTCAATTTGAGAGATTCTAAATCCACTATGGAGAACAAGGACCAGAAGAGGGTTGCCATGGAAAGCGGCACTCTAAGTAAAAAACACAATGATGTCACAAAGGTTTAGATACGTCAATCCGAAAACATATTTATTTGGATAGAAAAAACTTGAGTGTAGCAGCGGTGGAACTAGAAACAAGTCTGAGGGGCTGCAGTATTGCCACATGACTTTCCACACGTGGTGATTTTCCGCCTGATTTGGGCTAGTTTTAAAACTAAAATCTGCTCTTTGGATAATATAATGTAATGGACACAGAAGCATGTAGCCGGCATACAGTGTAATCCCAATGATCTCAATGAATGGCTGTGAAGAGTTCAATTTGAGAGAGTCTAAATCCACTATGGAGAAAAGGGACCAGAAGAGGGTTGCCATGGAAAGCGGCACTCTACATAAAAAAAACACCATAATGATGTCTCTACGTTATTTCCATTGGTCAAGGGGCAGTCCTTTGGAGGTTCAAGTAGAATCAAATTTATGTATATACTCTGTTTGGCCATCTCGAGACAGTGACGTAACCGCGTATTCTACTAATTGCATCACATAACGCGCGCGCATACTCGCGGCGCTGGCGTACAAACACGAGCGTTGAAAGGCGGAAGATACACACGCGTGCGTAAACGCTGCGCCTGTTCAGTTACGTCACTGTCTCGAGATGGCCAAACAGAGTATAGTAGGCCAGTGGCAACCTACGTGTTCAATGGAAGCGGCAATCCATCTGAACGGCTCTTTTCAGAGCCACCAATTCTTTCACAAGTAGGAAAGGGCACCTACTCTCAAATCATCGGGCAAGGGGCAGCCCAAATAATGATAACAAGAGAAGTGGCAATCTCCATGTTTTGTTTAATATTATAATAATTTGGTCCTGAAGAAGTCAGAGCTAATCCTGACGAAAGCTTGACAGATTAAAACTCGTCCTACGGCGAACCCGTTAAAACTTTTAACTTATATGTCACAAAGGTTTAGATACATTTTTAAAATATAATATCTTCGGTAAAATAATATTCGTAGTATCAATCCGAAAATATATTTATTTGGATAGAAAAAACTTGTAATAGTTAATTTGATTCCAACCTTGTCTATTTTGCTATAGCCTCTTATATATTGTCATTGTTCTCGTGATGGCCAAATAGACTATAGTAGTACATGACGTCCAATTCATATCTATCAAATACATCAAATACTATCAAGAAACAGGTTTATCATCTTTTTGAACATTTTAAATACACTTTAATAGTGTTCGCGCCAGACAAAATGGCTCCTAATCCAAATTTTAGAAAACCTCTACAGAGACTGAATTGAATCTAAAAAGAAAGCTCTCTAGCAGTATATCATTGGTGCAAGACAGCACGGAATTAACCTTCAAAAATTTAAAGGAGTAGGCCTATACAGCTTTATTCCGTATCGGGTCTTTACACTAGTCTAACTTATGAATGTATTACACCAAGGATGTACCTGTCTAACTACTTACGTCTCAAAGCCATGTTTTTGTCCATCCAATATCTCTACAACTTGGTAGAGTTGAGTTAATCCAATAGCAAAGGAGATCCAGACAAGGAGAAACAGGACGAAAAACTTCATGATATCCATAATCATTTTGCCCAGTGACACCTATAACAAATGCAAGGTGTAACAATACAAATTTTACCATCTTAAAACCATCATTAGACCTGTTTTATGTCATTGTTGTTCTAGTAAACTTTGTTCCATTCAATTCGCTGGCATAATGACAAAAATGTGACCATTGGTTTAAGCTAGTCTTACTTAAAATGCAAACTTGAATAAATGGATCATACTGTGACCATGAGTTAACCATCTGTAATACCATAGACCATACGCCACTATGTTATAACCCGACCATACGCCACTATGTAATACCCCAACATACGCCGCCACTATGTAATACCACCTACCATATGCCACTGTATATGCTTAATTATGTTTCATATATTTGTCAGGTCTGTTTTATAATGTAATTTGTAACTTAGGTACTCCGGTACTTTTTATGATGGTTTTTGGTTTGCGTTAATTATTTTGATGTATTTTAACCTTTTGTACACTATAATATTGCTCTGTATATTTTATATTGTTTTAATCATTGTAAAGCGCCTTGAGTTTTGTCGTTTCTAAAAGTAAGGCGCTTAAAAGTGCGTGTTATTATTATTATTATTATTATGTAATACCACCGACCAAACCCACTACAATTCAGGCATTCTCAAATGGTGGCGTGTGGCGCATCAAGGCATCCTAAGTGGCGCGAGAGTGGTTAAAATTTGTTTTAAAAAAATAAATCATATTATGATATAGCCAAATTCCATAGGCATATGACAGTCAGATGTATAGATACAGCAATTTTTCTCGCGATACGCGCGTATGTGCCCTCAAAACAGTAATATTAGTTAATATGCTGCCTACATGTTAAAATATTTTGGAATTAATGTTATAAAAATATGACCAAGTGGAGCTTCAACAAGTTGGTTACTAAAATGTGGCGCATCAGTAAATCTAGTTGAAAAAGCCTGCACTACATTATGTAATACCACTGACCATACGCCACTATGTAATACCATCGACTATACGCCACATTTTAATACCCGGACCATGATACGCCACTATGTAATACCCCCGACCATACGCGGGACCATACATCAATATGTAATACTACCGACGACCATACGCCACTACGTTATACCACCGATCATACGCCACTATGTAATACCACCGACCATACGCCACTGTGTAGAACTAATACCATCGAAGAAATATAAATCTCAGACGTGTATCATGCGATTAGTCGGTTATGCCCCCCCCCCCCCCCCCCCCCCCCCTCTGATCAAAGACATGCCCCCCGTCTTGCCTACCCCCTCTACCTAATTGAAAACCTTGGTTACGCCACTGACTTATGAATCAACAAAATAAACATTAAAGGTAGATGTTCCGATTTTCAACTTGAAGTTTTCTATTTTGTTTGTTTGTTTGTTTGTTTGTTTACACGGCCGGTCCGTACAGACACACGCTTGGGTCCTGAAGGGACCAGACTCAAGCAAATTGCTCGGGCCAGGCTTAAAAAGAAGCATGCTGGTTGAATTATTATTAAAAACAGCCACTCCCAACAAATAAAGTTAACAATTTTGCTGTCAGCCTTCAGACATGTGAAAAGAATAGTCTTGATCCAATCTCATTTATGTTCTACATGAAAGGTCATCCTTAAAAAAGTCGTGTTCCAAAGTTTGAGTTGCATAGCTATAATGGTTCTTATTTTATACGCACAAGATGCTGTGAACTGTACCCATTGAGTAGTACACAAACTATATCGGCGGTTACCACCATTCGCGGTAATTCGACGTTATTTCATCGATTTCTCCGTAATTATACCGACTTAGGCCGTCAAATTTCAGTATGATGATGAGAAAAATACGAGCTTTCATATGATATGAAAATCTCCGTATGTTTGAAATAATTCTGTGTTACGAAAATGTGATCGGGTCATCTACCTTTAATTTATCAAGTCTGGCAATTACAACTGACCTGAAGTGGTCCCATTGCGTTAATAATGACAAGTCCGTGGAACACCGTGCCGAAAGTGAAGACATTAGCGATAGAGAAAAGGCTCACGGCGATAAGCTGATACTCTGTTGGCTTATTAGAAATCCTACTGTCATCCAAATCTTCTCGCATAACATCGGTTGTGGTGTTACTTGTAAGAAATGTGAATGAAAAATGTTATAGTTAGAGAGAATGTAGGATATCCTGCATTCTTAAACTATTTTGTCAGTGTTGATATTGCGCTTTATTTCGTGGAGGGCGCTCTAACGGAATGAGGCTAATATAGATTAACAGATGATAAGCTGGCATACAAATTACCATGAGATTGTGTATCTTAATCCCATGTGTATATGTTTGTACTTCTACATGTATTGGGTGGTTATATTGTTTGGCATAAATGCGGGCGGTAGTATTATTTTAAGTGGAACAACGACGCCGTAGGCGGAGTTGTTCACGAAAGAAAAAAATACTACCGAATGCAGCGCCGCATAAACACGCAGGAAAATCGCAGTAGACGCACTGCCAGAAGTGCGAGTTATGGAAGAAAACTTTAGAAACCATGCAATGCGCGAGGGTGGTCCGCTAATTAATGTACGCCGTGTTAAGTTGTCTGATATAAAGGTCGCCGATTTCTCTGAAAACCAATGAGACAATACCTAAACATTCTTAGTACATCATATTATGTTATGTCAATCATAATCAGTCAGGGCAAATTGCAAAAAAAACCGGCAATCTGTGAAATGGTTCCGAATCTGGAAACATATTGCCGAATCACACGATACTGCTTTTTTGCCATTGGTTATTTTTGTGAATTGAAAAAGTACTTTTACATGTTCAGTAAGGTGGTTACTAAAGTTAATCAAGTCAAAATCATAACCACTTATCATATAACATAAATTGCACAATGTGAGCGTGGTATTTATTTTAGCGACTTTGAGCCTGCAATATATTCGCGAAAGTTGATCGCAAAATTAAGTAGTTTTTTGCCACTGGCGTTTTATTTTAAGATAGGGAATCACGTTCTTTATGAATCATGCACAGTAAATCATTTTTGACCAAGGATCATAAAATTTGACAGTGAGGTTTGACATGTTTTAAAGCAAAAGGCTTTATTAATTAAGTAAATGACTAATTAATTATCTTAGCGGTCAAAATGGTCTTAAGATATTAATCTTGATAACTTATTATATAGCATTGATGTATAAGTCATGTTCGAATAAAAATAATTAAAAAAAATATTGGAAGGCCAATTCCCTTGTCTAACTGAATGTGGCCAGGAGGCGATTTAAACAAAATCTAATCAATTGTTGGATCCAATCACTTGCTGCAATGCAATCATGGCAGTAACTTGGACTAAATACATTTTTCATTTGAAAAAAAATCAAACAAAGTTGTTGCACAAAACTCAGCCACGCCGAGATTTAAATCAGCCACATCGAGATTCGAAACAGGTACCTTTCGCTTATGAAACCTATACTCTAACCATTAGACCACGAGAGGGGTTAGTTTAATACAGGTTTGGCATTTTAATCCGATTTGAAATTGTACGGAATAAAGCCAATTTGTTTACACATAATATAATACTATAATGAGTGCGGAGGTCGAATCTGTATAGCCAGCAATGAACCTTCTGTGAACAGCGCACTACCTATTATGTTCTAATCGCGTCTAGGAGGATATGTGTGACGTGCATCCTTTATTAAAAAGGAGGTGTCCAGCAAGCACAACATTGTGCAATTATATAGAACAAAACATCATACTTATAACAAAAACTAATAAAAACTGTAATCTCTCAACATGCAATTTTAAAAATTCGCGGCGATCGAAAGTACCGGTGTCGATGACGTCATGGTTTGAGAGATGGCAATTTTCATTCGGTTTTTTGTTCTTTTTAGTTCTATATAATTACCGTGCAATTTGGGCTCGATAACTATTTTTTCTAACATATAATGCATAATACTATATGCTTGCTGGACACTTCCTTTAGTAAATAACGAAATTATTATTTATAGCCTACCGTTTTTATGGCAAATTACCTGTTATCGAATAGCATTGATTGTGTCGTTGGTCCTGATTGTTCATCCTAAGATTGGGTAAGAGATGATTCAAAAAGTTATTGTCGACAAATGTCTACATCAATCAATCAATCTTATTAAGGCTACACTGAGAAAAATGTTTACATATTATGTAAATATGGACGCCTAAATAATGATGTAAAAGTTACATAATACATAATATAGAAATACCCATATTGTGTATTGCACAGATTGTGTATTGTTACCTACTCGTTTTCTCTGTGCACTTTTAATAAATAGTTATTATGTCTTGCTAGACGTCCCGTAACCGATGTGCGCATGCTCATAATAATAATAATAATAATAATTTATTTATGTAGGCACTTGAAAGCTCTTGAACATCGTTAACTCTTTCAACGCGTTTGCAGTGGACATTCCAAAATGTCTCAAAATGTTTCGAAATAATTGAATTTTATTTCCATATTTTGAAACACTATGAGAAATGCATTTAAATAAGTACAAACATGCCTAGTATTGGTTCAGTAATCCTGGAGATAGACCTTGAAAGTTGGGAAAGGTTTTTGAACAAATCTGTTCTGTATTTGGTAAAACCAAAGCCGCTTGGAAAGTGTTAAAGATGTCAGGTTTATAAAGAGGTCAGGTTTTATTTAGACGAATTCCGGAGCCAATGATACACGAAAGGCTTTTCTACTAAAATACCATAATCCCTCACAGAAAATTGATTTGAGAGATCACGACAAAAATACAACAAATCTTCGAAAATCCCACCACATTTAGTTATAATGAGTACTGCGGCAGCATTCCCACTGCACCTGTTAAAAGCTGCGAACATACTCCACCTACGCTCCGGATCCAACGCTTGCGCTCTCACACATGCGCAACACAGCTTCCGAAAAGGTTGAAGCAACGCTTGGTCAGAAAAGCGTTTTCCGATAATTCTATTAATCAACTACGCCTTTTGAGAGAGCGGTGAACGCTACATCCAACGCTTATGTTCAAATCAGGTCAACTTGATAGCGTTGGCGCTGAGCGTAAAAAGTATGATAACAGCGCTGGCCCAACGCTACCGAGCCTACCGTGTAGGGTTGGGCCAGTGCAATATGTGGTAGAGCGTTGGTACATTTGTGACGAGCGTAGCGGTGGGAACGCTACCGCAGCGTTGGAGCGTAGGTGGAGTATGTTCGCAGCTTAAGGATGTGGCAGGCGGTGTGAGCGCATTCCTAGTGGTGCATCTGTTAGAATGTGGCAGGCGGTGTGTGCGCATTCCCAGTGCATCTATTAGAATGTGGCAGGCGGTGTGTGCGCATTCCCAGTGCATCTATTAGAATGTGGCAGGCGGTGTGTGCGCATTCGTTTGCATGGGCTGAACACATTGATCATCATTGGGCACAGGAAATATCCTAGCCCGTATGGCCGTCTACACCAATCGAAACACGCTTTTTATGGAAGGGCCATATCGCACATTGGAAAATGTGATAATATAACATTTGTTGCGAGATTTATGTTATCATTGACAGGTACAGTAGTGGGATACCCAGTAGCGTAGCCAGTGGGGGGGCCGGTGGGGCGAGCTGCCCCCCCCGGACACCTAAAATGGGGACGGCGAAGCGGAAAAATGGGGACGAGAAGAAGGGGAGAAAAGAGAGAAAGAAGGGGGAAGAAGAGGGAGAAAGAGAAAAGAAAGGGGGAGGAGAGGGAGAAAGAGAAGGGAAAGGGGAAGGAGAGGGAGAAAGAGAAGGGAAAGGGGAAGGAGAGGGGAAAGAGAAGAGAAATGGGGACGAGAAATTGTGAATGTAGTACATTTACTGTGCGATTTTTTTTTGACTGTGCGAAATTTTTTGAGACCTCACCATAATAATCAAAGTAATCTCATTATGACGGTGAGTCGTTTGTATTATTTCAAGAAAGGCATGGGGAAACCCCCTAATCTGAAGAGTTCAATTGAAGTTAAAACAATTTCAAGCTGTATTAAAGAGAATCGCATCACTGTACAAAAGTAGTCACACCTGGTTTAAAACGGTACCATGAAATATCGTGATTCTTTTGGATGATATAATAGTCAAGATAGCCAAACAAAGAAGAAAGTCTGTCTCAGAAACATTGTGCAAAAAAGCTAAGTGCTGTGCGATTTTTTTATTTTTTTAGAAAATAGGCTATGAGGTATGCGATTTTTTTTTTTTTTGCTATTTATTTATTTTTTACTTGCTTATCCAAGCTTACAGAGAACATTTTTAAACTTTTTAAAAAAAA
Organism: Ophiura sarsii; assembly: GCA_035610835.1. Lineage (NCBI taxonomy): Eukaryota > Metazoa > Echinodermata > Ophiuroidea > Amphilepidida > Ophiuridae > Ophiura > Ophiura sarsii. The sequence goes on from CM069444.1 coordinate 80,598,174, forward strand.
TTTAAAAAATTAAAAAAATAGCCCCCAGCGCATAGACCTACGCGCCGTAGCTCATTTCACATACCAATGCGGGCGGGCTTCTGAGACAGACCTTCTTCTTTGTTTGGCCTAGGGGGGGCTGGGGTACCGCGCCATTTTGCAATATTTTGCAAAATCGATCGTGGTTATCATGTGATACGTATCGTGGAAAAATAATTTACACTGTTTTAACGAAATGCACTGTGGGATTGTGTTACCAGCCTAAAATCATAGAGGTCGCAAACCCGGTCGCAAACTTGCTTATAATTGAGCCTAGCTATAACAAGCTAAAAGTGACATCTCTGAATGTAACCAAAGTGTGCAAAGGAGAAATTGTTGGAGACACTGGTAAAATGGTTTTACAACAAGTTTTGCTATCATATTATCAAACTGAACTCAAGTTAAATCACTCTATTTATCGAGCAATAATATAATTGTTTACGCATTTTAATTGTTTAGATACAAAGTTAAATAAATCAAGGATACATTTATGATAGATAAATAAATAAAAAGAAAACTATAAACGCATGGGCGGCATTTATAATTGATAAAAATTGACATAACAATAATGTCAAGTTTAAACGAGAGCATCAATGATGCAGAAGCTCACTACAAGTTGCGAATTTGTGAAGATTCTGATTCATAAAACATGTCTATAATATAGAAACCACTATAATCTGTCCAGCATATGACAAATGATGTAAAGCTCAAATCCATATTATACCTTACATGAAACAAGAATTAGATATAGACCCTACATGTTCATATATATTATGCATTCACAGTGTAAGCAAATTTGCCCTTCTACATATGCTTCGGTTGAGATTACATAAAATAAAGGTAATTGTGTCATTTTGGACTGAACATACTATAATAGTGGCATATTTGTTTTATGCTGTGCAAAAGGGCCTGTATCCCGATTTAATTCTGGATACAGGCCCTTTTGCAACAAAACAACAATTTCAATGGCTGTTTACAATGAGATGTAGGTCTTTTTGGAAAAAAATGACTTTGTTTCTTTGAAACATGATTTTTCCTTATACATTTCTATATCAAACTCATTTTTGTAAAAAATGCACCATAGCCCTTTTGCACAAAGCTCTTCAAATATAAAAAATTTAAAATTTAAAAATTTAAAAAAATTTTAAAAAAAATTAAAAGTTAAAAAAAAATATATAAAAAAATAACATAAATAAAAAATAAAAAATAAAAAAAAAATAAAAAAAAATAAAAAAAAAAATAAATAAATAAAAATAATAAAAAAAAAAATTAAAAAAAATAAATTAAATTAAAAATAAAAAAAAATAAAAAATAACATAAATAAAATTTTAAAAAAGAAAAAAAATGAAAATAAAAATAAAAATAATAAAATAAAATAAAATGAAATAAAAATGAAAATGAACATAAAAATGAAAATGAACATAAAAATTAAAATTAAAATTAAAAATTAAAAATTAAAAATTAAAAATTAAAAATTAAAAATTAAAAATTAAAAATTAAAAATTAAAAATTAAAAATTAAAAATTAAAAATTAAAAATTAAAAATTAAAAAATTAAAAAATTAAAAATTAAAAATTAAAAATTAAAAAATAAAAATTAAAAATTAAAAATTAAAAATTAAAAATTAAATTTAAAATTAAAATTAAAAAATATAACAAATAAAATAAATAAATAAATTAACATAGTAAATAAAATTGAAAAAAAAGAAATCAAATAAAAAAATAAAAAATATAAATTAAATTATTATTAATATATCTAAATAATAATTCGCAGAGAAAAAAAAAATATTTGTACACTTTTACCGCCATTAATGTTAAACTAAATGAATAATATAATTTATGAAAAATTTTATAGGAAAAAACAAGAAAAGTTAACGCTCCGGGCTGGGCGCGAACTCCCGCGAACGCTTTCAAAACGATTCCTAGTCGGATGCCCTAACGATTAGGCCATCAATACGGGCTTGAATATTGATGTGTCAATTTATTAATATACCAAACAGAAGAGCTGTCGCGTGATTGGTCCAATCTTCCGACTCTGCTACTGACGCTAAATACAATTCTAAATACCTGTCCCGGTAGCTTGGGTCATCGCGGACCAATCGGATTCGTTGAATCAGAAATGATCAATATTCATGACATACGATGCATAGTTAATTAAATGTTACCATATATGGCAAGGTGACGATACCAAATTTATATAGTAGGTAGGTCAGTGCGTAGTGTCGAAAATCTAATGATGGAAAATACGATGTATTTGGATGATAAACCACCACTTTAGGACACAGTTTGCCTCAATAAAAGTATGATTTTTGTACTTTCTCATTAATAAAGTTGATTTTGTTTAACCGAGTCCGAGGGTTAAAGTATACATATTATTTTTTTACTTTAAAACATAACCTGGCGTTTAATAGTACAATCTAAATCCTTCGTCCACAAGTTTTATGAATGGCCGACGATACCAAACTGGTGGGGGTAATACAAAATATTACGGCGCGATAAAGCGTGCAAATTCAGCATTTTGGCAAGGCAATAGTCGCAAGTTTTACTCATTTTCGCGAGTTTCTAACAGCACCTCATGATGAAAAGCCTTTGAAAACATCAATTTCCATTAATTTTGGCCGCTGAAATCGGAGATATAGTTTGAAGAATATATACAGAAGCGATTAACATCAATTAACGAAAAACAACCTCCCCATTTTTCACTTTGACGGCTGTATTTTTATTTTACGCTGATTTCGTATCATGAATAATAATGATCTCTAGTAGTTTAACCAATCACAATAAGACAATCACGCTTGCACATCATGATACATGCGTGTCATGTGTTAATCAACTTGTCTATTATAGCGTTTTACATGCATTTTCAATACAAATTTGACAACAAAGAAAATAACGCAAAATTGCCTGTTTTGTCGAATGGCAATCAAGCCCATTTTATAACACATTTATGCGATCATATTGTTTCACTATCTCAAGTACATTTCCCGACAAATACCACTTGGGTGACCAAGATAAAACCATATTTCATAGTCGCACTTTCCCCTTGACCTTTACCGTGACCTTTCGCATCGAGTCGCTTTAGCTTACTTGTAGTAAGCTAAAAATAGACAAATAAAAGGAACATTCGAACTCATGATTTCCGATTGGCAACGACATGGCCAACCTACGCACGCCACAGAGATCCACGACTGTAATTGTGATAGTTTTATTATTTAACCATGTCCATTTATTTATAACGAACGGATTTTTATTGTGCCATTTTTGCCAAATGTGTGTGTTGCTCTCGCACAAAATGTGTTTGTAATTTGATTATAATTCTTATTTTTAAAAGAACGGTAATTTTTTTTGACATTTTCGAGAGAAAAAAATGGCGTAAGGGGAGACGTCAAAACTCGACCGCCCGTTGACTGCCGGTTACGGGCGGTTCCGCCCGGTTCTTTCAGGTCAAATGTTTTACTGGTATATGAATATTCGCGCATGCAACACTGAACAACCGCCGGTTGACTTAATGCTGTAATCTGACCAATTTACACTATCAATCTGTTACTTTGCGGTCATTATAGCTCTCTCTATAATCGTTCTATAAAAAAACGACATTCATAGACTTTCGGTATTGATTTTAAAAAGTTAATTGAGCTATAAACAGATTGAAAAAGCCAACCCCAGCGAAAATCAATAGCTGTATTGTATTGGTTGTCAACTGTTAATTCTTAAAAGAGCCCATTACTTCAAGATGTTATTGCTCACGTGTGTGACGAGGCACTTTCAACCGGTCGTGTTCACCAGAGTGTTACTATTTGACCTCATTATGTGTGTATATTATAACAGATGACACGTTTTGTTAGAACCGAACGGAACCGGCCGTAACCGGCGGTTGCCGGGCGGTCGAGTTTTGACGTGATCCCTAACTGGATACGGTAAACGCCAGCAGTGTGGTGTCCACGTGGGCAAGCATACAGATGATGCTAAGCAAATCCAGCTCCTAATGGGGCTCGAACCCACAACCTTTCGCTCCTATGTCGACTTTCTTTCCACTACACTAACCGTGCTAATTAGAAAACTTCATCGCAAATAATTTATTTATATCATTGGTCATGGGTTAATGCACGTGTTAAATTCTACAATCCCGGCCGCCACTCTGTTCAAAGGCATAAAAAAGTGGACTTATTTTATGCTTTTTTTTGCAATTCTGGGGTGTGTGGATCGTGTTTTTTTATCAAATTGGTTAGATATCCGTCCATTTTAGAACATCTGAAATTTAAAGTGCACCCACACACCCGGGAAAGTATGCTGCCAAGGGCATATATTTTGCACGTAAATCCAATACAAAAGTTCAGAAAATCGACCAAAATATGACGTCATGACCATTGCTTCGGGACAAAATGGCGCGGTACCCCCCCCCCCCCCATATGTTTGGCCTTAATAAATGCAGCTATTGTTTCAAGCATTCTCCAATGATGTACGGCCTTTTCTCCTGCGATCTGTGACCTCAACGTTGTCATAGCATTCAATAGGGATTAGATTACATTAAATAAAAGATAAAAAACTGCAAATATGTTTTACCAAATATCCACACGTATATTAACACTGATGGTGTATCGGGTCGGGTACCACCAAAGAGGATGAAGCTCTGCGAACCGGCATCTTCAGCGAGACCGTCTCCTCCTTCGTGAAATCCTGCTCCTGTCACAGTGTACGCAAGAAGTAACATGAATGAAAGGCGGGAAGAAGTGTGTAGTAGGAACCGTACATACCTGAAATATAAACAGGGATTGGGTAACTAAAAAACGGCATGATACCCATGACGTCACTGCAACTACCAGTGTCGTAGCCAGAAAGGGGGGTGGGCGACGATCGCCCCACCAATATTTGAGTCGTGCCGGTTGAGATTGACACTGTCGGTTCATTTGATATATCGGAAATCATGAAATTATGACTGTCAAAAGTACAAAATATGGCAATTTTTCACGCGCGCGCATGTGCCTCACAAAATAGATTTTAGTATTTTAGAAGCACGTTTAAAGCCGAAATGTACCTCAATCCATCGGGAAAATAGTGTAAAATAGCAATTTGTTGCGCTACACGTGCATTTTTTGTCGGGTGGTCGGTTCACTTTCATTTTTCACCCCACCAATATGATAAACCTAGCTACGCCACTGGCACCATGAGTACAGCTGTACGCTGTAGATTGGGTTCAAGCTTATTCCCTTCGCGGGAAAGGAGAGTTAGTAAATGGTACGTTTAGTATTACTAAACATGCTAAAAGTTCCTAATAATAATATAGCGTAATCATTCAACGGTAAAAAAATCGAAACGAAAATTAACATTATTCCCATTTTTTTAAATGATGTGAGTGACATTTTTTTTAAATTCCATTCTTAACGCAAACCTTAACATTTTCCATTTGACTGATTTAAAATTTAAATATTGTGTAACCAGTTAGCTGCGTAACTGGAGCCCGCTTGCGCCGACCCAAAAGTCAAACGTTCAAGCAATGTGCCTTGTCATAATTGCTGATGTAATAAGTAGGTTATCATGTGTCATTATTTTGTTGCATGCTGTAACTATATTGTATTTTAGATTGTGTTTAATGTACAGCGCATTGGTCCATGGGAAATGCGCTTTATTGAAATAATTGCCACATGTGTCGAACTTTAGCCCATTTGGGCTTTTATTTGTAATCTAAATCTGCTCTATATCGTTACTTCTCTCGAAATTTGAACTTTGATTTGACAAAATCTGTAAAAAGCACTAGTTTTTAAGCATATTGAAGTTCGAACATTTAATTTCTTAACACAAGAACTTTGAAAAGCTTCATGTTGGGCTCTAAAGTTCCAACCAAGAATTACATCCATCCAACACCGTTGACCGCATGCTGGGGGACCTTGAGTGTGGCAGCGGTGGCAGCGGTAGCAATCACTGCAGGCGCTGCAGTCTTGCGACATGACTTGGCACTCGTGGTGACTTTCAGCCAGATTTGGGCTAGTTTTAAAAACTAAAATCTGCTCTTCGGATAGTATAATATATTATCGTTTAGTAAGTGTACATACTTCAATCTCATTGGTTAACACGTATGAAATCTGATCCATATCGTGTAAACAACAAGTCAAACCACACGATATATTCCCATATCGTCGATTAACCGCGTTACCAGATGGCGCGAAATGATATTACGTGTAAAGCGATTGCTTTGCGTCTGTGGAAGAGTTGCTTAAAATACGATAAACAAATGAAATGGCGGATGATTTAAATGCAACCGAGTCGATTTCTGTTACATTCTGAGGCCGAAATATACCGCAAAAAGGTCTAACCCACGCCAAAAAATAAATGGTCTGCATATAACCTAACCAGACATGTTTTTCGCGATGATTTTATGGACAGAGGCGATGGCGCAGAGCCTGTTAAAGGGTTGAATTTTACGGAGGTAAGGAAGAGAAGAGAATTCAGCGCCTTGCTCTAACTAGATTATAGATACTAGTATTGTTTGACGTTTAGTTTTCCGCGAGTGTTTAAATACAATTTTTATTGGGACTAAACGATAAATTGTGCCATATCACATTCGGCCTGCGGCCTCATGTGATATGACATGCCAAACCATAGGTATTTTTCCGTATTGTGTGAACATGCAGGGGATAACTAATAATGTGGTTGAAGTTTAAAGTTGGAATTGCTAAACGCAACAACATTTTTTCAAAAGTAATAGGGCTTCTAGTTACATCCAGACTGAAGAGCCTGAAATAAATCAGATAAATGGTGTTGGAGGGAATGATTTAATACCACGGATAAAGCATCAAAGCCGTGGTCAAAAAAAGTTGGAAAACATACAGGGAGCGGCACTGTAATGTGGGAACCCTGAAACCTCCATAATGGGACAGCTGGTGTATCGCTCTCATTTATCATTAACAGATTGAGCAGTGTTGACAGAACATGTACAATCAAAATCACCCCAAAACCTACAAAATGAACTGAAAGATCTCTTTTTGCACTGTGGTTATAGGTAGTAGTCCTAAAATCAGGATTATATTCCAACTTTAATCATTTGGGGGCAATAAGTACCTTTCCTGATTACTTATCATGAGTCTTGGGCCACAGGATGATAAAATAGAGAGAAAGTCCGATTATCGTAGGCAAGGACTACAATACTTACCCGGTGTGCAATCATTATGTATCTATGAGCAAGGTATTACATGCTCCTCTTCCTCACATTGACAACTGAGCCTCTCTCAAAAAGGAGGTGTACCGGTTTTATTGTTTTTATATCAATTGAAATCGATTAATTCATTATATTATGTGAACATCTGGAAGTGGATTGCACTCATCGTGTTTGGATTCAAACATGAAAGCTGAAAGCTGAAAATATCATTTTTGTTAAATCAATAACAAAATGTTTGACACCGTATCATATGAATCAACAGATTTTTGATGATAGTGTGACGTTTATAATACTTCTTCTTCTTTGTCACGGGGGAAATAGACCTCAGAGGTAGACTGCAGCAACTCGCTTCCTTTACAATGCTTTATTATTTATTATTTACTCCATCGTTACATTGCGACCGTATCGGCCGGATCCTCCAATCAATCTGAATTATAATCTCGTATTACAACAGCGCCAGCCGGGATGGACTGATCCTACCGAGAGAGGGCGCTATGTCCTATATTCTATTCGTGACATTAGCGGATATTTTGTTTTGAAGGGAGTCTGCAAAACTGTCCAAGTATATCGCCAAGCGAAAATGTTTGTATTTATTTGAGTAATCTTTACTCTTTAAAGCAAAGGTCGGTGCTAATTTGGAAACCATTTATTATGTTGATTTGACTTACGAGTGTCGTGAGTCCTCGTCGCCATGTTGCAATCCCTGTTATGTATTCTCAAAAATGGAAGCAGTAATATCTAGTACACAAAAACTCTTTGTTATACTGGGTTTACTCCATCTAAAAGTTTAACACTAATTGTTGTGTATAATTAGTACTTGTCCCGTGGGCCAGTAGCTACTGATGTCGGCGAATCAGTGACATGTTTAGGGATGTTAGATTTAAATCAAATCTGTGAACACATTCAAAATCAAATGTTGATGGTTCATACTCATACCGTATATGATGTGACAATGTGACAAATTAGAAGCCAAAACTGTTTGTATTAAATGAAAATGGCTTTAGATTCTTTTTGAAATATCTAGTAATGATGTAATATTGACTAAGATTTCAATCACGAAGATCTAAGACTAAAAGAGCTTGACCAAAACGGGGACCAAAATCTAGTCATTGGTTTCTGAGCATGTCCCAATCATTAGCAATTGCCGTAGGCTTATTAGGCTGATTTGGTGACAATTGATAATTACTCATTGCCTGAGGACTGGGACGTGGTCACCCAAAAAAACACCTCCTGTCATGTGTGAACACTTTCCACGTGACTATTGGTTTTACCATATACAAAACAGATTTTTCATAAACCTTTACTAACTTTCAAAGACTATCTCAAGGATTACAGAACCAAAACTAGACATGTTTGTACTTTTTTCAATATATTTCTCATGGTGATTCCAAATATGGTAATGAAATTCAATAATGTTGACATTTGTGAAACATTTTGTGAAGTTTTGGAATGTGGTCTGCAGACGCCTGCCGCACAAAAAGTGTAAAGTAGTGGTCGTAAAATCTTTTACATAGAGTGAACAACCTGTAACTTACGGTGTGCTGAGGAATTTCATTCTTTGCCACGGTGATAGAATATAAGCGAGGCAAGGCAGTGGGTAGAGGTACAGTGTGGCCATGCTCATGAGATAGAAGTAGAGATTACTCATAGTGCGCCAGTTGAAATAACCTTTATACCATCGGCCGACAAGGTACTCCTGGCAGTTACCGTGAGCGGCAAACTGAAGAAAAAAATCAAAGCAGTAGGAGATTAGGAGACAAATAATCAAGCATTAAAGGGGCACTGACGTACAGATTGTCGAGAAAAATGAAATTTGGAAAAAGTGAATTGTTTCAATAGATAGGTACGGATGAATAGGAACCCTGAATGGTAATAATTTATGGGGAAATAGTTTAGTTTAATGGTACTAGATAGATATTCGGTTGAAGCAGTTTATGTGGCGAGTGGTACTGATAATTTCGATGTGATGTGATCTACATCGAAATTAACAAATCGTAAAATTGTACACAATATACGGTGAATTAAAGTACACGGTTTCAGATGGTAGTCAGTATACACCCAAGTACTAGATGCAAAAAACCTGATTTCCAGGGAAATTGAGGGCGCCCTCTTATACGTATCTCTCAAACCTGACGACGATGGACACGCGAAAACCTAAATTTTGAATTCGTATTGGAATAACACGTAATCGCGAATGTTGATCTAATCATTTTGAAAAATTCATCATAGGTTAGAAGAAAAATTTTCCAATCCAAAACCGTTGTGGGTGGCTAACCACCCGCAGTGTCAGTATCATTTTTTGAATTTAAACCGTTATTAAAGCGTTCGTCCCATTCACTTGATCACATAACCTCGTTCGCATATTTTAACCTGAATACTCGTGAATACGCCCGTGTCCAGCGTCGACTGTCTCAAAGCGCCTTTATTAGGCGACGAAAAATTGGCTTGTCAAAAAACGGCAAAATTGTTACAGATTTGTCTTATGTTGTAATATGGTCATTCTGAAGGGGAGCGGGGAATCGAAAGCTCGACCGACCGACCGACCCAACCTGAGAGATCCGTTTGCCCATAGAACAGGGTGGTATGGGTTTGTTTTTTTCGTTGCCTTATATAAATAAAAACAACCTGGGAGTGATATGTCGTAAATAAAAGTGATATTTTATCTTTAAAATAAATTTACAACACACAAAACAAAAACAAAAAATTCAATACAGGTATATTACACGCGTATTATTTTGTAATTGGCAAAACGGAGTATATCTACAGTTTTATTATATATATATATATATATATGTAAGAGACAAAACCCCATCCTTCTGGTGTAACCTTAAGGACTATTTCAACATTTCACTCTTTTTGTCTTCCAAAGAGTCAAATTGGAGTGGAAAAAACACTCAGTGTCGCTTTAAATTAACTCCAAAACTTCTTTCACAGTCATCCAGTTCTAATTCTACTGACAAAACATTACCTTTTTGAAGTCAATACTGGCGGCACGTCGCAATAGCTTCGGAAACATCTCAGTCTCAATACATTCTCCAGCCGACAACATATTCTCCACCTCGTCTCCATTTCTGACGAAATCGAGGAATTTCGTGGCGAAATATTCCAGCCGTCCTCTTAACACGTTGTAATCATCGCGCATGACGGGTAATTTATTTTTGAGGTGTTTGATTTCATCCGCCATATCAAAAGCTGTCTGTAGAGGATCATCTGATGATAGGAGAATGTATGAACTGCTGCACATGGCTTGATACCATAGGTGTGTAGCGATGGCTCGCTCTTGATCTTTACCTTCGACCTTATTCAGCACATCTTCGTGTTCTGGCATCTTCGCACCGTAATCCAGTAGCACCTGATACGTGTAAGAAGTGCGGCATTTTAGTGTTGTTATTTGTCAGGTGTAACTTACTTATCCACATTTCAGAATACTAATGGTTATTTGCGCACTACTGTCAGTAGGCCTATAGTTTATGAAAAGACGTAGGCTAATATTTAACGATTGGTGTTCAAGTGAATAATTTGAAAAGATTTTAAACATGCTAAAGGTCGCATGACGTAAATTGACAAAATTCTTCAATTTACCAAGGATACCGCGCGAAGTACTTTATCCCTGGCCCTTAAAAACTCATTTATAGCCCACTTTTTAAGTTAGCGGATTGTTTAGCAGGTTATTGTGCAAAATAACATATTAGGGTGACATGTTAGAGTAGTATAGGACGTACCCGACCTGGAGGTTTGAGGAGCAGAATTTCGAGAAGAATGACAATAGAATTCTGCTCCTCGGAATTCTGCTCCTCAAATCTCACAGTCGGGCACGTCCTATACTACTTGTTAGTGACAGAATTATATATTGGTGAAATGTGGGCATATCATAGTTTACCTTGATAACGTCGTAATTGTTAAGACGCGCGGCAAACATCAAAGCTGATTGCGTTGGCGTAAAATCTTTCCCGCTCGGAAACATTTCACCTATAGTTGAGGAGCCGTCCTGCAAGATAAGTTTAATCATGAATGGAATTCATTATAATTCAAATGGGAAGGCTAATTCAAGGAAAGTCAACTATTGGTTGTGAAGAAACCACAGATATTGGAACACAGGGATTATCAGTCTGTATTGTAATTTTAGAAGAAGCTGATACCATGTATGCTGCACTCTCGCACCTGTACACTCTTAGAAAAGGGTGCTTCAGGGTTTCTTGGCTGTCCTGTATATGGAACCCTTTATAGCACCTTTAAAGGTTCAAAAAGGACGAAACATTCTTCTTTAGAACATTTAAAGGTTCTCTACAGAAGTTGTTGTGGTTCTTTAAAATAAAAGAACCTTTAAACCCGAGGGTTCCATATACGGGACAGCCAAGAACCCCTGAAGCACCCTTTTTTAAGAGTGGATGACTAATATGTTTGTAAAACGCGGGTGATCAATATGGGTATTAGTAGTCTATTCCCATATGACAGAATGTTGCTATTAGCATGTTTTAACACTTAAAAGTATTTGGTTAACTTTAGTTTAGTTGAGATTTGTTTTAACCTTTTAAAAAATCATAAAGGAACATACAGCCTTCACACGGATACATCAATATAATATAGTCCAATAGTATTTTTTGTTTTTATCCACACTAATTTAGGTAAACTCATTTGCATGACATAAATTGCTCGCTTAGGAGCGCTATTAATTCGGTCTAGTAAACCTATTGTTATCAATTACTACGAGAGGATTACCTGGTTGTATATTTAAATTCGAGCAGTACTTCTTGCTAACTGCATGGGTGAGTTTCCATTATGTTGCAAATTACATCCATGCTCAAGCGTTTAAACTACTCAATGGGTATTGCAATACAGCCGGTTGGTTGCACACGAGAATTATGTCATTTATAGCAACCAGCTTTGATGGAAGGCGATTATTTAAATTTGTTGCCGGTTTTTGAGTCAACAATTTATAGCGCTGCTAAGCGGGCCTTATAGCGTAATGATTACGGTATGTGACTGTAATGGATCGGTACGTTATTAAGTTACTTGTACTATCATAAAATTACCACTTCGTCTGGCTCTTCCGCGAAATGGTGGCAGATAATTTCAACTGCGTCGGCTGATTCAAGCTGTATGGCGTGCATCAGTGCATCCTCTATCTCGATCTTTTTCTTCAAAAGTAGCCTGATTATATCTGTAAAGTTTGGAAGAGGACACATTTCAAAATATGTTGGTATATCATATAAGTTAATTAGTACATGAAGGATGTGCGGTTTTGGTTCAATTTTGCATAGACATTCTATGCAAAAAAATGTTTTTGAATGTTTTAATTAGTGGCCCTAATTAATTATGCAAATGGAAATTAGACAAACGCCAACGTACGTTGGAGCCCATGTACCAAATCACATCATCATAGCTCATCTCATCTATCCACAAACTTTACTTTGCATATTTTATGCATCCATAATAAAACATAATTAGGAAATTACCTGGCAACTGGAATTGAAAAAAAGAATGAAAATAAAATAAAAAGTTGTTGCTAAAGATGTTGGTGTTATGCCCCTTTGATCTAACATATTTCGACAACCGAATGTCCGATTGAAATGAAAATGAAAAGGTGCCCCCGCGTATAGCGGGGACGTACATCACTGAAAAAATAAGAGGTGGAATGGCCGGGCAGTGTAGCGGGGCGTACACTCTTAAACTTGCGTGGTTAAAAAATGACCACGACGTGGTCATTTTTTAACCAAGTTGGGTAGTTAAAGGCATATTATGTGATCTTTTCCAGAGAGCGCCCTCTATTCATGATTTTTTTTAGAAAGTAGATTTTCTTGCAGATTTACATTTCCGATCATAAATCATATATACATTCCAAGTTACAGAGCGATATGATTCCTAATTACCTCAAAATCACGGTTTTAGAGTGAGTTTAGAGTGAAAAATATAAACTGTCGGGATTCCGACAGTTTATTTTCACTCTAAAACCATGATTTTGAAGTAATTAAGAATCGTATCGCCGATGTTGAGGGCGTTCCCTGGAAAGATCACATAATATACCTTTAACTATGCACCTTACCCCGTTGGGTGTCACATTGACCACAACATCCGTGGTAAGACAAAATGACCACGTATTGTGGTTGAAAATTTAACCACGATACGGGGTCGAATTAAAGTAACACCTATGACGTGGTTGCTTTTTCGTGGTTACCTTCGGGGTTGTTTTGTAGACAAAATGATCACGTATTGTGGTTGAAAATTTAACCTCAATACGGGGTCGAAAAAAGTAACACTATGCCGTGGTTGCTTGAGGAAATGGTGGTGGTGTGAGGGGGGTGAGGCTGCAGGGGCATCACATCTTTGGTGTTTATGTTTTTGCACAATGTATTTGCATTTACTTTGTGTACAAAACTTTTCACTTTCAAGTGAGACGATATATGCATGCATATCAATATGCATTCAATGGTGTTAAATCAATACATCGACTTAATTAAGATAAAATAATAGGTTTAAATGAATACAAGGTGCATATTAGCTCATTAGCATAATTGAAATGGTACAAACAAGCACCGGTGCTAATTTTTGTACCATTGCAATTATGCTAATGAGCTATTTGCACAATTTACTCGGCTCATATAAGGCCAAGTAAAATATGCAAATTAGCAATCATGATAATGAATATAGCAATATAACGTTTTCCGTGGTCAAATTGATTTGACTATTGTCGCCGTTGTCAAAATAACTGGTCATCTGTAGTCAATTCAACCACGAATGCAGTCAAATCGACCACGTATATAGTTGATTAAAAATGACCACGGAAAAAATAACCACAAAGAACCCTAGGGTACACAAAATGTACACACAGGGTCAGTAGCTTGGGTGTACACTTTGTCCCTGGTATGAGGGGCCGGGACTGTACGCCGCTGACCCCTGGACTTTCCACCCACGTGACTGTCCATCCCCGGGACTGTCCACCACCCTAACCCTAACCCTAACCACCTTGGGTTGGGTTGGTCCACACAGTGTTGGTCTAGTCCCGGCCCTAACCCTATCCACCCTGGGTTGGTCCACCCAGGGTTGGTCTACCCCAGGACTGTCTACCCCGGGTGGAAAGTCATGTGGGTATTTCTATTGCTGCATATTTCTATTGCTGCTTATAGATATACATGTATGTGCACTATCATTTTCGCGTAGAATTATTAACATCAGTGTTGTCCTATACTCATTAAACGCTACATTATGAGCGCACGTGGCCATGTTCTGGCAAAGACTATGGACTTTGAGCATCAAACAAATAAATAATTGGCGTAAACAGCTGTAATGTTACGTTCGTTCAATTTAAAATATACACTAATTATTTATTTGCTTAGAAATTTTAATCGTATGCAAAATGAGTCACATTAGAGACTGGTATACAATTTTCTTCACGAACTTCTCGAGTTTTTGATGGACATAATTGATTGTCAATTAACTATCAATACGTGTTTTGAATTTGCAGCCATCTTGTCTAACCATTTTCCGAAAGAAGATACAACTGTTTCAGAATATGTATTTGATAGCACAATTTAATCTTTAACACTTTCCACGCAGCTATTGGTTTAACCATTATACAAAACGTAATTTGCAGAAACCTTTTCCAACTTTCAAGGTCTTTCTCCCAAATTACTGAACCAATACGAGGCATGTGTGTACATATTTTAACTAATGCATTTCTCATGCTGGTTCCAAATATGGTAATGATATTCATTAGCTTTGACATTTTTGAAACATTTTGTTACATTTTGGAATGTCGTCTGCAGACGCCTGCCACGTGGAAAGTGTTAAGGTGGATGTCATGCTCTAATTGCTCCAAGTCAATTGATTGATAACATAGAATCATTGATAACCGTACCTCTGTACCTTACCCTTAAAGATGTATAAGTTATAAGCCTTTACAATAAATGCCTGAGCAATAGCCTACCTACAGCGTGTCCCAAAAAACTGGGTTCAAAGGTTTGCGAGCTTACAACTAAAAAAGTAGGAGACAAAGATTTATATTTAGGGATATTAAACAAAATATACATGACCTTTGGTTAAACGCTGTAATTAATCCAATATAAACTTTTTGAAATACAAAAATTTTAATAGAGCATGGTCAAAACCCATTTGTCCCACTTTTCAAGGAACATCCCGATGTGTTGCAATTGCACATTGTTGTGATTTCGTCAATGTTTTGCCTTTGCATTCATTCTTTACAAAGACTTGGGCAGTGAATAAAATTATCTTGGTCATAACCAATAATACAAGTTCATTATTTACATACACATTAACAAAAATGTTCTTTGTTATAGTCCCAGTTATTGTTAAGTTCTTTCGGAGAATAAACCCCATGCCGGGAATACTGCACATAGCGCACAGTTTCATCATGGTTTCATGCAACGCACGGATGGTTTATTCCTTAAATCGGGACAAATGGTTCTGACCACGCTCTATTCAAATCTTTGTATTTCAAAAAGTTTACATTGGATTGGTCTCCAAATTTAACCAATTAAGGTCAGGTATATTTCGTTTGATATCCTTAAAAATAAACTATCCATAATTCCTACTTATTTCATTATAAGCTCGCAAACTTTTGAACCCAGTTTTTTCATTTTTTCATTGTCTGATTTATTTTGCTATTGAAATCAATAGGAACAAAATGTCTACAGTTTAAACGTCCCAGGAAAATTATCAATTGCTGTTCTAGCATGTTTTCACATTTGTTTGTTAGCACATTTATCTCAAATATACCGATTATTGTTAACACTAGAACGCTATTTATTAACAAATCACGTACAAATTGTATTCAGTTTGACCTCGGCCTAAGTATGAGGGGGAATTATATTTTGATCATTTACCGAAAGATTATAAGGCAATCTTTGAGTTCCAAGAATAAAAACACACCCGCACCACGCAGGTTATGTTATAAAATATGATTATATAGCGATACAATATGTCATTTCTAGTCCCTTCATTCGATTGTCCCTGCTTATACCCTAGCATTTTCTGGGAGACCATTACGATAACGCCAGAGTAATAAGGTTTATCGCGAATCGAAAAAGCCATTGATTATCCTTTTCTGTTGCATTGTGGGATTGCAAAGGGACAAAATCTGCCCCATTCTGGATCCCACAATGCATCAGAAAAGGATAATCAATGGATATTTTCCGATTGGCGATAAGGCTCATATGTTGCATCCTCTGCCCCACGAATTCTAACTAATGGAAGAGACAAAAGCGAATGTTGATATGTACAGGGTGTATCAGAAAGAACTGTACCGAGCGAGGCAATATGATTTATTACGGTATGAATTTGATTGATATTGTTCAAACCGTTTTCGGATTTATCTTGCGCAAACGCCTAGCTTTCATAAGAATTTTAAATTTTGAAAGTCGGACATTTCTGATGGAAAATACAGACTTTCTGGTAAAGATGGTAGATTTCAATTTTGGTCGACATGATCAATTTAAAAATCTGTGAAATTACTAACCCTATACCTGAGCAAGGCGTAAAGTCTTTGACCTGAGATATCCATCTGTCCAAGGCATCTGTCCATAGAACAGGGTTTATTTTTAGTTGCCATATCTTAACTTTTCACATCACTTGTAACTATTTATTATTTGCATACTTTTGTGGTTGAAATTTGGAGATAAATTCTGATTTTTAATCCGAAAATAAACCAAGATTTGTTCTGCTTGAGTGGTTTTAACTTTCTTTTCTTTGGCGGGAGCTTTGAATATTGCTAAATGTGGTGTGGGCTACATTGTTTGAGATGTTGGGTAAGTGGTAGAGAGGATTGATTGAAATTGAAAATACGTTTTTCATCGATTTTCGATTATGTCTTGCCACACGAGAACAAAAAGAGATATCTCAATGAAATTAACACATAATATAGGAAACATGTTCACCTTTATATTGCAGGTGTTTAAATTTAAAACAATAATCATTTTGTATTTTTGATGAATTTTAGAAACACGGTACAGTTCTTTCTGATACACCCTGTACAAAAAGGTCCATTGTAATAAATAAGAATAATATGGTGTTGGCAAGGCAATGCGAAATACCTCGGTACCCGGTGTGCAGACCTACCTCTTGAAAATGTACAGTATACGTCAATTTTACTCCGGGAACCAACGTATTAATTTCGCAGCACAAGATATCTAGTAACAGTCTGATTGTAACAGCCCTAATGGTGAATTGTATTTTCTTCAATTGAGATGGCCCAAAAAGACGAACACTAGAGGGACTGGTATCGGTTTCCCTATAGATGAATCAACTAAATGTTTTCCAGGTAGCCAAGCGCAGCCTAAAAAGGGGAATTGCACCCGGCATATTCTACATTCAATTGAATCGATCGGTGCATAACCTCCAATCATTGCATGAACCGTAATAACAAAGTGGCCTAGGCCTTCATATCACGAAACAGGTGTTTCTTCTTTCGGAAAATACAGTTATTATTCCTGACAAGGGGAATGGGTCAAACTCGCTAGTCATAAGGGTCGCTATAGTCATAAGGGTCACTATATAGTCATAAGGGTCGCTAGTCATAAACCCTAACCCTAACCCTAATCATACCCTAACCCTAACCCTAACCATACCATACCCTAACCCTAAACCTAACCCTAAACCTAACCCTAAACCTAACCCTAAACCTACCCTAACTCTACCCTAAACCTAACCCTAACCCTAAGATACTTTTATGACTAGCGCACTCGTGGTATAGGAAAATACACGTTATGACTATAGCGACCCTTATGACTAGTGGGTAGACCCCAGGGGAATAAGGTAGCTAATCCGTTACATGGATAACCTCTATGTCTTACCTAAGTGTCCATTTTCGATGGCGATAACCAAAGCGTTCCGTCCTCGGGCATCCTTGACGTTGATATCAGTAGGATCCGGCTCTGACAACATCTCTTGAACGACCGATAGCTTATTATGCCGGACACTGTTTAGAAAGTGAGACCCCATTGCGTCCAAAGCTATATACTACTAACTTGTAGCCTACACTAAACCTAGAATGAGCATTAACAAAATGGCTGTGTTATCATGATCAAGTTTAACGTATTAATAACCAAATAATTGTTTCGTAAAATAATACAGGGAGTCCCGTATGATGAGTAAATAGTACAAATAGAACGCTTCGTCAAAAGTGTCGTTGTTGCAACAATAAGAGTTCAAGGTTCAGATATTATATTATGATTGGCATTTGTATTCTAGTCAGTCACATCGTTATTGCACGAACCGCAAGATAACGTCTTTCAGACAAAGTTTATAGCGGATAAATAAATATAATCTTGCACACAGTTTTACTCTCTTCTTGAACCGGATATCTAGCTCCGAACAGGCACTATTTTTTGACCAACGTGTCCTGGCGTGCAATTATGTGTAGACATCGGATTATATAGCTTAAAATAGTCAACAATATTGTTTTATTTTGGTTTATCCACACGAAGCCTGTTTGTAACACAACACTTTTATTAGGGGTAGGTATTTGGTAGGTATTTGTTATCACCAGAGGAATGTTCCCCTTACCAGGCGCGGACCCCCCCCCCCCCCCCCCACCCCCACCAAAAAAAAAGGTGGGGAAAAGAAAAAGGAAAAGAAAAAGGGGGAAGGGGAAAGGGAAAGAGAGAGGAAGAAGAGGGGACAAACGAAAACGGAAAAAAAGAAAAGGGTGGGGTGAGGGGGTACGAAAAGGCGGGCGAAGAGGCATGCGAGGGACATAAGAACGTTTTAAGTTTATCGGAAGTTGGTCGGGATACATACGCTTACGTAACGTTGACGAGAAATCTGATATTTTGAAGGTAAGG
The DNA here is from genome assembly GCA_035610835.1 of Ophiura sarsii. Classification (NCBI taxonomy): domain Eukaryota; kingdom Metazoa; phylum Echinodermata; class Ophiuroidea; order Amphilepidida; family Ophiuridae; genus Ophiura; species Ophiura sarsii. Next base: position 80,617,139 of record CM069444.1, read on the forward strand.
GAGTGTTCATAAATATTTTGTTGGGGGGGTTGGAAACAATTGAGCCATGGACATCTTTTTTTTTGGACCCCCCCCCCCCCCCCCCCAAATAGGGTGGGGTTTTTTCTTGACCCCCCTTTCAAGAACCTTTTTTTTTTTTGACCCGCCCCCCCCCCCCCCCCCCCCCCCCCCCCCCCCCCCCCCCCCCCCCCGTCTGTTCACGTTATATAACAGAAACAATAACAACATTCTATATAAACCTATAGACATAGTCACAATCACTTTTATTATGGTAGGTGGGTTATATCAAACTATTTATTAAAGATATATAATATAACACAATTAATTGAAAAGTCAAACAAAATCAGTGTAGGTCTTCTTCTTTATAATCCTGCCCGACACTCGTGATCGCTGTGGTACATGTCTGCCTCCTCTTCTTCTTTATCTGCATCCTCTTCATCTTCCCCTTCATCCACCTCTTCATCATCCTCTTCATCATCCTCTCCATCTTCCTCTTCATCCTCACTCTCTGTTTCACCATCTCCAATTTCCCCTAGTACTATCTCCTCTTCCTCTTCTTCCGAATCATCAACTACATCCATCTGGTCCTCCAAAACGATATTTAAACCTTGGCACACATGTCCAGTTATCCGTCTAAATTTGTCTAGCTTTCTTCCTTGGAGTGAAAGTTGATGATGTTCGAGGTATTTATTTAGTTCTAATATTGTTAGTTTGCGTAGGTGACCACTATTAAACTCATCTTCCCAATCGTAATCATCATACTCCTTTCCTTCACGCACATCCCGTCCTCTTTCTCTCTCAGTCTGTCTCATTACCTTCAACCTTTTCAAATCATTCATATGCTTGAGGTATGACATTACATAAACCTTCTCAGTTATGAATCGCTTTGAGAATTGCTCTATAAGGTTATTGTCATTGGGGGAAAGTTCACCTGAATGATATAGGGTCTTTAGATTTGGTCTTGGGGCATAGTCGTCAATCTGTCTTGGTGTACCGTCGTCCTTTGTCGTTGGTGTCTGGTCGAGTGGTAGGTAATGGAAGTCTGGAAGTCTTGACTCATCTGGCATTGGTTTTGGCATTCTTCCAATTGGAGACCCATACCAGGGGGTTTCTGTGCAATGTGAACATCTGTCACCAACAACCTCACAGCCAAACTTCAAAAATTCAATGTACATCTCCCCGATTTCATAGTGTTGGTCAATAAAAGTGTATATTTTTGAGAAATAGCCTGCCCCTGGTGTGGTCTTCTTCTGTATCTTTGAAGCATCACAGTACTTTTTCAGTTCAGCTTTATTGAAATAAAATAAATCATTCTCACGCTGAGAAATGTGGGCGTGAATAAAGTCCCCTAGTACTGGAGCCCCATCAATACGATGGGCGACCTCTGCAGCCACATCCCAACAGTTTCTCTCCATCCTGACTCTTTCCAACTCCTCATACTCCTTGATGCTTAGGGCTGCAATCTGCTCATCTGTTAGACCATCAAAACGTTTCCTCTTCTCCCAATCGATAGTTTTCCCGTCAACCACTGCATCACCTGTTACAATAATACTTGGCTTCTGTATGATACCTTCACAAGATCATTTGATGGAACCCCCTCATTGCTACCTTGCTCCCTTCGCCATTGTGTAAAGAACTATGGCTATCAAGTTTCATCTGAATATTCAACAATTTGTAAAGCTGATTTTAGTTTTGCATTCATTGATCCAAGTGTATTTTTTCAATTTGTATTGTTCCATAAATATTGGTTGGTATTAAAATGTAATAGTAGTCCTCGGTTTCCTCTCAATTTATCAACTTTTTCAAAATGCTGCTTTGTCAAAAATACCAACCTTTTTTTTGGACCCCCCTATACAATCACTTTTTTACCTGACCCCCCCCCCCCTTTTAAGAACCTTTTTTTGGTTGGCCCCCCCCCCCCCTCATATTTTCCAACCCCCCCCCCCCCCCCCCCCCCCCCACCAAAGTATTTATGAACACTCCCTAACTATATAGTAAACTTCTTTCTGGCATAGGCCTATATACTAAGCCAATATTGATCGGAAATAAAGTGATTGCTCAAAAGTACATACCAAATCGCACCAAATGGGTTCGAAAATTGAAGAAGAAAAAATCCAATTCTGAGGGTGGGGCACATCACCCCTCAGACTCCCCCCTGTTCGAGCTTTTAAAACATATATAGGGGAGGATGGGGCAACTGGACCGGTTAAGCATATTTCATGATATAAACGCTTAAAGCTCGTGTAAATATTTATGGAATTGCTATGAAAATATCACCCATGTAGCTGTTTACATATAACATATAATCAATGTTAAAAAATATTCAAACAAAAGGCCAATTACCACTAACTAAAAACTTTACTTGGCACGGTCCAGTTACCCCATCGTTGGGGCAACTGGTCCTATATGTTCCAACGGTTAGAATACACAGAAATCATTGATTGACAACACGGTAACTAAGCAGTATTTTCTTTACAAACTAATTTCCATATTATTTAACGCGTAAAAGTGATACAGGTCTCATGAAACCCATGTTTTATACAGTTTTCGTGGTTAACGTGTAAAAAGCAGTAATACTAATGGTGTACAAAGCAAGCGCAATTTCGACTACACGTTTATTATAGATAAAACGGTATGAACCTAGTTAAATGGTTACATGGTTGTGATATTCAGACGCCCCATACATTTGTCTATATATACCCCTTTCTTTAATGATTTTATTTACTTCATATAATCATCATTTAGTACTTATAATTAATAAACCATATTGATATTTAGCCAGCTTTTCATGTTACAGGGGAAGTTAGTCAATATGACAATGATGACCCAACGGTTGATATACACAAAAAGCAGTGGATAAAATACATAAATCATGATATTTCGTCATAGCAAATACCTTTACAGACACCATTCAAAATATAATAAAGATGTAATTCATAATACCGAGGTTTTAAACCATTCTAAAGCAATTTCATGTCATATTGTAATCCTTCAATATCAGAAATAGTGGTATTAGACCCGAAATGCCCCAAAATGTCTAAGAACTTGAAAGAATGTGAATTATTTCATATTCTATTCACATTTCAATACCGAGTCATGTTTTATTGACACTAACAACTCATTTTCAAAATGAATTTTACAATTTTGATTAAGTTTTTGCAGGCGGTCCAGTTGCCCCACACCCCTTCGGACCACTTACCCCAACAAATGACGTAGCACTTTGTCGAGATGAAACGTTATTAAAACACGCCTGTGACGTAATACATTTTACGCCAAAATGTTTTAAAACATACCACCATTTGTCATAATAATCAATAACTCCAATACATTTCAGAAAAAAAAGGCAAAACTGCATTTTTGTTTTTAGCCATTACACAGATTTCTGTAGCCAATGAGTATCTTTGAATTCGCAAATATTACAGCGTTCGGGTCCTACAAGTAGACGAGTGTCTTTAGATAAGTAAAAAATGGTGTACTTTGTTATTTGCAAATTCATGAACTAATAACTCTACCAAATGAATACCCATGATAATGATTTAAGTTGAAGCATTCTTTAAATGATAATATTGATCGGAAATCCAAACCACCAATGTCCCAAATTAGCAATATGCGCCATTTTACGGTCATTTCAACCACAACCTATGGTTTTAATCATATTTCGGAAAGTCCCTAAGCACACTACAATATAGCACCCATCAAATGCAATATGCACCTAGTATCTTAAGACGACTGTACTGCATGTATATATTTACTGTTGCATATCTGTCAATCATATAAAGTACATTAAACATGATCTAAACCCATCTTCATATATCGCCCATACTATCTGTGAATTTTCAATCAGTCACTCAAGGAGTTAGCTTCAAAGATATGGAGAAAAATCACATGTGTAAATACCCTAAAGTTCCAAATGTTTTGGATTGTAGAAGGTAAAGATATATGTCAAGTATCAACAAAAGTCGTATTGTTCAAAAGAAAGCAGTATGCCCATACAATTACAAAATCCTTCATTTCGGACCACTTGCCCCACGGTCCAGTTGCCCCATATTCCCCTACTTAAATCAAGAATATATCAGTATAATATGCTCAACTTCTTTCGTGCATTGATAAAAAACAAAATATTTATTGGAAATAAAGAGGTGGCTTTTCGATAAAATGTTGGTCAAAAGTATACAACAGATCTCACTAAATGAGTTCGAAATTGAAAAAAAAATTCTACTTCGGAGGCCCCCTGTTCGAGCTTTTAAACAATCTATACTTAAATTAGGAAAATATCATTATATTATATTATGCTCAACTTCTTTCTTGCATCGGTTAGCTACGCCACTAGGTGATACTGAAAACAGGTCGAATGGCCCCCATTTCACACATGGAAAATCCATATACAGTTGACCAAAATCCCCTCAAAGTTGTGTTAGGTTTTTCTAAAATTGTCCAAATAAATTGAACTAAATTTTATGAATTGCCAAAACAAAACAAAACCTCACATAAACAAGTTGCAATCATTTTCCAAAAAAGTTCAAGATTCCTCTAAGTTGCATAAAACCAAAGTTGCACTACGATGCCGAACACTACACAAACTTTTCTCTAAAGTTGTGGTAAAATGCCGAAAATACGCTAAATGTTTATTGTTGTTCATATATATATTTTTTTTTGGCTTAAAATTTGTTTGTTTTGAAAATATTGACCATAAAGTGCCAACAAAATGTTTTTTATCTCAAAAATCTCATTTTTGGCACTTTTTGGTCAATATTTTCAAAACAAACAAATTTTAAGCCAAAAAAAAAAATTCGCTCCTAGATAATTGACTTCAGATGATTTTGGTGAAACTTTGGAATTTTTAATCAAAAACTGATATTGTTAGGTTGTCTGAAAATATTTGACGCCAAAAAGGTGATATTTGGGCAAAAATGTAAAAAACACTAATTTTAGTAAAATTTGATACCAAAAATGGATTCTCTGACTCATTTCATTACAAAAAATGTATACTTTTATGTACATCACATTTATAATTTAAAAGTTACAGTGCTTGATAATTTGGCGCCAAACAGGGTTGACACCAACCTTAAAGTGTACTGATAATTTGGAACATAAATAATTACAAAACATTTGGGTCAAATATTATTTCAAACATAAGAAATCACACATCAAAAAAAACTATACCCAACTTTGGAGGCCATTTTCTCCTAGATGATAAAATATTTTAGTAATTTGGTTTGCATATTATTAAAGCATATATCGTTGAGCATTATTGGTGAAAATAGGGAAGATATTACATTAATATTTTTTGAGATATTGCTATTTTTAGCGAGTATGTGTAAAAATGGCTTTTCCACGGGAGCTGTCAATGCATCAACATGATATGCACTTTTATGACAAGGGTCATGCGTTTTAAGCTCGCCTCCTTTCGCGTTACACACGGATTTTGGCTTTCACGACATGATTTTAACTTTACACATTTATATTTGCTTGTATACCCCCCTGAGGTAGTAAAAGTATATATTTTCTGAAGGGAAATTTCATGAGGAAACCAAATATGCCATTAAAATTATAGTACGACTAAGAACTAAAATGGTATGATCGGAAATGTTCGGAAAAATATCACAGTTTTTAATTTTTAATTCGAGATCCATATATTTTTTATACCTACCCCTATCATTATTTACTTTACATATTTGAATTCCTCATGAAATTACCCATTAGATGATATATAATTGTTAAAGTTACTACGTCGGTATGGTAATTATACCGGCTAGTGAATATCTCCAATTTTTATTTTATATATTTTTAGAATTTTCAAAAATATTTGTTTAAGGATGAACCCTTCCCTGATATAAACTGCATTTCTGAATTCCTCTAGTTACAAGCTTTCCAAAAATGTATACTTTTGCTATCATAGGTTGAAAACTTTTTCTGTTATTGTCATTTTTATAAATCCGGTAAATTTAGGCTGATTATTCATGTTTACTGTGTAGCGAATAGGAAGAAAGCTGATGTTCATTGTCTTATCCATAATTAATTAGTTGTTACAAATAGTTGACAAGTCTGTTGAACCACATACTTAAAGACTACTAATTATCCTTTAAAATGGGACCAGAATGGTGTTTGTAACATTAGGAGATGACTAGTTATTGTAAAAAGAACAAAACATGGGATTATCCCCATTGAGTTTGTACAGGCGGCACCCCTTCCAGAAACACCCCTTCCAGCACCACCCCTGGTCCCCAAACATCAAACAGCTGTATCTCCCATTCTGTATTAGCTATACCAATGCCATTTTGCAGGCAGATAGCTTGTTATTAGGGCTTTAAAATGATACCAAATTTGTTGAGATAGCTTTTGTGGTTTTAAAAATATTTGAGGAAAATTACAGCATGAAACTAAAAAATGTAACGGCACCACCCTATTGGGAGGCGAGTTCATAACGCGTGACCAAATATGATATGACACAATAATGTAATGACCCAAGACCCATCATAAGCAGTTAAGGGTTAAGTTTAATAAGGTGTGCTTGTCATTGTCAACTGTGCAATGAATACAAAGGTGTGTCATTGTCATATCATATTCAAACATGTTGATGCATTGACAGCTCCCGTGGAAAAGCCATTTTTACACATACTCGCTAAAAATAGCAATATCTCAAAAAATATTAATGTAATATCTTCCCTATTTTCACCAATAATGCTCAACGATATATGCTTTAATAATATGCAAACCAAATTACTAAAATATTTTATCATCTAGGAGAAAATGGCCTCCAAAGTTGGGTATAGTTTTTTTTGGACCACCCTGTATAAACATTATGAACATTTGACTAAAGATACACAATTGCAATTGTAAGGTAGGTCAAGAGTGATACGTTGATACTGACGCGTGAACGTTGATACCGACGCGTCAACTGACAGGGACTCGAACCCACATCTTAACCTTGTCGTCGCACCAATTACTTGGAACCACCATGTGTAGATCTCTAGACTAGGACTTTAACCCAAACTTAGTCGTTCTAATCCAATCCACGTAACTTGTCAATCACCGCGCGGGACTCGAACCCCGGACTTTAACCGTACTAAATATCGTCAGCTGATCCGATCCAACTTGCGTATAATGGCGTCGCTTGCTGGTGGGACTTGAACCCAATCTCCAAATACACTCCCGACCATACCCGAATGCTTAAATATTTAGACTTATGAGTACATTACATTACAGTTTAAACATGTTACATAATAATAAATGGCAAGTGACCACTCCGCTTTATGCGCAGTACCTGTTCACATTGAAATAAATCACACGGACACAGTTGATCAATACTGAGTGGGTGCCAGAAGTTGTAACCAAAAATATAACACTGTTATTGAATAATCTCAAAAATCGACTATTTACTCACTTCGCGCGCACAATAACAAGTCAACCGAGTTCTTTCCGTACAATAAAACTCATCAATTTGGCGTATAAATATAACCGCACCAAAACAATGAGCGCACTTCGCATTCTTTCTGCGCTTATTTTGGCAGATGCAAAACGACAAAATATTACAATCAAAATAGCAAAATGAAACACATAATTATCACGCGATGCGTAAAATGCCAGCGCACTGGAAAATCTTGCGTTAAATGCGTTCACACAACAAATATTAAAAATCACGCACTAATTAAACACTGTACCAATCGCTTAACAATACAACGCATTCAAATATGACATGAGTTTGCAGTTATTTGTGTTAATAAAATATAGGATCATTTTTATATCCTCTGGAATCAAATAATCATGACTTTTACAAAAAGCATGACTCTTAATATAACACTCTGGTATACTAACCATGGCCGTAGCCGTCACCATCAATTATAATTATAAAATATAAGTAATGTAGACTTGGCAAACAAATATTGGGTACAGAAATCTTGGAATCTAAACCAAAATAAGTGTCCATGAAGCCAACTTGCATGAAGCACAAAGTACATATAATTTCTCACATGTCAATTTTGAAATAAACACACTATAAATACGGTAATTTGGTAGAAGGTGATATTCACATAATCATGAACATAAATAATCAATAAATCACGAGCTAGCACACCAAGGTAATAATTTGTAAAATGGTTTAAAACATCCAGGCAACCTTTGACTTACACTTACTGCCTGTAATATTGGGTATTCTCATGTTTACACATCATGACGTATTTTTATTGAAGCACACTGTAAAATACGATTATCCAAAACCTGCCAATTTTCTGTATAACAACAATTATTTAATGTATATACCTGATTAAACCAACGTATTTTTACGACCATATAATGACAAGCGCGTGTATAATGTGATTGAAATGATCACGCAATAACCAAATAAGAACATTTTAAAGTTCGTACACACGTGAGTCACACAGTAAAATACGATGAAATTATGCATCTGAAAATCTCACTAAATCTGACTTTTATGAATACATCCTTGAATATAACCTATCCACATATGATCACAAATATCTACTATACACTCGGTTTGTACTTTAGTCGAAATTTGTTAATGATTAAACCGATAAAATAAGTGAACGTTTCCCCATTCAAACCTGTGTATCTTTATACCTTTGATCATGTTGATGGTGTAATCAGAAGATACATTGTACAGGTAAAACGGAGATCAAGTTAATTAACGGTGTTGGTATATAGCGCCCTCACTATTTCAGACGGCCTTAAATGGATACCGTATTGCATCCGGTCAGAGACCCTATAACTATGGGACAAGTATCTCGGTAGACAAAGTCCCCCGTTTACTATGCTTAAATTGACGGATGATGATCTTAGAGGGGGCGCACTATCATGGTCGTAACAAACCAGACGACTTAAGACACGGTGGATTTTATCGGCTCAAAACATGATTTGTGGCACAGAAATAGTACATTAATGGTCAAAAAAAGCTGATTGTGATTTAGAGTAAAACTTATTTGCTTTGATGATAGCAGAATTTAGTTCTTATATGACACGAAACATTCAGAATTGGTTATTTGAAATAAATTTTCACGTGGAACAAAATACGAATTTCAAATTGTGGATGGCTTCGTCTGACAGTGACAGAGGAGGGGCGTGGCGTTATTTGCATTTTATGAATATTGTAATCAGATCAGTTAGGAAGGACGCTGGATCGCGACGATCACATGGTGTGAGGTCATGAATAGCCATGAATGAATATTCATTCACAACGAATGATTGACAGTTTACGCTTAACTTCCGAATGATGAACTTATAGAGTGCGCTATACTGTGAAACAAAATCTCAACAATGGTCAGATAGGGTGTTACATCACCCTGACCCGGTGTCGGACGTATTTCTCGATCCCATCACAATCGTAATACTGCTGCGCACCGTAGTTCTGTTGGTGGATCGTTTGAGCATGAGTTCAATAGGATACACCAACACAGCCTCGTCCCCATGCCTCCTTCAGACCGTGCAGACTGAAGTAGGCATGTACATAGGCGCACCGTGGTTCGGAAGTCACGTAGAAATGTTGGTCCCGTGTATCGGAAGAACTATCCCCGAGCACGTGAAAAGGTCACAGACTCCTTAAAGAGTAGAGCATCATCCCGGTCTGTGTCTGTACACACATATTCCTAGGTTATACAGGGATACTCTTGTTAGTACTCCTTGCGGAGTATTATGGAGGAAACTCAAACCAAGACTCAAACCAAGAAACCGCCTGATGATGACGTCGAGGTTAAATATTTTTCGGCGTGCAAACGTACAGATATTTATGATATTTGATTGTAATAAACAATAGAATATCATCGATGATCTGATGTCATCTATTTAGAAATGGGACACCCTCTGTTGTTTTACTACGGGTAGATAGTACAGTAAAGCCTAAATTGCTGAGAGTGTAGATGGGGTGACAGGTGACGTCACACCGGGCAAAACGTGGCTAGTTGCCATTGTTCTTTGCCCGGCAGTTTGCGCACGCATCCTGTTTTGTTTAGGACCCGTGCTTTTTAAAACTCGCGCCAAAGCATTATAAAGGGCAATACGGCATAGCGGACAGTGGTGTTTGTTATATGGTATTCCCTCAAGCGTGTATCGACAGTCCAGTCCCTTCGACCGTTGCGTTTGTTGATAAACATTGGATGTAAACAACGGTCACCTCATCTATACTCGACAACGCTCCAACTCTTTCACGCTCTGACACATGTGTATTATGGTGGTATAGTTCCTGGAACGATGGGGGAACGCTCAGGCTGTAGAAACCGACCGTACTGACTGCCGCACCATCATTCGGGCATCGGTGGTGGAACGGTGGAGCATCGGTCGACCATCACTCACTCATGTCGTCTCAGTAGCGAATTTAGCCTCACGCTCATTCATTTGACCAATCACAGCTGACGTTTTATCAACTCTTTTTCCACCTTGAAAAAGTGAAATTACGAAGTAGAATTCGTATGTACAGGCGCGTAGAGTAAGACTCATTATCCCCGTGTGAATTCGCATCGAAACATTTATGTTAATTTGTACGAAGAATGATAAACGCCACAACAATGCAGGTTAATTCAAGTGAGGTGGCCGCTGTTCTGTTGAGGGCGTACTTATTTTGAGAAATAGTTCCAGACGGTGCCGGTCACGAGAAATCATTGTGGCAAGACTCCTGGTTACGTGCTGGTATTGTAAGAACACACCGGCAACACGAAAAAACCCGTCAGGATCCGCCGTCGCCGCACCGTGCTTCTTAAAAAGCCGTACATTTCTCTATTATTAAATTGCAATTAATTTAAATGTTATACTTCAGAGGGAAAAAAGTATAAAATTTGTATAGTATAAATTAAATGTCCAATTTTTAACTGATTAAACGACGTCATTTGTTACAAAAATAAAGACAAAAGTAAAAGTGACCCTGGTGAAATTCGAACTCACGGTAAAAATATTCCTTACGAATAACGCCAACGCCTTAACCAACTTGGCCATCAAGGAAGATATAAATTTGAGTGGTGAAGAATTATCAAATACCTAATACTTATTTAAATGCCCAATCCCCAATATCATAAAACTATAATAATATGCCAGAATATCTTCAACTATATTGACAAATCTGTTCAAAAGGGCTTCATGGAGAAAATATCAGGCTGTGTTGAACACACAGAAGCCCTTACAGAAATGCTTCAAAATGCCAAAAAGAATGGCAAGCCAATCGTGACAACTTAGTTAGATTTACAGAACGCGTATTGAAGTGTACCACATAACCTCATACAATTTGCCTTGGAATGGTACTATGTGCCGGAACACATCAGAAAGATTATCTTCAACTATTACGATGAAGTGTTCATCCGTGTGAAAACAGAGAAGTGGACAACAGACTGGATACAATGCTTTATTGGAGTATTTCAAGGCTTCCCGCTATCGTCCATTCTATTTCTAGCCGTTTTCAATCTCTGTCTGGATCTACTCGACCAATCTGATCATCTTGGATACCACATGAGTAATTCCAACATTGCGTCTTCAACTAAAGCATATGCCGACGATATTACCCTGGTTGCCAGAAACACAGAGGGTTGTCAACGACTCATAAATACCACCAACGAATTCCTCAGGTGGTCAAGAACCATGAAAGCCAAGCCTGTTAAATGTAAATCTCATGACATGAAGAGGGTGGTTCCGAATGCAGACCAGAAGCGGAGAGGCCATAATTAAAACACAATATATAGCCTACGACCCACAACTAATAATTGACGGACAGAAAATCACATATATCCACAGCCAACCAATGAGATTCCTTGGGAAGTTAATCTATGAAGACCTGAAGGATGATAAGATCAGACAAATGGTTACCAGCAAGTTGGAGTTGGAGTTAACAGATGCAAGCGAATTAAATGGTATCATGAAAATGTGGATCTACAATCATGTTATCATTCCAAAAATGGTATGGGAATTTACCATTTACAACTTCCCAATCACCTATATTGAGAAATTGGAGGCAACCTGCACAAAACATCTGAAGAGATGGGCAGGAGTAACCAGAAGCACTACCAACAGTGCTTTTTACAGGTCCAGAAAACGCTACGGCCTATACAACTAAAGCGACTCACAACATCGGTGAAATGTATGCAACTAACCAAATACCATCTCAACAAGCACCAGAGATGGAAAAACTCAAACACTATACCGAGAGTGTTTAGAGACAACAAAAAAAGAAGAGGTCCAGATGGAATGGAGTGAAGGAGCTGGAACAAAAAGAACGTCATCTCATCCTTAATGAAATCGGCAGAGGTCAGACTGACAAAGCAGGCTTGGGGTTAAGAAGAATCAGAACCTGATTAAAGACATGACCCTGAAAGAACTAGGCAGTGCCTGACCAGTTTGGTGAAAGATGTTGACGAGGATGAGATGCTGATCTACCTTAATGGATGCGCGAAACAAGGACAGTGGCTGCGATGGGTCTCTGCCATGCAAGTGGACACATCATGGAAGAAACTCCTGTATGTTTGGACACCAGAACTCCTGTCGTTCCAGATAAATGCCATCCATGACCAACTCCCGACACCAACTAACCTGAGACTCTGGGGCAAGACAAATATGGGATTGTTCCAGTTATGTCACCACCGAAATTGTACCCTGCTCCACATCCTAAACTGTTGCAGCTTTTCCTTAGAAAATGCGAGGTACAATTGGCGCCATGACCAAACATTGAGAGCAATTGTATCAGGACTGATACCATATGTTGATGAAGCAAACAACAACAGACCATCAACATCCCAGTCACAAAGTTTCAGTCCTACCATAGCATTCCAAAAAGCAGATGGCACAAAATACCGTAATCCAGTCTTGCCGTACAGAAAACCAAAAGAGACAGACATCCTGAAAAATGCCAGTGACTGGAAACTCCTGGTGGATGAAGAGCACTCGCAGATAGTATTTCCTCCAGAAATTGTTGAGACGGCCAAACGACCTGAAATTACTATTTCTCAACTCAGACTAGAAATGTCATCATCATTGAATTGACAGTAGCAGAGGAACACCTTGCAAATGCTTTCGCCAGGAAGAAATGTAAATACCAAGACCTTGTAGCAGAATGTGAAAATAATGGATGGTGTGTAAACTACTTTCCCGTTGAAGTCGGAAGCAAGAGGGATTATAGTACCACGATCAGCAAATGTCTGGCCTCACTAGGAATCCCCAGCGGGAAAAGAAAACCAATCTTAGACACAGCAGCCAAAACAGCCTTGCGAGCAAGCTACATTATCTGGCCTTACCAAGGCGTTTAGACAAGCGGAGTTGATTCCACCTCCAACCATATGCCATGAGGGAAAGGGGACGGTTGAGCGCTCGAAAAACTGGTTTAACCCGCCAAAGTCTGGTCCGCAGCCCAAAGACCTCAGAGCATAAAATTATCTACACAGATGAAGATGATGAAGAAAAGCTATATTATGCAACTCGGTGATTTTTCCCAATAGTCATTTTCAACGAGAACTACATCAGGTGTGCTCATCTTAATAAGGGTGAAATTACGGCTTCGAAGGTGACTACACTGGTAATCTACCAATGAATTATTCTTCTTTCTTGCCTATGACTAACCTTTTCTACCATTTCGAATAAAAATTGAGGTGTATAACATGAAATTTGGAGCTAAACACGTGACTAATTTAAAATTACCCGCCATGTTCAAGAACTGTTATTTAACTTGCAAAAATGAAAAGAGAGGACTCATAGAGTAGAGTTGGTTGTCCAACTCCATTGGTTTTGGAATAATATAATTTAGTTCACCTAGGAATGTGATATTTAGAATTTTTCGATGGGTATTCGCGATTTTTCTTTTCTTTTTTGCCAATGTAGAAGGAAAACACGCCCTCTACGTAGAAAAATCTTTTATCAAAGTTCATGTATCTTTCAGGAAATAATCTTAAGGTATTGTGATTCAATATTATTAACAAAAAAAATCTTTGAGCTCAGTTTGCCAGCAAAATCGATTGAAGTTAAGTTCTTTTGCTTTTGCTTTCTTGCCAATATTGAAAGAAAACAACCGTAACAAAATACGCCCTCTACGTGGACATATCTAAACACATATGGTTATGTGTCCAATATGCCAATATGCCACCCAATATGCCAATATGCCGGGCAATATGCCAATATACCAATATATCAATATGCCAATATGAATATACAGTCATCACAACAAGTAACTGACCAGGTAATAAATGTAGGCCTACTGATAATTCTAAAAGTATAAGGGCGCACAGCACTATAATCACTCCTCGTTTTGTGTATATGGTAGTAAGTTCCGGCAACAACAAAAAACGATTTTGTGATTAATGGGGTCCTTTGGGAATCAGTTTGACGTGAGGGTAGCATTTCATAATTAAAATGAAAGATGATCTCTTGTACTTTGATCAGGATATTGCAAAATATTGATTTTCGATTGTATTGAAAATTTATCACGTGGATGAACACACGTGATCGGAGGCGGTTAGAAGGCGAGCGTCCGGGCTGAAAATAGGGGTAGCGCTGTTTAAATGATCGTATCGTAAAATCTAATTGGAAGGTGTAACACTTCTTGACGATTTTATGAAATTTGAATGTTTGTTTATTAGAATAAAGCATTCGAGACATTCCAAAAATGGTTACTAAGGGCCCAAAATAGCGACTCTTTTAGCCCTATTTTACATGTAATCCAATGAGCGGTTTATTTAGTGCTGTGCCCCCATAACTCCTACATATTAAACATATTAAATTATATACATGTTGAGAAAATTCTCTTCTTGAGTTTGAGATATTACACGTTAAGAATGGCTGATTATTAAGGAAGTTACAATCCCAAATGTACTGTTAAGTTTGATTTTCATTTTCACATTTTCATTTTCAACACGGGGACTCAGACCGGCAAACTATTGATTACTGGTAGTGGTAGTGCCAATTTACCCGTCGATGGCCTGGTTGTTGGATAGTCGACCGGTGGTTACGGTTGATCAATACGGCACACACGCTTTACCTGTCATACTCTCCCCGTGTTGAAAAGAAAATGTTAAAATAAAAATCAGACTTGCCCAAGCGTAACTTCTTAATCAACCATTCTTAGCGTGTAATATCTCAAATTCAAGAAGAAAAATTTCTCAACAACTTAATAACTAAATATCGGTTTATGTAGGAGTTATACTTTTAGAGTTATTAGCATACATGTATTACATGGTCAGTTACTTATTGTGATGACTGTATGCCAATATCGTGCTGGGATTACCGCGGTGACCTCGGGTCATGGGCATCGGTCAGTGGTCATATCAAAACAGCTATTATTGCTTTTAAAAATGGAATCGGTCACACATCACAGCTTCCTTTACAATTATCTACGGGTGAATCATAAAGTCAGTGCATGCATTGCTGCGTTGCCACAATAAATACTCTTCTGGCACTTCATGCACATGTAATACATTCAATTGCAATAAAAAGATCAGGTCACTATTTTTGCCTGTACCTTTCTACAATTTATTTGCTGTCTTCACATTCAATTGTATTAAGTTATAACCCGTTTGTAGTATCCAGATAAACGTAGGTCGCCCGGCATCTGAAACCGGACACTTGACTATGACATGACTGTCCGGGCCACGAGGATAGGCAGTGCAGAACTCTATAGTGCGTGGTCAAGATCAGACGTTTACAATCAATGGTTACTTTAATAGAATAGAAATAAAGTGTGATTACAAGTAATTCTATGAGTGAGACGCCAATTTATTTGTGTACATTTACTGCGTGAATAAGAATATTACACCGTTCTTCCGTGGTATAACTGGTAATTTAATGAGTTATTATCAGTATCAACCCATTTTGCATGGGTAAAAAACACAGCTGCATAAATTAAAATATTGAACTGCATTGTGCATATTTATATGAGGACTCGTGTTCATGCGTATGCCGCCGCAGTCATTGGCCTACTGTGCTCAAACAAACGAATACCAGACAATTGGATACCAGACAATTGGATACCAGAGAAGATGTATGGATCATTTCATTTTCTTTAACCGGGAAATAAATATTGAATAGACGTGTATTGGCCAACTCAGAGCCTGTTTTCAGATGTGTTGGTAAGTATTTGTGCAGCTAGTCCATTTTTTTTTATCATAAACGTAATTTAGGGGGAAGGTGACGGGGATGTGCCGCCAAATAGGGTCCCATTTTTCACCCTCTTATAAATGGATGACCACTTTTCAAAGCCATTTTTGGTAAATGTATGGGTCTAAAAACCTTAATTTTGTTGTTTTTCACCAAAGTGTTAGCAAAATCTGTCAAATATATAGGGAAATTATGGGTTTGTGGTAAACATATGGGTCCATTTTCCCTGAACATTCCCCCCCCCCCCCCCCCCCCCCCCCTCCCCCCGAAAGTTGGTATATGTTTGGGTCCCCGGGTGGTAATATATAAAAATACATTTTAAAAAGTCCCGGACCAGGCAGTTTGATGTTGGCTAATCCAAAATCAATAATCAGTACCATAAATCTGAGATACATCTTCGTATCTCGTACATTTAAATCGAATGAATAAGTTATGTTGATTTCAATAACCACGACGACGACAAAGTTGCACTATATTTGGTTACGTACGGGATATCATTGATTTGTATTGTCCACTGTCCAATGTGTGCTATCTGAACCAGTCAGGTATAGCCATGTGTTTTAAACTCGCCGCCCTTCCCATGGTATTTCTAGATTTTTACATTTTGCACCATCTGAGATTTGAATTAGCACATCGTAATAACTTCTTGTTCTATCCCATAAAAAGCATATTTTTTCTGAACGAAAAATTTCATAAGAAATCCAAATATGTTATTGGAATCTAGATAGGGCCTAATAGATAACATGATTAAGAATGTTTAAAAAAAAAATCGATTTTGTTTTATATTTTGATAATAAAGCTCATTAATATTTTTATACCCATCCCAATCATAATTTTACTGCGCACATTAGTTCCTCGTATAATTATTAATTACCCATCAGAACATATAGTTGTCAAAGGTGTTGAAATATACTATATCTGGAAGTGAATGAGCACGAACGTTAAGTTTCATATGTTGTTATAATTTACAGATAATAAGTGTTGGTATGTAGCCTATCCAGATTTAAACTGCATTTTTTGAATTCCCCTATTTGAGAGCTTTCCAAAAATGTATAATTTTGCTATCATCGGTTGAATACTTTTTTGTTATAGTCATAATATAAAACCGATGGATTAGGGCAAGTTCACTGTGTAGCGAATAGGGGAAAAGCCGCGGACAATGCAATCGATTCATGATTAACAGCTGTTACATAATATATATAGTTGACACGTTTGTTGAAACAGTGACTTAATTATACTATAGAATATAAATTTTAAAAAATGAGATCAACATCATGTTGGTAGTATTTTGTACGTATCATACAGGGATAGGGAGTTTGTATATTGAACGTAGAATTTGGAACATTTTCTATATTCCCCATAAAGATTGCACACAGCGCCACCGCCGCCACCGTCGCCACACTTGACTTTCGAAATATAATCAACCATATCTCAGCCAAACAGTAATAGAAATACCTGATTTATTATTACAATAGCTAGATATTAAAGGCATATTATGTGATCTTTTCCAGAGGGCGCCCTCTATTCATGATTTTTTTTAGAAAGTAGATTTTCTTGCAGATTTACATTTCCGATCATAAATCATACATACATTCCAAGTTACAGAGCGATACGATTTCTAATTACCTCAAAATCATGGTTTTAGAGTGAATTTAGAGTGAAAAATATAAACTGTCGGGATTCCGACAGTTTACTTTCACTCTAAAACCATGATTTTGAAGTAATTAAGAATCGTATCGCCCTGTAACTTGGAATGTATGCATGATTTATGATCAGAAATGTAAATCTGCAAGAAAATCTGCTTTCTATTTTTTTTTCGATGTTGAGGGCGTTCCCTGGAAAGATCACATAATATACCTTTAATGGGCTTTCAAATGAACCTAAACCAGAGCTCTTCCCCATTTAGTTAGTGAGTTAATAGAGACAGACGGATGATTGGTCACCAAAAATGCCGCCACCCTTTTGGGGTGGTGAGTTCAAAACACATGACCGTGTGGGGATGAATGGGTTACAAGCATCGACAGGGAGCCTGTACATGCAGGGTGTCCCTTAAAAAAGGGTCCACATGTTCCACGTCATTGCCTGATTGATAACTCAGTATTGGAATGTAATGTTTATATAAAACTTAAGGATAATTTAGTTGGCTTTCACATGCTATTGGTTTGATTGTTGTTGCTCTTCCCAATCCAACGATATATGCTTGATCAATCACTTTTTAGGGAAAGGGATGCTTATTGAAAGAGTAACTTTGCTCATTTAATAATCAGTATTTATTTTACTAATTGACGTTTATACTTCAAAATGACTAAATTACCTTTCAAATACCGTTTGTTTGGTCTCATTTGCTTTATGTTATCTAAAGATTATGCTTAAAGGTAGATGACCCGATCACATTTTCGTAACACAGAATTATTTCAAACATACGGAGATTTTCGTATCATATGAAAGCTCGTATTTTTCTCATCATCATACTGAAATTTGACGGCCTAAATCGGTATAATTACGGAGAAATCGATGAAATAACGTCGAATTACCGCGAATGGTGGTAACCACCGATATAGTTTGTGTACTACTCAATGGGTACAGTTAGTTCACAGCATCTTGTGCGTCTAAAATAAGAACCATTAGAGCTATGCAACTCAAACTTTGGAACACGACTTTTTTAAGGATGACCTTTCATGTAGAATAGAAAACTTCTAGTTGAAAATCGGAACATCTACCTTTGATCACAAAAAGTCAAATTTGTGCTATTTTTATGAAGAAATGTTTCAAAGCGTTAAACACAGCAATTTTACACAATATGGATGATTTTTTCCACAAAAACTGGCACAAGTTTGATTTTGTTTGCTCATGGTCAAACAAGCAAATCCGACAAAACAAACTGCATACGAAAGGTTATTTAGTGATCTTGAGTCGCGTACAAACAGCAAATCCAAATATGAAATGTTTAAAGATTAAATGACACAAGCTTGATTTTTTTATTTTTAGTGCTCGTTGTTGATCAATCATAATTTAGATTGAGAAAGTCAAACACAATCAAATTAACGATATTTGAAAGCCAGCTAAATTATCTTTCAGATTGTATAAAGATTACAGCCACATACTGAGTATTCAATGAGGGCAATTATGTGGAACATGTGCCACCCTGTAGCCTACACACACATTTTCACTGCGTAATCACACACTAGGCAATGATATCCCATAGAAACCCAATTTTAGTGCAATTCTGTTGTTGGAGATGCGATCATTGAAACCATCACAACTGTCAAAACTATCCACTCGATTTTTATATCTCAGATTTTTTTTGTACCATATACTAGTAATAACTTTAATGTGTCTGTGAAAGACACAATTTGGACAATGTTGAGGGCTTCCGTTTTCGGTATGGTTCCACTTTACATGGTACAGATGTGCCTTCCTTGCTTGACTTGAGGATATGTTTATCTGGAAGAAAGCTAAGGTATTCGGGATATAGCATTATGGTACAAGGAGATATGATATAGGCTCCCGGCCATATCCACCACCCTGAAGAAGATTGCCAACCCTTTGTTGAAATTCAACTACAAACGATAAACAATGTTATTAACTTTCATTTCAGTTTTATCTACAGGTGATGCTCTTCCAATTGCCAGATGGATACTGAAGACAACCCGGCGATCAAAGTGTTTCTGTGGACATTACCAAGGAGCCTCTCCACCGTGTTATGTCGTTGTCTCGGTGCTATCGACGGAGTTCAGATAGTGTTTGAACCGTACAGAACGGCCTACCACGACGGGCCAGACGCTAACAAATTAGGAATGCCTGCTTCCTACACCTCTTTCAGGCAACAAGCTAAGCAACTCGAGATGTCTTTCAAAAATACCTTTGTGGAGGAAACATGCAGCTTCTCGTGGGTAAAACAGATGTTGGAGGAAGATGTGTCAGGTGACATGTCAGGTGACAGTGAAAGTGTGATATTTGCCAAGGATTTCGCCTACTGTGTACACGGCAGATACGACTCGCTCCCTGTTGGGTATCGGCACGCGTTTCTTATACGTCATCCTCATCGTATGTTGCCGTCGTATAAGAAGATGAAGCTAAAGCAACTGAAGATGAGTGCTGATTCCAGGTATGAAGACATACCCGAATGTCTTCGTCCTCCTCAGAACGGCTACCAGGAGATGTACGAATTGCATCAGCATTTAAAAGATCTTTCTGGCGTCTCTCCGATCATCATCGACGCTGACGACTTACAGCGTCATCCCGGTCCAATTCTGAACCAATTTTGTCGCTCACTTGGCATTTCATTTGCCACTGACAAACACTTAATATGGACATCAGGTGAAGAGTTCATCACCGACTGGGTAATGTCCGAAGTGACCGCGAAAGGTAACGCCCTACAAGAGGGGGGATTCTTCAGCGGAGCGTTGAGAAGTTCTGGTTTCCAACCACCTGCCGAGGTTCCCTCGAAACAGATGTTGTCGGAAGATTTACACGGTGTTATTGGTGCCAGTATGCCATTCTATGACAAATTATTTTCATTAAGACTCGGACCTTTTTCATAATAATAAAAACCAAGCAATAAACGTATATCTTTGATCATCCTCAGCGCAAATATAAGCATATCTTCAATAGAGAGATGATTATCTCAGGGATTATTTCTATTGAAATGTTATATGGAGCTGATACTATGTCTGTTTCGCCCACGCCTGTTTGACTAGCATGATGTTTGAAAAGGCCGGTTAACAGTATGGGATTTATTGTCTATTGTTGAATTGAGGGCATATTCTTTCTAAGCCGTTTCAAGGCTCACAAACTTTATCAATTATTTTCCATTACATGTATAAATTATAAGATCTAACATGTTTGCCTGTAATTTTGCTTAAAGGGACACAATGTCATGTTGAATTTTTTTTAATTTTAATTAATTTACTTCAGTATTCAAGATGAACATTATTGTGAGATAGGCTTTTACGACGGGTATTCATAATATAAGTTAAAAGTTTAACGGGTTCGCCGTCGGACGAGTTTTAATCTGTCAAGCTTTCGTCAGGATTAGCTCTGACTTTACAGATCAGTGACCGCACTACTGTGCATTATACTTTTATAGTCTGTAGTAGACAAGGGGCAGTCTCTACGTAATTGGTCAAGGGGCAGTCCTTTGGAGGTTCTATTAGAACCAAATTTATATATAGTAGGCCAGTGGCAACCTACGTGTTCAGTGAAAGCGGCAATCCATCTGAACGGCGATCTTTTCAGAGCCACCAATTCTTTCACAAGTAGGAAAGGGCACCTACTCTCAAATCATCGGGCAAGGGGCAGCCCAAATGATGATAACATGAGAAGTGGCAATCTCTATGTTTTGTTTAATATTATAATAATTTGGTCCTGAAGAAGTCAGAGCTAATCCTGACGAAAGCTTGACGGATTAAAACTCGTCCGACGGCGAACCCATTAAACTTTTAACTTATATTATGAACATTATTGTTGTTTCTATTTTTAAAAAAGAAGCAAAACTTGATTAAAACAATGTTTAAATATTTTGGAATACCACCCCTAACCATGTAAAATGCTGGTTGCGGCTAAACCAGCATTTTGTGTCGACGTTTTGTTGTTCAAAGAGGGCTGATTTATCTTAATCCTAATAGGTGTAAGTTCATACATGTAAGTTCATACATGTAATACAATTGTAAAAATATACAAATCCCAGTTGTTATTATACATTTTTGTAATTGAGGGCGCAGCCTCCACCACATCTCTTAATGCCCCTTTTACTCTTCACACGCTGGGGTGTCAACATTCACCGGTGCACCCATATATATACAATAGAGTCATCAGTATATAAACAGTGTACCACGGTAAAAAAAAATACGCCGTTTAACCGTGACCAAGTTAGTACCCTGTGAAATATACTCGTTGTTTGGAGTCACAAACACTGCTCAGATGTATATAGATTAACAGCTAGCTTTTATTTACTGACCTCGAGTGTCACCGTGTGTGTACGGGCGCGGCCATGTTTGTAGTGCCCGGCGATATACATTTCCCCAGTGTGTATCCTCAGTAGGGATGAGCGTATTGATATTACATCCCTCCCTTCTTTTAATTTTAATTAGAAACTGTAATTTTTTATTTATTTAATAAAGCAAGATGTGAAACGGAGCAAATGATTTGTTGATTTCATTTTGTGTGAAACTGTGGTTAAGTATATGAGTAACCAAAACTCACTAAACTACGAAAACGATAGCATGATCAACATGCGTTAACTTTTAAACATTAAATTGCTTGATATAGCAGCATCTAGGCTAAAGTCCTGTTCAGGCAACACACTTGTAAAGTATAGCATGACAAACGTTGCATGCAGGTGTTTTCTTTCAACAAGAAATGTATGAGTTCTATTTTTTTTTTTATGTCTGATAGCCATCAAGATATCTTGGTGGTCTTCTGTTGCGTTGTGGTCTTTCGTTCAAGTCATTGTTTTGTGCATGGGTAGGTATCGTCTCATTTTCATCTGCATTTGCTTCATCGTCACTCATGTATGCGTCCTCATTGTTATTCATTTCGCTTTCATTTCTCATGTATGCGTCCTCATTATTATTCATTTCGCGTTCATTTCTCCTGTATGCATTCTGATTGATTTGTATTTTCTTGAAATGAGATACATCTCTCGTGATTGTTCGTGTGTTGTTTTGAGCTGTTATTTGTGAGCCTTTTCTCTTTACTACCACCGAGGGTAAGGGGTCATAGAAGGGAATTAACTTTCCCTGCTGCTTGTTTTTGACTAGTACACTGTCTCCTATCACGATGTCAGATTCTTTGACATGTCTATGTTTGTCTGCATATGACTTCATCTCTGCTTTCTTTTGCTTGTCAGCCTGGTGTATCATCTCATCCATCTCTTCATGATGCGCAGATTTCATTTTGACTGAAATCTGTGGAAGGCTAGTGCGGATGGATCTTCCGTTTAACGCTGTTGCAGGAGCAATTCCTGTGGTGGAATGAGGCGTAGCACGGTACTGTCTAAGGAATGTCCATATGTTAGTTTGCCAAGGTTGACCTCCTATCTCAGAGGTTTTAGTTGCTTTGTTCAGAGTGCGCATGAATCTTTCTGCTTCACCATTGGCTTCTGGCCAAAGGGGGGTTATGCGGTGATGCTTGAAGTTTAACCGTGCAGCGAAGTTGCGGAATTCATCTGACTGAAAGGGTGGTCCGTTATCAGACTTTACGACCTCCGGAATGCCTTGTTCAGCGAAGATCTTGTCAAGTTTTGGTATTGTCGCTTTAGCTGATGTAGATGTCAGAATCTCGATAGCTGGGTAACGTGAGTACTCGTCCACTACTACTAAGATGTAATGACCCGATCGAAAGGGTCCGCAGAAGTCAATGCTTACTTTCTGCCAGGGATAGTCTGGTACAGGACTCATCTGCAGTGGTGATCTTCGGACTCTTGGTGTAGCTGCTTGACATGGAATGCATTCCTTGACTTTCTGTTCAACTTTTTCTGCTATGTTCGGGAACCAGACTTTGGTGCGGAGAAGTGCTTTAGTCTTCGATATTCCTTGATGCCCCTGGTGTGCAAGCTCAACGACACGGTCTGTTAGTGATTTGGGGATGATGATGTTGTCTTGTTTGAGGACGATTCCATCGTCTGTTACTGATATTTCATCTCTTATATTCCAGTAGCATCTGTGTGTGTCTTTGATAACATACATTGTGTTGTTTCGATGATGGTTGATGACTGTCTGAAGATCATCATCTTTTTCTGTTGCTTGCTGGATCTCCGTCTGTGTTAGGGCTATTGGAGTGGAGTGAACTTTCACAAAATTCACGTAATCTTCAGCGCTTTCTGATGACCTTTTCAGATTCTCGGTCGGATTTGGATGACGTGACAAATAGTCCGCTGGATTGTCTTTGCCGGTGCTATATTTCACTGCCATGTCATATCCCTGAACTTTCAGGAGCCAGGACTTGATCCTCGCTGACGGATTGATCTTTGGTTTGGTGAAAATAGGGACGAGAGGTTTGTGATCTGTGACCACCGTAAAACGCTTGCCGAATACGTAGAGATGTAGACGTTGTACAGCCCATACTATGGCGAGTGCTTCTCGTTCTATTTGACTGTATCGGGTCTCTGTTGGTTTCAAAGAGCGGCTGATGTAACATACATTCTTTCTATGACCTTCTTCGTCTAGCTGGACTAGTATAGCTCCTAACCCTACCGGGCTAGCGTCAACCCATATTTCTGTGTCTCTCTTGGTATCATAATATGACATGACTGTATTGCTAGAAAGGGCGCAGGTTCTGCAGAGCGTCATCTTGGTCTTCTGTCCAAACGAATGGAGTATTCTTGATGGTTAGTCTGCGTAATGGCTCAGTAATTGTTGCCAAGTTGGGGATGAATCTGGCGCTGAAAGTTGCCATGCCAAGTAGGCTACTGATTTCAGCTGCTGACTGTGGTGGCGGGGCATTCTTGAGTGATTCCACCTTCTTTGGATCTGGTGATACACCATGCTCTCCAAAGATCAGACCAAAGAATTCAAGGTTATTCTTGCTGAATACACATTTGTCGCCATTGAGTGTGAGTCCTGTTTCTTTGAGTCTTTGCATGAGTTGTTTGAGTGTTTTGTCATGTTTTTCCTGTGTTGGTGCATGTAGCAATATATCGTCAGATATGTTTAACACCCCTGGTATGCCTTCTATACTCTGTCTGATGGCTTCTTGAAATACCTCGCTGGCCGAAGATATGCCGAAGTTAAGGCGCTTAGTACCGCTTCAAACCAATGTGAGTAGCAAAGGTTGTGATATATCTGCTCTCAGGGCTTAATTCGAGTTGATGGTATCCTGATCTTAAGTCGAGTTTGGAGAAGTATTTCGACCCATTCAATTCTGCAACGATTTCATCCATGGTTGGCGTATCGTGTCTCTCACGAATGATCGCTTTGTTGGCGGCTCTCATATCAACGCACAATCTGATTTCATCTATGGATTTTGGTTTTGGCACCGCTATCAATGGTGATACCCATGGCGTTGGGCCTGTTGCATCTTCAATTATGCCTTGATCTTGAAGTTTGTTTAGCTGCTCCTCGATCTTATCTCGGAGTTGGAACGGGATTTTCCGATGCGTTTGGGCCACTGGCGCCACTTGTTCATCGATGTGAAGCTTGACAGTAACATTCTTCAGCTTCCCTATTCCTTGGACGACTTCAGGATATTGGTTGATGATGTCATCACTGATGCTATGAATGGTGTTAATGTGAAGAAGATCTAAGGCTCTTGATGTGTATTGGCCAAGAAGGCCTGTAGCTTTACCTTTCACCACGTAAATATCAGCGTCGATTGCGTGTTTGTTGGCACAAATCGATGCCTGAAATACACCTATAATTGGAAGGGGGTCAGGACTCAGGTATGGTCTCAGCTTTATGTCTGTGTTACGAAGTTTGATATTATATGTTGTTTTTTGTTTGATTTTCTGGTACGTTGTTTCATCGATTATGTTCCATTTGCACCCAGAATCGACACATATGTGTACTGGTGTGTTGTTTATGTGCACTGTCAACATTGATATGTCATCTTGTATGTTGTTGCATGTATTATGGAGAGCGAAGACATGACAATCATCGTCTGAACTGTATTGCTGTGTGTAGTTATCTTGATCAACCTGATAATCATGCTCCCTTGATGCTACATGCTTTATTTGGTCGCCATCATTTCTCCATGTGTGTTTATCTTGATCAACCTGATAATCATGCTCTCTAGACTCTACCGAATTTTACCTGATTACCATTTCTCCTTGTGTGATTTCCATAATCATTTCTCCCTGTGTGATTACTATACTCATTTCTCCCTGTGTGATTACTATACTCATTTCTCAGTGTGTGTGTACTTATATTTGATGTTTCTCCAGTGTGTTTCTCATTTTTGTTAAGATTTGAACGTGACTGTGCATTACCGCGACTGCGACAAACGCGGGCATAGTGATTCATTTTTCCACACGACGCGCATTGTTTTCCTTGAGCTGGGCAAGTACCTGCATGCGGATAATCAAATCCACAAAGATAACATTCTCTGTTGTTTGAGTTCTGAGTTGGTCTACGAGTGGTTTTTTGTCTGGTGGATTGTATCTTGCCTAGCGTATCCGATGAACTAGCGCTTAAGTTTTGGGACCTGCTATTGGATAGTTCTAGCGAGCGTGCGATTTCCAATATCTTGTCAAGGGGACGGGGTTTCTCCATGGCTTTCTTTCTCAGTACTTCTGATGTACAATTTTCAATTATCTGTGTTTTAATTTCTCTCTCTTTGTCTTTAAAGTCACAATTCATTGCGAGTTTGCGCAGTCGGGTGCAGAACATGTCTACGGTCTCGTCACCCTCTTGTCTGGTACGTCTAAACATGATTGTTTCAAAGTCAATATTTTTCTTAGGATTGAAGTAATTATCAAGTGCATCTGCCGCTGGTTTAAATTCTTCCTCTGTACCAGTTTCTGGAAGAGTATCAAAGATATCATGAAGAGCAGGGCCTCCATAGTGCAACAATAAGGCGCGCTGTCTGGCTTCTGATTTCACGTCAAAACCTACCATCGCAGATTTGAAACGGCTCAACCACTTTGCCCAACGAGTGGACAGACTGGGAGGGTCAATGAATGGATCGAATTCTGGCAGATTAGGCATTGCCATTGTGAGATAGAGGTGTAGCAAAACGATGTGTTGATCGCCAATAAGAACCAAAGTTTAATCAGTTCGAGTTCGCTATAGTAAGCTTATTAAGCTTTATTTCAGAATTAAATGTGATACAGACTTATCTGGTTGATTGCTGGATTCTCGTCCGTACTCGTCGCCAATGAAATATACTCGTTGTTTGGAGTCACAAACACTGCTCAGATGTATATAGATTAACAGCTAGCTTTTATTTACTGACCTCGAGTGTCACCGTGTGTGTACGGGCGCGGCCATGTTTGTAGTGCCCGGCGATATACATTTCCCCAGTGTGTATCCTCAGTAGGGATGAGCGTATTGATATTACACCCTGTACCCTAGGATACATAGTCACACTGTTATCTAATTGTAATTAAAACACCTCTGAAACGATATTCATTCATTCTTAAACAGTAAATATTGGATATCCTACATTCTTAAACTATTTTGTCAGTGTTATTGCGCTTATTCCGCTGAGGGCGCTAAAACGGAATTAGAGCTAATCTATAATATATTACAGGCAACGCCACAAATTGCTTTTTCAAGATACCTAAAATAGTATCTTGGCAACCGTAACACAGTGTGACGCATGAAAAAGGTGCACAGTAAGTACCGATGACTCTATGGTTTGCACCTTCAAGGGGTTTATTTTTCAAGGTGTGTGTATAGGTAATTGAGAGGAATAAATTCAAAGGCCTACAACTTTGGTGAACAACATTTTAAGATCAGATAACAAGAAATACCAATTTAGTTGAGTTGAAGCACGACTATACTTTGGCCATGTCTACACATTTTGGGATATAGAAGTATACCCAGCTAAGAATGTAGGATTTCCAATATTTACTGTTTAAGAAAGTAGGATATCCAATATGTATTGTTTAAAAGCATATTATGTGACCTTTTCCAGAGAGCGCCCTCTATTCATGATTTTTTTTTATTCATTTCTGATCATAAATCGTACATACATTCCAAGTTACAGAGCGATACGATTCCTAATTAGGCCTACCTCAAAATCATTGTTTTAGAGTGAATTAAGAGTGAAAATATAAACTGTCGTGTTATCCCGACAGCTTATTTTCACTCTAAAACCATGATTTTGAAGTAATTAAGAGTCAGTCTGTGTAATTTTTTAGAATTGATTCTATCCTTCAAATAATAGATTTTCCTCATAGCTTGTGTATTGGTAGGCCCTTGGGCACTAACAACTAGGGTGACTTTCAAAAAATAAAAAATCGACTCGTTGCCATGGTAACCCACCAAAAACCAATTTGGGCCATTTTGGACCATATTTGCCCTGAAATTTACTCAAAATTGTCTTATGTCAAGAACTCACTGTACCAAAACGGAATAATACTGGAACCTTCCAATACAATCATCTCAAAGGACAACTCTTCCCCTACTGACTGCATCATTTAAAGGTAAATATCTTACTCCTAAAGGTAAATGCCAAGTATTTAAAGGTTGCCTGTTTTCAGTTTTGAAATAAAGGCGATTTTTGACCAAATGTATTACCTTAAAATTAATTCTGCCAGGGGTGCCAGAAATTTGTCTTTGCTGGTGTGAGTAGTTAAATGTATTGCCCTTCCAAATCTGTAAAAAGTAGCTTGGGCAAATGATATTCCTAAGTACAGTGTTGCCAGGAACAACAGCCTTTTTGAAATCTGAGCATTTTGACTAAATAAGCCTTTTAACCCTATTTGTTATAAAAGCATGTGTTTTTTCAATGATATTCAATTAAAACATATTCTAATAACTCAGTTACATTCTTGTGGTTGATTGCAAAGGGTAATCTGTAATAACAATTCGACCTGTTGCCATGGTAACAACCAAAAACCAATTTTGGCCATTTTGGACCAAATTTGCCCTGAAATATACTTAAAATTATCGTATGTCAAGAACTGACCATACCAAAACAGAATAATACTGGAACCTTAGAATACAATCATATCAAAGGACTCCTCTTCCCCTACTGACTGCATCATTTAAGGGTGAATATCTTATTCTTAAAGGTAAATGCTAAGTATTTAAAGGTTGCCTATTTCCAGTTTTGAAAATCAAGGTGATTTTTGACCAAAAGTATTGCCTTAAAAATCTTCTTTTCAGGGGTGCCAGAAATATGTCCTTGCTGGTGTAAGTAGTTCGATGTATTGCCCATTCAGATCGGTAAAAGGTAGCTTGGGCAAATGATATTCCTAAGTACAGTGTTGCCAGAAACAACAGCCATTTTTAAATCTAAGCATTTTTTTACTAAATAAGGCTTTTTAACACTATTTGTTATAAAAGCATGTGTTTTTCCAATGATCTTCAATCAAAACATATTCTAATGACTCAGTAAACTTTTTTTGGGGTTGATTGCAAAGGGTTATCTGTAATAACAATTCGACCTGTTGCCAAGGTAACAACCAAAAAAACCATTTTTGCCATTTTGGACCAAATTTGCCATGAAAAGTACTCAAAATTATCTTATGTCAAGAACTGAAACCAAAACAGAATAATACTGAAACCTTAGAATACAATCACCTCAAAGGACAACTCTTCCCCTACTGACTGCATCATTTAAGGGTGAATATCTTATTCTAAAGGTAAATGCTAAGTATTGAAAGATTGCCTATTTTCAGTTTTGAAAATCAAGGTGATTTTTGACCAAAAGTATTGCTTAAAAATCTCCTTTTCAGGGTGCCAGAAATATGTCCTTGCTGGTGTAAATAGTCGATGTATTGCCCATTCAGATCTGTAAAAAGTAGCTTGGGTAAATGATATTCCTAAGTACAGTGTTACCAGAAACAACAGCCATTTTGAAATCAAAGCATTTTCGCTAAATAAGGCTCTTTAACCGTATTTGTTATAAAAGCATGTGTTTTCAATGATATTCAATCAAAACATATTCTAATAACTCAGTAAACCTTTTTGGTTGATTGCAAAGGGTAATCTGTAATTACAATTCGACCTGTTGCCATGGTAACAACCCAAAAACAATTTTGGACCAAATTTGCCTTGAAATGTACTCAAAATTAACTTATGTCAAGAACTGACCATACCAAAACAGAATAATACTGGAACCTTAGAATACAATCATCTCAAAGGACACCTCTTCCCCTACTGACTGCATCATTTAAGGGTGAATCTTATTCTTAAAGGTAAATGCTAAGTATTTAAAGGTTGCCTATTTTCAGTTTTGAAAATCAAGGTGATTTTTGACCATAAGTATTGCCTTAAAAATCTCCTTTTCAGAGGTGCCAGAAATATGTCCTTGCTGCTGTAAATAGTTCGATGTATTGCCCATGCAGATCTATAAAAAGTAGCTTGGGCAAATGATATTCCTAAGTTCAGTGTTGCCAGGAACAACCGCCATTTTTAAATCTAGATAAAATTAGATAACAGTTTGACTATATTGTATCCTAGGGTATAGGGTACTAACTTGGTCACATTAAACGGCGTATTTTTTCACCGTGGTACACGGATATAATATAATAATGTTGCATCAAGATACGTAAAAAAGGGCGGTACATGAGTTTTGCGACGTGGGGTCCAGAAGCCCGTTCGGTCCCCGGTGTGTGTTTACTGGGGCGACCACGGAAGCTCTTGGCATTTACACAATATCAAGTGCAGAAATGGAGCCAGATTCAACGTTTGATTGACTCATCACAGACGTTGAAAGAAATCAATGGGGTCTATGTACGTTAACAAGCAAGTATTATACTTTTTGTTCAAAAAACAGTGGCGTAAATTTGTTGTTGACATTGGGTAGGTTTTTTATTTTTGAAAGCAGATTTTCTTTGCATATTTACATTTCTAATTATAAATCGTTAAACCGAGATACAGAGCACTTACAAACATGGGGATGATTTACCAGTGGCGGCACCAGCCTACCAATCTTAGGGGTAAAAGGGGGGCAAGAAATATGTTTGAGATGGAAACCAACCGCGCGAAAAAATTGTGGGGGTAAAATTCGCGCGAAACGCGTGAAAATAAATGTTGGCTTTTATTGTCAAAATTACCAGAAATTAGTTTAAAGGTATGTGATTTTTTTCCAGGGGCGCCCTCTATTCATGATTTTTTTTTTTAGTTTTTAGAAAGTATATTTTCTTGCAGATTTACATTTCTGATCATAAATCATAACTATATTCTGAGTTACAGAACGATACGATTCCTAATTACTTTCAATATCATGGTTTTAAGAGTGAAAATAAACTGTTAGGTCTGCGCATGGACTTATCAGAATAATAAGTCCATGGTCTGCGCGACAACTTATTTTTCACTCTTAATTATCTCTAAAACCATGATTTTGAAGTAATTAGGAATCGTATTGCTCTGTAACTCAGAATATATTTATGATTTATAATCAGAAAATACGTAAATCTATAAGAAAATGTACTTTCTAAAAAAAAATCATGAATAGAGGGCGCCCCCTGGAAAAGATCACATAATATATGCCTTACCCTGAATTAAACATTTCTATTACGTTGAGTAATTATCTTTGTACCTTATATGAACGTCATAATTACAATAATTTGATAATTCCCCTTTGGAAAATCTGGGGGGACAACGGACTCCACCAAATTACATTAGATGTGGTACAAGTGATGTTACCCTTCGTTTTATATATGGCATGGGTGGTATGACTGGTGTGAATGAATCGCCTTCTGGTCGACTAAGGAGAGAATCATTTTAATATTAAAGTTCAACTGCTGTGGGGGCTGTCTTAGACTACATCCCCAAGTCTTCAATATTACCGTACGGCCGCTAAAGCTGTACAAGATACCGACGTAAGAGTAGTATAGGCAGGGTCTAGGCAGGGTCTAGGTCTAGGGCTGTCTGTGGGGATGGATGGGTGGAGTTGAGTTCATTTCATTCGCGACAGCAATTTGTCAAAGTTGTTCTATCACTTCTTTTAATCAATTTCATTATTTTTAATTTATTTTGTGCTCGGACTTTATCGACCTCGTGGAACCGAGTTGGCGTTGGGCGAAGTTGTATTGTCGAATTGATGAGAGACTGGACGGGACCTAACCGGTCGAAAGTGGTGCGGCTCGAGTTCGTACGTAATCGTTGATTGATTGTCAACATGGCCGCTCCCAGCGTTTTTCCGTCTAGAGCTACACCCAGTTCTAAGTTACGTGTTGTGTATGATACGTTAGGGAGAGAGATTGAGGTAGGTTTTTCGAAGATTTCATCAACTAATCTTGAACATCGCGACTGTTTTGATCGAGACTGTAGAGACCTATTTCTATAATAATGACATTTTAATGTTCAATAATAATAAGCTTATTATTTTTATATATAATTAATACTATAGTTACAAAAGTTAAAAAGGCAATCAGTAGTTATTTACATGTATAAGTATCGGTTCTGTCTGTAGGGTATCGAATACATTTCACCAACTTCACTTCACTAACGCTCCTGAAACCTCAGTCCTAGCAGGTGGACAAATTTGGCCACCGATTTCTGGGCCAAATTTGGCCACCGATTTTGGGGCCAAATTTATCTCTCTGCTTATTTTTACGCCAAATTGGAACTAACATACCATAGAATTTTTGGCTCCATAATTTAATAAATAAATTGTTGGTGTTGAACTTGTTGATTTATCAGGTAGAAACCAGGGAGGATGAAGAACAGAGTGAGAAACTGCAGGATACCATTGAGTTGCTCTTGGCAGCCGGTTACTTTAGGGCACGCATCAAAGGTTTATCACCATTTGATAAGGTAGGTTAAGACACATCACTCTTTTGCCCAAAGAAGTTTTTTTTTTGCAGTCCAGTATGCTTAGCACGATAGCACCACTACAGTGTCAACCATGACTTTCCCCCAAACAAACAATGTAAACGTGTTAAAGTAATTTTAATTACTAAGCTATTAAAACAGCTGCAGGTCGTCTGACTTCCACCTTAAAATACCTGGTACAGAAGTTAACTCTTAAGTTTTAACATGTTTTAGTTGGGATAAAAATATTTTGATGTGAAAAAAAAAAATCATAGCCAAAAGAAAGTGATCAGAACATACGTACACCTTTATAAAGTTTTACACCTTTTGATGTAAAGTAGCAGCGTTTGCAATAGCGGTAATCCGTGCATCGAAAATGACCAAATTTACTGGCGGATAACCAGTTTTTCCTTGCCGATTATCCAACAAATAACCAAGAACCAAATCGTGTATTTTCATGCACAGAAACAAATTATTTATCTTGTTTATGAGCTCAACAAAATAGCCTTGCATTGATAAGCTCATAAATTCATTAACCCTAACCCAACTGAATCTCACTAAATCTCACTAAATCTCACTGCCAGAAACCATCTCCACGCACGTGCTGCTGCATTGCCTCAATGACATCACCTACCGCAGGCAT
Organism: Ophiura sarsii; assembly: GCA_035610835.1. NCBI lineage: Eukaryota > Metazoa > Echinodermata > Ophiuroidea > Amphilepidida > Ophiuridae > Ophiura > Ophiura sarsii. Next base: position 80,650,217 of record CM069444.1, read on the forward strand.
ATGTGGGCAGGAAGTTGCTGCCCGTATATGCGCTGGGAGTTTAGCTCAGTTGGTAAGAGGGACAAACTGGGGTGCGGATGGTCCCGCGATCGAATCTCGGGGGTGCTGGATGATTTTTCGGGTCAAAAAATAGTACTTTTTCCCCCTCCCCCCAATACGCACAAAAAACATAGCTTTACTGGTTAGGGTTAAAGAGAACAGCAGAACTGAAAAGGCTGCTGGTATATTTTCAGTTTCACTCCGGAAAATGTATTTTTATCCCCATATCTAAAGAGTGGCTTAAAATATGATATTCGTTGATTAGGCCAAAAAAAAAAAAAGTTGTGTTGCCCTCACAAGCCTAAAATCGGGAGGGACGGCCGGCCGGATTTTTTTTTTTTTTTTTTTTTTTTTTTAATTTTAAATTTTACCAAATCAACGATTTTATACCTATTATTTCAGTCAACATGTGTGAAGATACTAAGGAAAACGCTTACTGGATGTATTTTCAACCCAATGGTGAATATTTTGGTTTCTTGCCCATCTCTTTTCACAGATTGGAAGATCTTGAGAAAAAAAATCTTAAAAAAAAAAATCTTGAAAAAAAATCTTGAAAAAAAAAAAAAAAAAAAAAAATCTTAACAAAAAGAGATAAAAAAAAAAAAAAATCTTGAAAAAAAAAAAAAAAAAAAAAAATACCCGGCCCACATTCTCAGAATTTTGACCCGGCCGGATGAGGGCAACACAACTATTTTTTTTTTTTGGCCTTAGAGAACAACTGAAAAAAATGAGGATAACTATAAAATTGTTGCAGATAACCAACAATTCTTTGTGTGTTTGCAGGTTGTGGGTGGTATGACATGGTGTATCACAACATGCAACTTTGACATCGATGTAGATTTACTCTTCCAAGAAAACTCAACTATTGGCCAGAAAATGTAAGCAGATTTGTTAATAATAATACATTAATACCGTATATAATTCAATGAGCATTCTGCAATTTAATGACCTATTAACCCTAACTTCCTGGGCAAGTTTTTGACAATTAAACTATCAGGGGAGAAAAACAGGTCAATTTTTGTTGTTGAAATCACCCTTCGTCAGCGCCAAGGATCGAACCTGGGCCGTCCATTTGAACACCTAACTGATTGCACCATCGGGTTCGAGACCATTTGATAGGTGTGGGGAAAATTTGTGATCACATTACTTCCCTTACCCTATATGACATATAGGGGTAGGACCCTATATGACATATAGGGTAGGGAAAATCCGAGATCACATTGTTTTCCTAACCCTACCATTTGAGAGCCCGCCACTGCAGGATCGTGCCCCGAGATGGACCCGTCAAGCATGCGGGTTTCAGCACCTAAATTTGTGGCTTTGAGGACGGTTATGCTTAAGCAATTTGTTAAAAACTCCATATTGGACATTATTGTTATAATTCAAATTCTCATTCTATGAGAGGCTGTTAAGCCTCAGGAATAGTCTCCGTAAAACTGCCGTAACTTTTTCATTGTTCATTTAATCCATTTAAAAAGTATACATTCTTGGAAAGGAAATAAGTAGGAGAATCCATTTTTGGTATCAAATTTCACTAACAATTCTGATTTTTTTTTTTTTTTTTACCACAAAATCACTTTTTTTTAATTAAAATTCGCTGCAAACGTAGCAAAATCACTTTTTGGCACTAATAGTTCAAAAGTTGCAGCGCTTGATAAATGTCATGCTTTTTGGTTTAATAGCCCTTAAATAATGATTGATATGTACCCATCATATTGTTGTACATCAGTGCATTGACAGAGAAGATTGTAGCAGTGCTTCCTAGGATGAAGTGTCCACATAGGATTGAGCCTCATCAAATACAAGGTCTGGATTTCATACACATCTTTCCAGTGGTACAGGTCAGTATAATGATCAGTAGCTTGAACTTGACAAAGATTGTTGTCATTCCTCACAGTATTTGAACAGTTGCCCTAGTCTTCCATAATTTCCCCCAAAATGCCCATGGTGGGCGACTCACCCACCCATAGTTACAGCACTGTTTAATTGATTTGCCATTATCTAATATGCAGACCTAATATATCAAATCATTTGGTGAATACCCCAATGTGATCTTATAATATATCATTTCTATGTTTGTCCCGTGTTTGGTTTACAGCGTTTACATTTTGTATCAATTTAGGATATTAATATTTCTTTTCATCCATTCTTGTGTTGTTCTGTGTAGTGGCTAGTCAAGCGAGCTATTGAGACTAGGGAAGAGATGGGTGATCAGATCAGGGCATTCTCTGTATCGCAGTTCAACAAACATCACCAGACTCCTGAGGTAAGGGTACACTCTAAGTCAAGCAAGCCATTGAGACTAGGGAAGAGATGGGTGATCAAATCAGGGCATTCTCTGTATCGCAGTTCAACAAACATCACCAGACTCCTGAGGTAAGTGTACACTCTAAGACAAGCGAGCTATTGAGACTAGGGAAGAGATGGGTGATCAGATCAGGGCATTCTCTGTACCGCAGTTCAACAAACATCACCAGACTCCTGAGGTAAGGGTACACTCTAAGTCAAGCGAGCTATTGAGACTAGGGAAAAGATGGGTGATCAGATCAGGGCATTCTCTGTATCGCAGTTCAACAAACATCACCAGACTCCTGAGGTAAGGGTACACTCTAAGTCAAGCGAGCTATTGAGACTAGGGAAGAGATGGGTGATCAGATCAGGGCATTCTCTGTATCGCAGTTCAACAAACATCACCAGACTCCTGAGGTAAGGTACACTCTTAAGACTTAGGAAGAGATGAGCAGACATCATATATGGAAAAATGTAATTGAGGAAGGATGGGAGTTGACATTGAGTCAAATAAAGACACTCTCCATGTTGTCAGGGCTTCAGTCATCTCTCGTCTCGACTATGGAAATATTCTTCTTTTTATGGAAATATTCTTCTTTTAGGTGCTACAGAACATGAATTGGACAGAGTGCAAAGATCAAGGCTCAAGATAAGCGGGCGCTGGGCGATTTTTACCCCTCGGTCCTCCTGCCATAGCGCCCGGTAATGCTGAAAAATAAACAACCGAGCGCTGATATTTAGTCCAAACCAGCGCCCGTTAACGATCAGGAAGCTTGCCAAGACATCACATTTCTATTTGACAATGCTGCCTCGCTGGATTTAATAAAAAGTTAGCTCCCGGTAGGCTGAAAGTAGCTCCCGGTTCTCAATAAATCCCATAATCCGGGCGCTTCTTTTGAAAAAAAGTAGCTTCCGGTTAAAAACCTGATATCTTGAGCCTTGGCAAAGATTGCAGAACAATGCTGCCCTGTTGATATGTTCCTGGATATTCAGGCAATTGACGCAGGGTCATTCTTTGAAAGCGCCCGGTACGCACTTCCGGGTTTACACACACTGACTATAGAGTAATATTTTGCATCATCTGATCTGCGTAACGTATGGATAAATAATTGAATCGTGACAAGATCAAGGCAAAAGTTTGACATGACTGAAAAGGTCTCCCTTGAGCAATTTCCACCAGTATTTTTACTCTGGGTGATGGCAAGGTATTACTCTGTATCATTGTAAAAAGTCTGACATAAGGCCAAACAAAGAAGAAGGTCTGTCTCAGAAGCCTGCCCGCGGTTTTTGAAATGAGCTACAGCGCGTAGGCCCAGGGGGGGGCACTGACATTGGAAAGGGGTGCGCTGAAGACCCCCGTTTTCACCCTCTGCTGCTAGCTCTTATGACCCCCCCTTTTGAGCCTGCATCAGTTCTTAAGACCCCAATTTTATTGAAAATTCAAAAATTGCGAAATTTGGTGTTCCAAAGCCCCAATTCTTTGAAAATTTTGCGTTCTAAAACAAAACAAAAAAATCGAGACCTACTTTCAAGACCTACTTTTTTGAAAAAAATCAGTTCCTAAGACCCTATTTTTCGTCATAAAATCCATTCAGTTCTGTAGCATTCAGAACTGTAGCCCCCCTTTTTGAGAAAAAAAATTCTATATATATATTTTTTTTTTTAAATCGCACAGCACTTAGCACTTAGCTTTTTTGCACAATGTTTCTGAGACAGACTATCTTCTTTGTTTGGCCTAAGGCGACAAATAAAGCACCCTATTCTACTGTTTTCAAAATGTTAACAAAATTGAAAAGAAATTCAGAAATTTTCAAAAAGTTCCATTTTGTTCAAAAATATCAAAAATAAATTTCTAAAACATTGAAGTTTATATTTTGTTGAACAAATCCAAGAATTGATTCGATTCTTGGATTTGTTCAAATTTAAATATAAACTTTATTGTATATCTACAATCCTGATGAACTTTTTCAAAGAAAAACATTTCTAAAACAAATTTCTAAAAATTGTTTTTAAAAATGTGAAAATTCAAGTGTATGGATTGCCCAGACAACAATTACCATATTTTATTTTTTAAGTAAAAACTTTATCATGTATAACTGCAGAGTACAGGGTGAAACTATAACTGCAGAGTACAGGGTGAAACATGTGTTTTGCTCTATAAGACATTTCATGTTTTTCACTGAAAACTTTAAAAAAAGTTGATAATGATTCGGCTGGAGTGTTAAACAAATAAATAGGAATAAATAGGAAACAACCACATGTGTTTATACCACCCAATTTGCTTTTTCTTTTTTAAACTGAATTGAGAATGCATATGGTAATTTCATTATTGTTTTGTGCATCATGAAATTTAAGTTTGTTTCCATAAAATGTTATGACATTTTTCTACTACTCTGTTTCTATGATGTTGTTGTCTTATAATTTGGATATCATGTGTAGGCCTATATGACGGCAAGTAGTAATAAAAGCACAAGTATTTTTAAACACTATGGAATTGTGAACAAAAAACACACATGTGTTTTTGATCAAATACAGGATGTAGAGTTTGAAGAGCGTAAAGACAAGACCGTTGGGACGGTACACGAGATCCACGATGCCTACAAGCCTCAACGAAGATATCGTCGAGCTGATGCACACCGACTCAGAGAAGAGGAGCTCAAAGTACAGTCTACTCTGCTAGAATATGGAAGGTAACACCTAGAGCTATGTAGTATCCACCACCGATATGATTACCCCATGGGCCCTCAAATTAACATTCCATTCCCCCGCACAGGTCTGGTATTCAACAATATATCAATTTCAATTCTGGATGATAGTGACAGGCCACCCAGAGCTGAAATTGGTCAGTTTTAAAGGCATATTATGTGATCTTTTCCAGGGGGCGCCCCTCTATCCTTGATTTTTTTTTAAAGTAGATTTTCTTGCAGATTTACATTTCTGATCATAAAACATGAATATATTCTGAGTTACAGAGCAATACGATTCCTAATTACTTCAAAACCATGGTTTTTAGAGTGAAAATGGAGTGAAAATAAACTGTCCGCTGGTGGACTATCTATTTTCAACCCTTAAAAACCATGATTTGAGCTCGGAATATATTTATGATTCATGATCAGAAATGCAAATCTGCAAGAAAATCTGGTTTCTAAAAAAAAATCATTGGTAGAGGTTGCCCCCTGGAAAAGATCACATAATATCCCTGTAAAATCCAGCTGTCATTTGATTGTCAGATCATATTATTACAACATAAGGGAAAATACCACCAAGATAATGCCTGAAGAGAAAATAATCTGGCCCCTTCTTAATTTCTCTCTTCAAAATGTGTAAGCAAGGATGATGCATATGCTAGTGCTGTCCCAACACTAGAGTCGGGTCTTTGCTACCAAGGGGCACAGTTTTGTGCTATTGAGGAGGCACGAGTCTAGTGCTCTGTAACACCATGAAAAACTGATTTATTGGCCCAACTGACCCATATTTTCCACTTTTTAGGTTATTGTTGTTGTTTTCGAAGACAATAAAATTATTTTTGACAGTTTTCTTGAAATTTCTTGAAAAATGTTTAGAAATGTTTAAAATATCCAATATTTCTTTTGGAAAATTGTCAACAGTATTAACGCATGCGTATGTGTATCTTCCGTCTTTTTACGCATGCGTGTATACTCCAGCGCCTCCAGTAGGTGCTCACATTTAATGATGTTGTTGCATCACTGTCTCGTCATAGATAAATAGACTATAGGAGTGCAAATTTGCTCTGAAGAATTATGACTGTAAGGTTTGACTATGTGATAACAAGTTTGCAACTGTGAAGAGTTTGAGTGCAGATTGCATATGTTTGCGAAATAACTCTCATCCCGCCTAATAAAGTAAAGGAGCATATTCTAGTGGGCTTAGCTTATTTATGGGCTCTTGTTGCGCTGGTGTATCTTCTTGCATAGTCAAGGATGAATTACAGCATTAACGCATGCATGATGCATCTCTCTGTCTTAACCCTTTGAACCCGGAGTTATTATAAGGGTTCGGTACACCCACCCTGACTTCTCCGGGGTAAAATGGTAAATATAGTACACCTATATCATCGGTAATATATGTTACCGATGATAGAGGGCAGTATGCCATTACACTACACGTATAACGTAACCTATCTATATCATAAAAACGGCCGTTTTTATCGCCAAAATTGCCAATCATGACCGTAAAACAATGCATCCATGTCTACCTGAGTACCATCTGCGCCATATTGGGTTGCATATTCATCCAATTTCGCGCTATTTTGACTGTTTTCTTCAGCTAAATGACATCAAAACACAACGAAAACCTTGCTAAACAATGTATTTCACATCGGGGGAACATCACATGACTTTCAGGTCACCTGACCACTCAGTCATATGATCAATGTGTCATCTGTTCGCTCAGGTCGATTTTTCGACCTATCGGGTTATATGGCGTTCCCCGATAGGTCGATTTCGATAGGTCGATAAATCGACCTATCGGGTTCAAAGGGTTAATCACAAATATGAACCAACCTTGCATGAAGTTTAGTATAAGTGAAGATTTATTGTCAACACTCGTCTCATTTCCGTCTTGTTCTTATCAGACGCTATGGTCTCAGTCGCTCCTCCAAATCTGAGAAGGATGCTGAAAAGGATGCTAAAAAGAAGGCCATCGCTGCTGGGCTTTCTCCAGCTGGCAAACCACGCTCTGACACCATGGATAGCGAGGAAGCCCTGGCGCAGGAGGAGAAACGCATTCAGGCATTAATGAGTGGAATGTCTGCTATGGAGATACAGGAGGTAAGTGGAATGTGATAGCTATGTGAAACCATGGGATGCCCATGTGATGTCCATGTGACAGCATGAATGTTGTTATGACACTATGGATAGCGAGGAAGCCCTGGCTCAGGAGGAGAAACGCATTCAGGCATTGCTGAGTGGCATGTCTGCTATGGAGATACAGGAGGTAAGTGGAATGTGATAGCTATGTGATAACCATGTGACATCCATGTGATGCCCATGTGATGACCATGTGACACCATGAATGTCTTTATGACACTATGGATAGCGAGGAAGCCTTGGCGCAGGAGGAGAAATGCATTCAGGCATTGATGAGTGGCATGTCTGCTATGGAGATACAGGAAGTAAGTGGAATGTGATAGCTATGTGATAACCATGTGACATCCATGTGATGACCAAGTGATGTCCATGTGACAGCATGAATGTCTTTATGACACTATGGATAGCGAGGAAGCCTTGGCGCAGGAGGAGAAATGCATTCAGGCATTGATGAGTGGAATGTCTGCTATGGAGATACAGGAGGTAAGTGGAATGTGATAGCTATGTGATGACCATGTGACATCCATGTGATACCCATGTGACAGCATGAATGTCTTTATGACACTATGGATAGCGAGGAAGCCCTGGCGCAGGAGGAGAAATGCATTCAGGCATTGATGAGTGGAATGTCTGCTATGGAGATACAGGAGGTAAGTGGAATGTGATAGCTATGTGATAACCATGTGACATCCATGTGATGCCCATGTGATGTCCATGTAACACTATGAATGTCTTTATAACACTATGGACAGGGGAGGAAGCCCTGTTTCAGGAGGAGAAACGCATTCAGGCATTGATGAGTGGAATGTCTGCTATGGAGATACAGGAAGTAAGTGGAATGTGATAGCTATGTGATAACCATGTGACATCCATGTGATGCCCATGTGATGTCCATGTGACAGCATGAATGTCTTTATGACACTATGGATAGCGAGGAAGCACTGGCTCAGGAGGAGAAACGCATTCAGGCATTGATGAGTGGCATGTCTGCTATGGAGATACAGGAAGTAAGTGGAATGTGATAGCTATGTGATAACCATGTGACATCCATGTGATGCCCATGTGATGTCCATGTGACAGCATGAATGTCTTTATGACACTATGGATAGCGAGGAAGCCTTGGCGCAGGAGGAGAAATGCATTCAGGCATTGATGAGTGGCATGTCTGCTATGGAGATACAGGAAGTAAGTGGAATGTGATAGCTATGTGATAACCATGTGACATCCATGTGATACCCATGTGATGATCCTGTAACACCATGAATGTCTTTACGAGACTATGGGCAGGGAGGAAGCCTTGGCGCAGGAGGAAAAACGCATTCAGGCTTTGATGAGTGGGATGTCTGCTATGGAGATACAGGAAGTAAGTGGAATGTGATAGCTATGTGATAACCATGTGATACCCATGTGACAGCATGAATGTTTTATGACACTATGGATAGCGAGGAAGCCTTGGCTCCGGAGGCGAAACGCATTCAGGCATTGATGAGTGGAATGTCTGCTATGGAGATACAGGAGGTAAGTGGAATGTGATAGCTATGTGATAACCATGTGACATCCATGTGATACCCATGTGATGATCCTGTAACACCATGAATGTCTTTACGAGACTATGGGCAGGGAGGAAGCCTTGGCGCAGGAGGAAAAACGCATTCAGGCTTTGATGAGTGGCATGTCTGCTATGGAGATAGAGGAGGTAAGTGGTATGTGATAGCTATGTGATAACCATGTGACATCCATGTGATGACCATGTGACATCCATGTGATGACCATGTGACAACTCATGAATGTGTTTGTGAGACTATGAGCAGGGAGAAAACCCTGGCTCAGGAAAAGAAATGAATTCAGGCTTTGGTGAGTGAAAATAAATAAGTTTGTTTATATACTTTTTACTTACAGGGCAAGCTCACTGCTAGTACCGTGGGAAATATCGTGGGTTTGCAGTCACAAGAAATAGAACAGATTGCATCAGAATATGCTGGCAAGGTGTGTATATATATATATATATATATTTAATTTGAACTTTAAGGTTCAATTCTTTGACTTTGCAAAATAAAAGTACATGTCACAAAGCATAGATTTGATACCAAATCAATGACAAACACCTTAATAGTCAAGTCTCTCTTCTTGCTAACAGGTGAATGCTATTAAACACCTACCATTAATACTGAAAATGATATCTGCCTAACTAAAAGATATTGTTGCTGTATTGTTGGAGGGTTTTTTTTACCAAAGAGGTTATGTCGGGGTGGGGGGGGGGTTGAATGCAAACTTTCATGATTTTTAATTTGTCAATAAATGAGCAGAAGAGGGTAAAAAGGACGTCTTCAGGGCTTTCCAATGTCAGTGCCCCTCCTCCTCGGTTACATCCGAATCTTCCATCTGTAAGTCTAAATCTACAGGCCATGAGGGCTTATCAAACACCTTATTTTGTATTTCTTTTTCATAGAAATCTGAACTTGAGATGGAAGACAAGCCTGAGCGTGTGAGCGGTGCCCAGCAGCATCAACGTCTTGTAGCATCCTTCAATAAACAGATTGCAAACCAGGAGAAGAAACTAGAAGAGGTAAGAAACCGTAGGTTGCAATGAAACATGCACCCAATTTGAGGGGAAATCAACTTTATTTCCCATTTTAATTAAAGGTGTCAAGCAAGCACAACATTGCCCATGATATGTTAGAACAGTAATGATCGAGCCTTAATTGCGTTATTATATTGAACAAAACATTATACTTATCATAAAAACGAATTAAAACTGCCATCTCTCAACATGCCATTTTTAAAAAGCCCTGGTATCAAGACGTCACGGCTATTGATGCTCAGATTTGCGCAAGTGCATTGTATAACTATGACTTCATTGATACCGGGGCTTTCGGTTACCATGAATTTTTAAAAATTGCATGTTGAGAGATATCAGTGTTTATTTGTTTAATGATAAATATGATATTTTGTTCAATATAACTATGCGATTTAGGCTCGATAATTACTTTTCTAACATATAATGGGCAATGTTGTGCTTGCCTCCTTTAAAGATTCTCAGAGAAAACAGATTCTGAGAGAGAACAGATTATGTGAGAAACAAATTCCGAGATAAAACAAATTCTGTGAGAAAACAAATTCCGAAAAGAAAACAGGTTCTGTCAGAGGTCTACTGAAACAAGTTAAAATTTCATCAAAGAAGCCATAACTCCCATATGAAATGTATGAGCTTTTTAGGTTTAATTGCTTTTTAATAATACTTTAATAATATGACTTTTATATTTTCATAAGTTTTATTTATTATTATTTTTAGAAGTGGGGGCGGGGAAAATGTTACGTCTAAATGAATACCCCAACCCATATTTCTTAGGTTGTCAAAAAATGACAATGTTTTTACAGATTTGTTTAATTCTTGTTTCATTTGAAGGGCAAAAAAGTTAGAAAAAAAGCCCAACCAACCAGCCCAACCTGAGAGGTCCGTTTGCTCATAATAGACCATAATCTTGGGCAGCCATTTTCTAAAATTTGCCACCCAAGCCTCGTTCCCGTTACGTATACCTGCCACGTGAATAGAGTCTATAGGGTTAGTTTGTTATGTCACCATAACACTTTCTACGTTGCTATTGACCATTGCAAAACAATTTTTTCAGAAACCTTTTCCAAATTTCATGGTCTATCCCAAGGATTACTGAACTGTTACAAGGTATGTTAGTACTAATTTCAATGCATTTCTCATGGTTATTCCAAATATGGTAATGAAATTCAATTCTTTTGACACTTTTGAAACATTTTGTGACATTTTGGAATGTCGTCTGCAAACCCTGCCACAAGGAAAGTGTTAAGGTATACTATTTAATTGTACTTAATCCTCTTTCTCAGGCTAAGACCCGACATCAGGAGTTACAAGACACACGCAATGAAACACTCACCAAGTTGCAGGAGGTTGAGGAATTCTCCGCCAAGATTGGACAAGAGATGGCCAAACTGGAGGCTATCGAGACAGACGAAAACAAAAGGTTGGTCATCAATTTTTGTAGTACATACGTTAGGCCTACAGTCATCAAAAAAAGTAACTATACAGGTAATAAATGGGCTTCTTACTCTTAAAATATATATCCTACCTAGAAACATTAAATTACAAAGTTGTTGAGAAATTTATCTTCTTTAATATGAGATATTGCACGCTAGGATCGGGTGATTATTGAAGAAGTGGCACTCAATAATGTAAGGAGAAGTCCGATTTTTATTTTCTACACGCCGACCAATCTACGGGTACCTTATTGATTACTGGTAGTGCAATTGGGGGATGCATGCGCAGGTTGGACAGTCGGCCGCATTGTTCCGATGGATCAATACGCCACACACACGCTACCTGTCATTCTCTCCCCCGTGTTGAAATGTAAAATGTGAATTTGAAATTGTGACTTTACCTTACATTTTGGATTGTCGCTTATTAAATATTCAACCGATCCTAGCGTGCAATATCTCATATTAAAGAAGATAAATTTCTCAACAACTTTATGATTTAATATTTCCAGGTAGGATATATATTTTTAGAATTAAAAGTACATTTATTTCCTGTATAATTACTTTTTTTGATGACTGTATATACATTCACGGTCCACCATTCCATCTAGATCAAGCATGTGCAACCTTTTTTACCACCCGGGCCTCATTGCGATTTTGAGATCCATTCACGGGCCGCAGTGATTGTCAAACATTCCAAAACACGTCCGGAGGAAGGGTAATAGGGGATGGGGAAGCTTTAGGAAGAAAAGAATGACGATGAATTGACATCAAATAATTATTAATATTTCATTGAATACCCGCTTCTATTCGTGTAATTTCCTCTTTTTACTCGCTGTTGCTGCTGCAAGCACCATTTTAACACGCACTCACACCCCTTGAGTTATATTTACTAAATACAGTGCGTCACCCTACTAATTATAAGAGAGCACATCACTAAATCAATCCACCATTTGTGTAACCTAGGGAGTTCCGGTTAAAACGGGCCGCATCAATGGAAATTTTGAGATTGCTTCGCGGGCTGCAGATTAGAGGCCAGTGGGCCGCAGGTTGGCCATGCTTGATCTCGATCATAGCATCATAGAAGATGAAATATAAAAAATAACAACAACATTTTTCAGTGGCAAAAAATGTATATGCAAGTTCAAATTTCAAATTGATGCTGAAAAATTAGATGAGATGAGACACAACATATCATAAACAGACAAACCTTACCAGGGAGCTTATATAATGGGAGAGGAAATTTGAATCACAAAATTGCCTATATATGGGCATGTGGGCGTGAGTATGCGTGATTTAACTCTTGAAATAGGGGCTGTCTTGACAACGCTATGATTTGAAAGTCCGTATAAGAGACATTGAGACGCACAATGTAACTCTTAGAATGGGGGCGCACAATGTAACTCTCAGAAGGAGGCTTCAATCTCGGCAATGGGAGTCTGTGTACAGTGGCACCGTCCTGACCTTACCCGATCTGAAGTATCATACTCTGACTGAAACTAAATGTGATTGAAAATGTGTTTTGACCCTGAATCTGTCTTTAATTATTTGTTATTTCAATGTTTAGTTCAGACCTTTTGGTTATTGGACTTGGACCAAATGGAATAAGACAATGTTGGTTTGTAAAGCCAATGCTATAAAAGTAGCATTTTTCATGCGATTAATTGTTTGCGCTTTGCAGATTTTCATTTTCATTTTTTTTTTTTTTAATTTGTGATTTGTAGCTTCATCACATAGACCTAGATGCAAAAGAAATATTTGTGCGTGTTATTATTTTTGCGGCAGCTGGTTTGAGTGCGAAAAGTGCAAGAATAAATGCAGCGCTAAAATGTCCACCACTACAGTATATTGTTTTTTAATCAAAATGTCATTCCATCTTATTCTTTCACAGTGTGCTGCAGACACTCAGGTCCTTGGTTGCTATGAATGAAAACCTGAAGAAACAAGAACAACAATTTAGAGCACATTGTAAGGTAAGTGTTATAGACAAACAAATATTTTAACAAAACAACAACAATATCAAAAGCTTTATGGAATCCACTGTTCCCTCTAAAGTCGCTGAGAGGCATTTTGACACAGTCGATTTCTGGTTTGAAGCACTTGACAACAGGCAGTGTTGTGGCGAATTTACTTGACTTAACATATTTGGAAAGGAAACCTAAATTGAATCCTCAATTAAAAGTAAAATAGTAATGTTCTCTTTCAAATGACACCCAGACCATGTCACGGTTGAATGAATAACAATGAATTGTTGTGCAGCAGATGATATTTGGACTTTGACATTTAGCAACTCTAGCCATTCAACCATTCTTTTGTGCTTGTCTATCCCTATTCAAATTTGTTGAATCATGGGATCGGTGTTACGTAACAGGTGTAACGCTCAAAAATGCCTTATGGAATTACTTTACCATGAGAACGTTTCACACAAAGAGACAAGCCATTCAACCAATCCTTTGTGCTGACCTATCCCCATTCAAATTTGTTGGACCATATGGCCTATGAGAATCATTTTCCAATGTCAAAAACAGATGTTATCCTTTGAACTTGTCACACAAAGATTAGTTGAATGACTGGAGTTGCTAACTTGTCACAGTGCAAATTTCACCTGCTGCCAAACAATGCACTGTTATTCATTCACCCGTGACTATGGTTTCATTGGAAAGATGACACCCTGTTCTGTCTTATGACATATCACACTCTACCTGAAACTCTGCAGTTATCCTTAAATTGATGATTCAATTCAGGTTTCTTTTATTTTGATACACCCAGTATAGCAACGGTGGGGGGGGGGGTCCAATCAATTTGTTGTGGTGTTGCGTTCATATCACTCATTACCTACCATGAAAAGTCCTGCGTTCCAGCCCTGGTCCTGTGGCCGATTGCTTCTTGCATGTATTTTGAATAAAAATTAATCCTGTTAAGGTTTGGGTAACATTGATGTTTGCAGACTACTATTTATCCTAACCTGCCCATATACTCCACATGAAATATCTTATTCCGTTGTTATGATTAAACCTTGAATAATTTGCCAAAGAAGTAGAACCGTAATAGAATTAGTTGCCATAGCGATGGGTCCAAACAAGACTGGTTATACATGTTTAAATTTCCCACCCAGCAGTGAAAGCAGCTTTACACATCACAATGTAAGGTCATGGAGGATTTTTCCTTGTACAGCGTGTCCCAAAAACTGGGTTCAAAAGTTTGCGAGCTTACAACTATAAAAGAAGGAAACATAGATAGTGTATATTAAGGGATATTAAACAAAATATACATGACCTTAATTGGTTAAAATCTGTAATTAATCCAATATAAACTTTTTGAAATACAAAGATTTTAAAAGAGCGTGGTCAAAACCCATTTGTCCCACTTTTCAAGGAACACCCGATGTGTTGCAATTGCACATTGTTGTGATTTCGTCAATGTTTTGCCTTTGCATTCATTCTTTACAAAGATTTGGGCAGTAAATAAAATTATCTTGGTCATATACTAATAATACAAGTTCATTATTTACATAAACATTAACAAAAAAGTTCTTTGTTATAGTCCGAGTTATTGTTAAGTTCTTTCCGAGAATAAACCCCATGCCGGGGATACTGCAAAACATGCTTTGCTTGAATAGTGATAAAACAGAATTTTTCATTGCAGCCAACCCAAGAGCCTTAAAGTCACTATGCAACATCTCACTTCGTGTTGGTGATATTGAGATCAGACCGTCCCCCCATGTACGCAATCTTGGTGTTGAATTTGACTGCCATTTAAACATGTCTCATCATGTTACTAACATTTGTCGCAGTTTGAATTTTCACCTTAGGAATCTTTCTCGTATTCGGATGTTTATTGATGAAACAACATGTCATCACGCCATACGCGCACTTGTTACATCGCGGCTCGACTATTCCAACTCTCTCTTACAGGGATCTTCTGCGAAAGATATTAAACGGCTACAGCGTCTCCAAAATCGAGCAGCCAAACTCATTTATAATGCTAAAAGACGTGATCATGCAACTCCTCTTCTCCACAAGTTACATTGGCTGCCTGTTAAAATGCGCATTGAGTTCAAGATCCTGACTATTGTATATAAATGTTTCAATGATGGTGCGCCTTGTTATCTTAAGGACCTTACTAGTACATTGTGCCTAAAAGAAGTGGTCTGCGTTCTGCCTCTGACACTCGGATTCTCACTGTACCTAAAACTCGTCTCACTATCTCCAAAAAAGGATTTTATGCCTCCGGCCCATTTTTGTGGAATAATTTACTGCGTCACATCAGGCATGCCTCATCACTGACTCAATTTAAGAAGATGTTAAAAACTCACTTATTTCACCGTCATAGTGTGAGTGATGTTTAACACTGTTATTTTTAATTTTATGTTTTAATTTTGTTAAGCGCTGTGGTACCATTGTATAATGTGTAAGAGCGCTATATAAATGCTCATTGTTATGTTATGTTATGTTATGTTACATAGCGCACAGTTATATGCAACGCACGGATGGTTTATTCCTTAAATCGGGACAAATGGGTTCTGATTACGCTCTATTCAAATCTTTTTATTTCAAAAGGTTTACATTGGATTGGTCTCCAAATTTACCCAATTAAGGTCAGGTATATTTTGTTTGATATCCTTAAATATAAACTATCCATAATTCCCTACTTATTTCGTTATAAGCTCGCAAACTTTTGAACCCAGTTTTGGGACACGCTGTATATTGTTACCATTCAAGGATACCCACATGTGTATACACTCAATGTATTGGAACAAGTGGATTGCCAACGTAATATCTAGTAATGGCAATAGATCAAATAGGTATTAGATGTTGTGCAAATTGTTTGAACCCCTCGGCATGGTCATTAACCCCCTGAGAACTACCGGCCGATTGGTTAAAAAGATGGATACATCATTTATTGCACCAATGAGAGACATTGTTAGAATAATTGTATCCCTGATAAAGATGGTAGTGAAACATTTTACAAGCTGCATTTGAATTGGCTATTCATATGAGTTCATCTTGTAATAAACCAATCAGAACCACTGTAAGATAGGCAGGGGGTTAATTTCTGCAATTGTCATATCTTATCTACACAGGAGGAAATGTCCCGATTAAAGCAGAGCATCTCTGAACTGAAAGACGAAGGAGAAGGCGGTGAATCTGAAATGTCAGACAGAGATAAGCTGATAGCCAGGCAGTATGATGCCGACAAGGAAAAACTACAGAAGATTAGACTGCTATTGGTAAGGGTTTCAGTACACAATGATGTCATTATGTGTTTAGGCCTAAAATTGTGGTATTGGCGTAACCCGTCGATACTTATTTCGACCCTGACTTGTTTTCTTTCTTTTTTTGCAAAAGAAACAAAACACACACATCTTTATTGCTCCTCATCAAAAAGGAATACAGTAGACAGTAAATCTGATGATTGCAAACAGCCTCATTAATTTTTGTGATTTTTTTGACTATGTGAGATCAAATTTAGTAATTGATAGTTACAATTCAAAATTACTCTTACTCCTAATCCAATGCAATATGTACTGTTGATTCCAAAGTATGTTAAACTACCAACAAAATTGTTGCACTAAAATTGGGTTTCTATGGGATATCATTGCTTAGTGTGTGATTACGCTGTGAAAATGTGTGTGTACAGACTCCCTTTCGTTTCCTGTTACCCACCATCCAGATACCTGACTGGTTCAGATAGCACACAGTGGACAATTCAAATCAATGGTATCCCATAGAAAACCCATTGTAGTGCAACTTTTTTGTAGTTAGTTGTGGTCATTGAAAAAACAATCATAATCACTCGATATTTATGAATGAGGTATCAAACTTCGGAGAAGCAATTTGCTCATTAAATGTATATCAGATTTTTGGTACCAAGTATTGATTTTGGATTAGCCAACATCAAAGCACCTGGTCAGGGAGTTTTTGTGTTAGGTGTATATTGAATGTTTAGAAATATTTTTATTTCCTATTGCTACGCTTATATAATTATAGGCTAGGAAGACCCGGGAAATAGCATTGCTCCAACGAAAGATAGACGAAGTACCAGCCAGGGCAGAGTTATCGCAATACCAGCGGCGATTTGTAGAATTGTATAGTCAAGGTAAGGGTTTAGAATGCTGGATTAGGTGTTCTAA
This sequence comes from Ophiura sarsii, assembly GCA_035610835.1. Taxonomy (NCBI): domain Eukaryota; kingdom Metazoa; phylum Echinodermata; class Ophiuroidea; order Amphilepidida; family Ophiuridae; genus Ophiura; species Ophiura sarsii. The sequence goes on from CM069444.1 coordinate 80,667,512, forward strand.
TGGCAGGCAGACCTATCAGGGTTGGTCCGTCAGTCAGGTGGTTTGTTTTAGTTTTCCTTTTCTTTTTTCAAAGTAACTATAAAAATCTAAGAATCTGAAAAGTTTTTGCCAAAAACTAATTCAAACTTTAAAAAAAATCAATTTAATATTTTTCTGTTGGAGCTATATAGTTCTGGAGTTATGACCATATATATTACCTGGTAAGTTAACTTGAGCACTGCATCACTATACATCTCCCTGTATTCACTAGAATACACTCTGATGTATCTGTAGAAAGGAAACTACACAGAGGTTTTTTTAGGATAATGACTGTATACCAGTTGTTTAGAGGTAACTGTGAAGAATCAAAACCAAAAAAAAATCACTTTTGAACTAAAGAATTAAATGAGGACCCATTGTTTTTTATTCTTCACAGTCACGGACAAAACAACTGATCAAATTCATAATCCTGAGTCGAAATCGTCAATTATAATCATCACTTAATGATATGGAAGTTACTTGTACTTTTCATTATTCATTACAAACGTTTTACTTCACAGCAATTTTAACAAAGCTTCACCCATTACAAAGCAATCAATTTGATCGTTAATCGTGCCAGCGAACCACTCACACCTTGTGACTCGCGTAACTACTGTGTCATGCAAATACCCCATGTGTTTGTGGCATTACACAAATTGTTTTGGTGATCAAACTTGATACGCATTACGTGGGTGACTATTGTGTACCCGGCGGCACTTGATTCTCCGTTAGTGACCTGCGCTTATTTGTGCATACCAGTTAAGGACGGCATTTGATTGGGTGGCACATATCGCATATATTCATGAGGTTTTGAATTGGGGATAATCCCAATCCAAGGGAAATGTGCATCATTTTCAGTTTGTGTACGATAAGCAAACTGTAAAGTACCCTAGAGACAGTGAAGTGGAATAAATGTAATTTTAAAGTACTTGGATCATAATTTGAAGAACTGTATCAAAACTGACATCAGAAGTGCAATACCCGAGCACGTTAAAAGGTCACAGACTCTTTTGTAAAGAGTAGGGGATCATCCCGGTCTGTGATTATACACACATTCCTAGGTTACAGGAACTCATCGTCTATTGTCTGTCTCTATGTTATGTCGCAACTTTGTGCTGAATTAGCTGCTGCCTGGATGTGTTAGCACCGTGATCTAAATAAAATGGCGCTTTATAAACAATTGTATGTATGTATGTAAATCAAGCATGTTTTGTACATTTTCTTGTTTGGCAGTGGGCAACACACACAAAGAAACCAAACAGTTCTATACCTTGTACAACACATTGGATGACACCAAACTGTACCTGGAAAAGGAAGTCACTCTACTCAACTCTATCCATGATAACTTTGAACAGTAAGTATCATAGGCAAATCTCAATCAAGTTGTAAAGAGGAATGAGATGTGTGAACATTTTCCACACGGCAGTCGTTTGCACACAATAGTTCCAAAATGTCACAAAATGTTTCAAAAGTGTCAACACAATTGAATTTCATAACCATATTTGGAATTACCATGGGAAATGCATTAAAACAAGTACAAACATGCCTAGTTTTGGTTCAGCAATTCATGAGATAAGACTTTGAGAAGTTAAGAAAGGTTTCTAAAAAATCTGTTCTGTATTATTATAAAAATGAATAGCTGTGTGGAAAGTGTTAAAAAGGTTAGTAATAAATCCACTTAACCTACCCCTCAAAGGGGTGTATGAGACTTAAACTATTAAGGGAAGTGTCAACCCTATTATTTTGATGATCAACTTTTGCTTCTAAGTTTGAGAATATTGAATAAAAGTACATAAAAGTATACATTTATAGAAAGGAATTTTGATAAGGAATCCGATGGTGATATCAATACGATACCAAATAAACTAAATTTTGAGAAATGACCCAAAAAGCGATATTTTTACCCCAAATTTTTCAGACAGCATTACTATAAAATAAAAAATGGTAATTTGTTCTAATATACATTTTTGTAAACAAGGCAATTTTGTCTAGGAAGCAAATTTTTCTTTTTCCAAAATAAGGCTTAGTTTTGAAAATATTGCTAAAAACATCGGAAAAGTGTAAAAGTCGTGTTTTTTTGCATACATTTCGCTAGAAATGGATGCATATCTCGAGTTTAAAATCCATAATCGAAAAAATTAAAAATCGCCTCCTAGCGCTGAAAGTCCTCTACACAATGGTAGTAAAAGCTTACCTGATAGTTTGATATTTTTTTAGTTATGTTGTCTGAAATTTCGTAAAATTCCTTCAAATTTGAACTTCTAGAAAACATCGATTTAGTAAAAATATTGACATTTTCCACCATTTAAAGCTAAATGTTCACGGAATACACGGGCGTGTGACCTAAAAAGCGAGTATACTATTATGATCAATCAAAATAAACTATCAGATTCAATTTATATTGTCACAATGTGAAGAAATTGGAAGAAAACTGAAATTTAAATGATCGTAACATTGGCATTTGTTTACATTTTTAGACATGGTTTTGCGCTCTTTTGTTTTTCGCGTCTACGTCGCGGATATTAAGCGGCGCGTCTAGTATTACGCACGGGAAGTTTCAGCGCGCGACGCAATGATAACAGCTGTCGCAGCATTTGAAAAGCGCGGAACTCCGCTTAAATTCCCGCCAAATAACCATGCGCCTTTTACTGGCTCAAACTTACCAAAACAACAATTTAAAATCACCCAAAAGAACGGGAAATAATCGCTTCCGATTAGTAAGTTATGATGGTAATGATAGAATACATATAAAAGTATAAAACAATAGAGAAATATGAAATTCAATTTTTGAAACAAGTGCCGGGTTGACACTGCCCTTAAGAGAAAAGAAGGAGGAGAGAACACAAGACCAAATAATGCTAAATAGAGGTTTGGATAACCATATTGCAATTGCCATGATTGTGTAATGGAATGAAAATAGCAGGGGCTACCACCATTGCTGTTGTAATGTTTAAGTTTAAGCAATTTTGAAATAAATCTAAACCTTACCCTCAAGGGAGATGTTTATAGAAACAAAACTAAAAAATCTAACTCCAACTGTGTCAGAATTCAAACCCAAATTGCTGCTGTGGATGTTACCATACTTTACTACTTTCAGAAAAATCGTAATTTTGGGCGATGCCTAGTTGTCAGAACCTGAAAGCACTTTTTTTGCCATCTTTTCCCATTTAAATAGTATTTATGACAACTGAAAAGCAATATAAGGTGCAGGTGTAAGAAACTTTGCATTGGTCAAAGAATTTATACCAACAACAGACGTCAGTTAACATTACATTCCAGTTGCCTGTAAGGTTTGAGCCCAAGTTTGGTCCATCCAACACCATTGACCACATGCTGGGGGACCTTGAGTGTGGCAGCGGTGGAACTAGAAACAAGCCTGAGGGGCTGCAGTATTGCCACATGACTTTCCACACGTGGTGATTTTCCGCCAGATTTGGGCTAGTTTTAAAACTAAAATCTGCTCTTTGGATAATATAATGTGATTTTTTTTCTTCAAAATTTGAACATTTGTTTTTATAAAATATGATATAGCACTAGTTTTATGACAAATTGAAATTAAAAGTTGGAATTTGTTATCACAAGAACATTTTCAAAAGTAGTATATAGATAAGGTTGACTTGGGGGCCAATATTCGTCAATGTTGCATGATGCCAATCGACAGGAGTATAATGAACAGGCCTTAGCAGGCCTGAAAATTACACCCATCCTAACTTATGCGTCGCGCGGCTGAAGATACAAAACCGGCAGGTCATTTTTTGAACTCGCAGTGTAAGTGTGTTACACTGGCTGGTGGGATTTCTGTTGGGCAGGTACTTTTTGTTATGAGTTACCAGCCTGACTGGCTGGTTGAAAAAAAATGAAATTCCAGCCCTGGCCTTTATTCATCGCAACCATTTTATCAGGTTTAAAAATCAAAATGTAAGTTCTTTTATGCCTTATCTTATCACAGAGCCATGGCATCTCAGTCCGCCAAAGAACAATTCTTGAAGCAGTTTGAACAAATTGTGCAAGGTGTAAAACAGAATAAGACAAAGGTAAGCTACACATTGGTAAACCAATTATGTGTGAAGCATCACATCGATAAATGGACATGTTGAAAGCAAGACTCAGGTCTATGTTATTGATATCAATTAAAAAAAACATATTTTAACCCCTATGGGCACTACCTGCCTATGTATATTATTATATCACTTTGTTGAAGTCCAACTATATGATAAGAAATCTTGTATCACATAGTTGCCTGATGCCTGTGGTTTGAGAGCCACCTTGTTTTTAATCTACCCATATAAACGGATGACCTAATTGGGACCGCTGTCCCTATTTTATTATGAATATAAATTTGAATTTATCGTTTTAACCCTAACTCTACCCCCCACTTTTTTCTGAATTTTTTCTTCAACGTGGAAAATCGACCAAAATATCCCCCCAGTACCCCGGGATTTGATCCAGGGACCTCTCGCACCAGAGGCGAAGAATTCCTGACTACACCACGGCTGTCAAGGCTAGTTTGCGCAGTATATTGCGCAAACTATATGAGCTGGGTCCATTTTTTCAGCAAAAAACTTCCACGCCGGGTGGTACCAACGTGCCCAGTCGTGGTATTTTGGGGTATATGGTAGGGTTAGGGTTATATTAACAAAACTTACAACATTTTTGAAGAAGAAAAAAAATTCACAAAAATGCTTCTTAACCCTAACTCTACCCCCACTTTTTCAGATTTTTTTCTTTTCTTCAGCATGGAAAATCTACCAAAATATCCCCCCCCCCCCCTGAATATTCAAGTTCATCTCCAATTTGTTTTCAAATTCCCAAACATTAGTCATTTTGAGAGTTGTTATTATAAACAATGATAATGAAAAGTTAACTTTATGGGCAATAATATTTGTATGTACAATTCCTGTGCACGTTCGCTTTGTTTACTGAATATATATATATATATATATACTTGTAGATAAGACTCTATTTGAGTCTGACTATCTTCATGCAATAAAAGAGTGCTCAATGCTATGCAGCAGAGCGTGAATAAATTAAAGTCAAATGGATGAGTTACTACTCAGAGTTTCATGCTACTGCATTCATCAGGTAACTGATTTTTTGTTATTCCGTGCTGAAGAAACAAACACAATACGCGGGCGTCGGAAGTTCGGCGAAGATCGCGGTAGTATGCGCGCGCCTTGCTCTACGCTCCTGGCGCGGAGTGCTCATTCATAGGCGTTATGTTAGTCAGGAGTGGTTTGAGAGATAAAATTTGTTCTCATGACGGCATTTAGACACAGGTAAGCTTCTTAGGGAAAACATCACTAAAACTTACAAAACCGCTGATCCGTCCAAAGTTGACACTATCAATGCCGAAGCTAAAATCCATTGCAGAAAAACTCGGTGTCAGCGATAGAATGGACTGTATGGCAAAGAAACAAGCATTCATCTCTTTAAAAGACCACAAAGAGAACTTCACCCAAAAGCTTCCGTGCCGACTCATCAACCCTGCAAAGAGCGAGATCGGTCTCATCAGCAAAACCGTTCTTGACAGAATAAACAATGCCATCAGATCCGCCACAGGGTTCAACCAATGGATCAACTCATCTTCTGTCATTGACTGGTTTAGTAAGATTGCAGACAAAGATAAGCACACTTTCATTTGCTTTGACATCGTCAACTTTTATCCCTCTATTACGGAGGATCTCCTTAAGAAAGCCTTAGCATTTGCCAAGAAGTTCACCAGAATTCCCAAACAAGACATAGACATCATCTTCCACTCCAGGAAGGCCCTACTATTCGACGCAGGTTCTCCATGGATGAAGAAAGAGAGCAACGACCTATTCGACGTCACTATGGGGAGCTTTGACGGAGCGGAAGTATGCGACCTTGTGGGTCTTTATATCCTGAACACTCTATCTAAAAGGATCGACAAGAAGAACATTGGGCTATATCGAGACGATGGTCTTGCAATCCTCAAGAACACATCGGGCACGACGTCAGACCGAATCAGAAAAGACATCATAAAAGCGTTCAGCAACGTAGGCCTTAAGATAACCATTGAGTGCAACCTCAAAGTCACCAACTTCCTAGACATCACACTCAACCTTGACAACGGCAAGTACTTTCCATATCATAAACCAAATGACCAACCGTTATACATCCATAAGCATTCCAACCACCCGCCCAGCATTATCAAGAACATACCGGCCTCAATAAGCAGACGGATATCAGACATTTCATATGACAGTGAAGCCTTTGTCGATGCCGCCCCACCGTATGACGACGCCTTGAAAGCCAGTGGATATTCCGAAGGTCTGACCTTTACAAGAAGGCCGAAGAATAAAACCGTGCGCAACCGCAAACGCAAAGCCATCTGGTTCAACCCACCATATAGCAAGAGCGTCTCTACCAACATCGGCAAGTCCTTCCTACAACTTATCGACAAACACTTCCCCAAAGGATCAAAACTGGGCAAAATCTTCAACCGGAATACTGTTAAGGTTAGTTACAGCTGTATGCAGAACCTATCCAGCATCATAAAGTCGCATAACATAAAGGTGTCATCTGGCGATAAAAGACCAACAGCGGACAATATGAAGTCTTGCAACTGCCGAAATAAGGAGCTCTGCCCTCTGCAAGGAAAATGCCAAACCACCAATGTCATATACGGTGCGGAAGTGAAAGTTACCAACCAGAACAAAGCCAAACTATACATCGGTCTGACAGAACCCCCCTTCAAATCAAGATACAACAACCACAAACAGTCCTTCAAGAATGTGAAATACCAGTACAGCACGGAGCTTTCCAAATACGTTTGGGAGCTCAAAAGGGAGAACAAACCATTCACTATCACATGGTCCATCATCTCTAGGGCACGCGCATATGACAACGGTACCAAACGCTGTGACCTGTGTCTGTCGGAGAAACTAACTATCATCAACGCCGACAAGCGGTTTCTCCTTAATAAAAGATCGGAACTTGTATCTAAATGCCGTCATGAGAACAAATTTTATCTCTCAAACCACTCCTGACTAACATAACGCCTATGAATGAGCACTCCGCGCCAGGAGCGTAGAGCAAGGCGCGCGCATACTACCGCGATCTTCGCCGAACTTCCGACGCCCGCGTATTGTGTTTGTTTCTTCAGCACGGAATAACAAAAAATCAGTTACCTGATGAATGCAGTAGCATGAAACTCTGAGTAGTAACTCATCCATTTGACTTTAATTAATTTATATATATATATATATATATATGTATCAATCATCTTTGTCAATCACAGATTCACTAGAGATGAACCAACTATAATGGTTACAATCATGTTCACAGTTTACAAATCCCTGCCATCAGTTTGCATCAAATTCAAATGCATTGCATTTCTGTAGATTACGTATGCTATCAACAAAGCATAATAGGACGGATACTGATTGTCCTCTCTCTGTACTAACACTTTTTGGTCCCATCATCACCTTACTAAATAAACCGAGCTGGACGTATCTTCATTTCAGATTTCTTGAGGACTTCCCAGCTATACCATGTCATACCTGTGGAGTTGGTTTGTCCGGGTCCAAGATATAGGCCATTTAGATTTGCATTACCACAGTCATTACGGCTACCAGAATCAGGATACCACCATGCCCCCTGTCTTCGCTGTGCACATCTTTTCGGGAAGGAGCGAGAGTCTTTGTCTTTTGTCTTGAAGGAACTGTAACTGGAAGACAATGAATTTCCTGCGGTACCCGTATAGCTAAGTCTAGATAGCATCTTACAATTATTTCTTTCACTTGCCACAAGAAAATTTGTGTACTGTGCATAAGCTTTGTTACCACTGAAATCTTCCAAGTCTATTCTTAAATCCCATGTTACCGTACCAGGTTTTGTAAGGAGCCAAAGCAGTTGTAGTCCTGCCCAGAATTCACCCTCTGGGCTGCCAAACCCATTGGTATACTCCTCCCAACCTCTATTAAAGTTCACAGAACCATCAAAGCGCCTCTGGATCACTGTCCAGCCTCCACTGTCTGTCTCCATATCACAGTATACCTGGAATGATCCTCTGATCACATACACTTTACTTGTGCGGAAACCTTGACGGGCAATGTCAGTACAGTCTTTTGTGTTCCAATTTAGATTGGCATTCATGATATCCAACTGACTATGCAGTAGGCCTGGTATGCTGTGCACCTCTGTAACATCACTCATGTTGGTTAGTTGTTGGTCATGCTTTTGCAACAAGGCTGACATCTGATCCAATTGTTTGTCAAACTTTTCGTAGAAGGCTGACATCTGATTCTGAACGATCTGTTGGTTTTCAACTAAAGTTGATAGTTGTTGGTCATGATTTTGGAGCAAAGTAGACATCTGATTCTGGACTTGCTGTTGATTTTCAAGTAAATTCAACATGAAGTCACTAGGATCCACAGCTGGCTGATTTTCTATGGGTCGAGCTGGAATTGAATTCTTTTTTCTGAATACCTTCAGCAGCTTTTCTTGATTGTGTGCCATAGTCTGTTGAGTGTGTACAGAGTGCATTTGTTGTAATGTCTGATTTTTCAGCAGACCAACAATTTCATCCTGAGTGTCCACCAACTTTGGCAGCGCAAGTAATACAGCATCGGTGAAATTCTCTGAAAACTGGAAATCGATTGGTTCATTGGTAATGTCTAGGTCTACCACACAATCCGTTCCGTAACAATCTGCGTTAATCTGTTGGCTGGTTGATAGTTTTATAGGGCTGCCATGGAAACCAGACATCAATAAAAACATATACGCTATCAGCAGCGTGGTTGTTATCAGAAGATTAGCCATGATGGATCTTGTATAACAATGTGAGGAAACGGAATCAGATTTTGTCAGATTATAATGGAGTAATCCAACCTCGGTAATTATGACTGTGAACAACTACACTATAATTTGAGATAGCACAGTTTGTGGGCTTTTGGACCATCATTATGGTCCAGGATCATAAACGGAATAAAGCTGATGAACATACATTGCTCTCTATTCCTTAAATAGCATAAAGCTAGTAGGAGTTATAGTATGGAGGGTAATTTGATTTTAGAGCCTATCTCCTTCCCACCACACCACCAGGTTTGTTTGATTTATTATTTTTTGCAAATATCATTTCTAAGGTGTCAACATTCTTAACTTAGATGGTCCAGGACCATATCATCGGGTCAGAATCATAGATTAGCGCACAGTATATTGTATGATTTGTGATTTAAGTCAATAATCAAAGTCCATATGTGTGTGACATCGTTTTGGATCAAGTCACATATGTAGGCATGTTTTTTTGAGATAGGGCAAAGCAAAGTTCACAACTCTCTGTAGATACCTCACTTTTACAGGGAACAGACAAATATTACAACCTTACCTTTATAAGTGATTTCAAACTGAAAGTGATTATCAAAATTTAGTAAAGTTATAAGTTTATTATTAAAGTGTATTCATTTTGCTATATTCTGGTAACACTGTACTTGATTTGGTCCAGTAGTGTTGAAAAAATGAGCCATTATGTAATACAAGTCAAAGACAAAGAAGATTTCTTGAGCAACACCAGCACTGGTTCCTATTGACATAACATTGCAATGAAAGGCTTATAATGTTGTTGAGCGGAGGTCTTTAAGAAAATCCTGCTGCAGGTAATACAATAGATGTGACTTCAATTCAGCCCTCTCTTGTTTTTCTTAAAGACCCTTTATTTTTTGAATAACATGTTTTAGCATGGGATTCAACTTCTTTTCATATCAGTGGCCAAGATGCCTATCTTTACCATGTATTATGAAGGTGGAAGTCATACGATCTCCAGCTGTTAATTACTTTAACACATGTTTGTCACTGTTTGTTTTGGGGAAAATTCCTGCTGGCGCCATAGTGGTGCTATCAGCTAAGCATACTAGAATACATAAGAAATCTTCTTTGCGGCAAAGATAACATCCATCTAATAGCGTGTTTCTACTGGGGAAGAAAAGAATCGGTAAGTTTTCCCAGTAGAAACAGGCAGAACCCGCTAAGAATAGGTATTTTTGGTAATCCCAAATGTTTTCAAAAAACAGGTTTGAAACCGGTAAGAAACCCAATAGAAACAGAAAGGCAATTAATCTTAGCGGTTTGTGCTGTTAACCGTGTCACGCTTGGTTATACACATTGTGAAGCAATCTTTTTCAGGTGCGGTGGCATTGTTTGGTATTACAAAAGGTCAAATGTTGTGGCCCATCGACTAGGATCGATAAACTTAGCGGTAACTTTTCATTGAGAAGAAACAGGGGGGATTAAAAACTTACTGATTAATCTTAACGTTTAATCTTAGCGTTTCCTTTGCAGTGCCCCAGTAGAAACACGCTCTAAGTGTACTCATATTGAGTGCTTCATGTTGCGTTCATACTCCCGTCGATGCGAACGTTGACAGATATCAGTGCGCGAGTTAAAACAATGTCTAATTGTATCCGCCGACGTCGGTCGATGCGCAACAATGGGAGTATATGAATGCACCTTACATGAGATCTGGAGGCCAGAAACTGCTTGTTGCATTTATTTCTGCAGTAATTAAGTAGAATATTCAATTTCATCGCCAATTTGTTTTCAAATTCCCAAACATTAGTCATTTTGAGAGTTGTTGGATTAGGAACAAACAATGAGAATGAAAAAAACTTTATGGGCAATAATATTTATATGTACAATTCCTGTGCATGTTCGCTTTGTTTACTGAATATATATATAGGTATCAATCATCTTTGTCAATCACAGATTCACTAGAGATGAACCAACTATAATGGTTACAATCATGTTCACAGTTTACAAATCCCTACCATCAGTTTGCATAAAATTCAAATGCATTTCATTTCTGTAGATTACATATGCTATCAACAAAGCATAATATGACAAATACTGATTGTCCTCTCTCTGTACTCCACTTTTTGGTCGGTCCCATCCAAGGCTCAAGATAACAGTTTTTTTACCGGGAGCTACTTTTTTTTTGAAAAGTAGCTCCCGGTTCACAGGATTTCTTGAGAACCGGGAGCTACTTTTAGTCTACCGGGAGCTACTTTTAATTAAGTTAAATTAGGCATACATTTTTCATTTGGTAGACCGTAGTAGGCCTAAGCTAAGCAGTCTATAGAGTATAACTTTTTTGATCGAAATCGGATGATTTGGGTACGCTTCCAGATCGTCAACGGTCGCTGGTTTTGGAAAAATATCAGCGCTCAGTCGTTTATTTTTCAGCATAACCGGGCTTTATGGCGAGAGGACCGGGGGTAAACATCTCCCAGCACCCGCTTATCTTGAGCCTTGGTCCCATCATCACCTTACTATACAAACTGAGCTGGACGTATCTTCATTTCAGATTTCTTGAGGACTTCCCAGCTATCTTTCCAGCTGTACCATGTCATACCTGTGGAGTTGGTTTGTCCGGGTCCAAGATATAGGCCATTAAGATTTGCTTCACCACAGTTATTATCCGTCTCAGGATACCACCATGCTGCCTCCTGTCTTCGTTGTGCACATCTATATTGGTTATAGTAGCGAGAGTCTTTGTCTTTTGTCTTGAAGGAACTGGTACTGGAAGACAATGAATTTCCTGCTGTACCCGTATAGCTACTTCCAGTTGGAATCCTATAATTATTTCTTTCACTTGCCACATGAAAATGTGTGTACTGTTCATAAGCTCTGTTACCTCTGAAATCTTCCAAGTCTATTCTTAAATCCCAAGTAACCGTACCAGGTCTTGTAAGGAGCCAAAGCAGTTGTAGTCCTGCCCAGTATTCACCCTCTGGGCTGCCAAACCCATTGGTATACTCCTCCCATCCTCGATTAAAGTCCACAGAACCATCAAAGCGCCTCTGGATCACTGTCCAGCCTCCACTGTCTGTCTCCATATCACAGTATACCCGAAATGATCCTCTGATCACATACACTTTGCTTGTGCGGAAACCTTGGCGGGCAATGTCAGAACAGTCCTTTGTGTTCCAATTTAGATTTGCATTCATGATATCCAACTGACTGTGCAGTAGGCCTGGTATGCTGTGCACCACAGCCTCTGTAACATCACTCATGTTGGACTGTTGTTGGTCATGTTTTTGCAACAAGGCTGACATCTGATCCAAATGTTTGTCAAACTGTTCGTAGAAGGCTGACATCTGAGTCTGAATAATCTGTTGGTGTTCAACTAAAGTTGATAGTTGTTGGTCATGATTTTGGAGCAGAACAGACATCTGATTCTGGACTTGCTGTTGATTTTCAAGTAAATAGAAACCAGACATCACTAAAACAGTATACGCTATCAGCAGCATGGATGTTATCAAAAGATAAGCCATAATGGATTTGTGTATTACAACGTGAGGGAGTTACAGAATGTATCAAAATCTTTTTTGGATTATAATGGAGTTATCCAACCCAAGTGATTATGACTTGTGAAATACTGCACTATAATGCCCTAATAGTCCAGGAGCCCAGAGAGTTTATTCTGCTGAGAAGGTACAAAAGGTTTAATGATCTGATTAGTTTAGATGGGGACAAAGAGTCCATAATGTTGCTGCCGGGTCGCATCCTGTACTGGGCAGCAATACAAAATATTGACTCTGCCCCCCCCCCCCCCCCCCCCTACCCCCTAAACTAATCAGATCATCAAACCTGTTGTACATTCTCAAATGAATAAACTCCTAGGCTCCTGGACTATAAGGTAGTTTTAAACAGTATGACACAAAGCGGTAGAGTCATCTGTATGATTTTTGATTTAAGTCAATAATCAAAGTCCATAATATGTGTGACAAAGTTTAACTGAATTTTGGAATAAGTCACATATACGTAGGGTTTTTTTTAGATATGGGCAAAGCAAAGTTCACTTTCTGTAGATACCACACTTTTACAGGTCTTTAATTAAAGGTAGATGTTCTGATTGCTGGCCCGATTTTCAATTTGATGTTTTCACATGAAAGGTCATCCTTAAAATTGTCGCATTCCAAAGTATGAGTTGCATATAGCTCCAATGGTTCTTATTTTAGAAGCACAAGTCACATGAAATTTGCCCATTGAGTAGTACACAAACTGACCGGGTGGTTAACCACCTTTGGAAGTAATTCACCACCTTTTAGTCTATAATTTCTAAATCGAACATTTCTGGCCCCTAAGATTTTACAGATATATGAGAAATATATGGGGATTCTGCTGATATCAAAATATCTTGATGTGAAAAAAAAATCATAGCCAACAAAAAAGTGATCAACTTTAAACAGAGAATACAGGGTGTCTCAAAAAAGATAACAACCTAACTTTAAGTAGGAATAATTTAGATACCTTTTTCGAACGATTGTGTTTGAGCTCCGTAGCTTTCGAGGTCATCACGACCCCTTCATTCAGCGTAGTGTTTACTTCCGTTTGTCACATGACCCCCTTATGGGCGATCACATGACAGCAGGTCATCGTAGATGGCGGGTAGGTCGTAGCCGGTCTCTCGGTTGAGGGTCGGTCTCAGTGTCCTTATTTCAATAGCCTCTCTGATCTTGCGCCCAAAAGGTGGTCATGTGACAAACGGAGGGAAGTAAACACTACGCTGAATGAAGGGGTCGTGATGACATCGAAAGCTACGGAGCTCAAACACAATGGTTCTAAAAAGGTATATAAATTATTCCTAAAATCATGATCGAACCCAATATCAGTCTACATGCTTCTAACTTTAAGTGATTACAAACTGAAAGTAATTATCAAAATGTAGTAACATTTATTCATTTCACTATATTCTGGTAACACTGTACTTGATTTGGTTCAGTAGTCTTGAAAAATTGAGCCATTATGTAATACTGGTTGTGCTGTTATCGTGTATTCGGGAAAAAACCTTCAACATGTCGATAATTATTGATATAATTAATATAAATAAGAACTTGTGTTTCCGAAATCTGCAGCTATCAGTACCAATTAAAAACGTTTGATAAAGTCTGATCAGATCGGGATCGGAGGAAAAGGTAGAAGAAAAGAAAACAAATAGAGAAACTATCAATGCAGGCAGTATTGATTACTTTCTTGCTTGTGCTGTCTGAATCACTCAATACAAATATACATATATACATACGAGCGTACATACTGTTATACTGTACACAGCGCCCTACTGGGCATTAACGGTGGTGCCCCTGAAACCTAGGGACATGAGGTTTTGTGTACAGGTAACAGACCCGGGATGATATGAGCAAACTTGGATGGAAATGTTCCATAATTGCTCATTCCTTCCAAGCCGAGCCAAATCAAATGCCTATACTTTTTATTCATTTTTGATACTCCTTTTAGAAATTGTCATCACAAATAGTTCATTGACAATTTTGAGACACTTTGTACATTTGAAAACAAATTCATTTCGTTTTCAAAAGGCACTAGAATCATTTTAAGAAGTTGTTGAATAAGATTGAGGCAAGGGTCGCAACATCTGTCTTCCAGACATCGAGGGTCGATGGTCAATCTGCTGTTTCCTTCATGTTTATTTCTATTGTTATTTTGCCAGGTGGAGAAAAAGAAGCAAGAAGAAAAGATGCGTAGAGATCAACTCAACGACACTTTTCTTGACTTGGTGGAGAAACAGAGGCTTTACTTTAAAACCGTCAGGGATTTCAAAGAGGTCAGTGCTGGAAATTATATTGAGTTACTCACAAACAAAATCTCACAACCTTAGAGAGAAAAGTCCAATTACAAAAGACTTTTAAGTCTACACTTTCCACATGGCAGGCGTCTGCAGACAACATTCAAAAAAATTGCAAGAAATTTCAAACATTTCAAAATTGTGTTACTCACAAACAAAATCTCACAACCTTGGAGAGGAAAGTCCAATTACAAAAGGTTTGAAACTTTCTACACAGCAGCCGTCTGCAGACGACATTCCAACATTTTAGCAAGAAATTTTAAAAATGTCAGAATTGTTGAATTTCATTACCATATTTGGAGTTCCCATGTGAAATGCATTGAAATAAGTACAAACATGCCTATAGTATTGATTCAGTAATCCTTTTGTATATGGTATTGATCATAGCATTTCATCATTCTTACCTTGATTTTTCAAAAATCAAGGTTCTCTATCTCTGCCGTTTCTTTCTTCTTTCTTCTTTCTATCAGACCCATCTACAAAATGCTATTTTTTCTACAGTTTACATGCTACAATCAAAGGTCAAAGGTCACACAGGGGTCATAAAGGGGTCAAAACGTGATTTTCACTTAAAACGCATTTCCAATTTAGTGAAATGACCTAGGATTGTCAAATTGGTCCACATATTCCTTTTGACCGTACGCATATACAAAAGAACGGTTTTTAAAATTAAAAATCATTTGGGGTCACTAGGGGTCAAAATGTAATTTTTTACTCCTCGCACTGAAAATGCTATTTTTTCGGGAGGAAATGACCTATGATTGTCAGAATTGGTCAAAAGATTTCTTGGATCCATGTACATATAGGGTCTTCAGCGATTAAAAGTGACATGTCAGATGGGGTCACTAGGGGTCATTGACCTAAACAGGGGTAAAATATAAGACATGCTCCGATTTTGACCGGATTTGTTTCATCTTGTAGGCATTGATGAAACAAGAAAAAAAAGTCAAATAATTTTTATTGGGTCAAAGGTCAACATAGGTCACTAGGGGTCAAAAGGTCAATTTGCACTCCTCGCACTCAAAATGCTATTTTTTCAGGAGGAAATGACCCATGATTGTCAGAATTGGTCAAAAGATTTGTTGGATCCATTAAAAGTGACATGTCATATGGGGTGACTAGAGGTCATTAATCCATAAAAAATCAAGGTGTCCTGGTCTCAGACCAGAACTATGTCTAGTTGATACTCTATCTCGGTATCCTCAGAATTAGACATCCTCTTCCCTTTTCCGTCTGATTTAAAAAAAAATGTTGCAAATAAGTGACTGCAATTATTGCTTATCCTTTCATTTCTTCCAGGAGTGCCGAAAGAATGAGATCCTGCTTTCCAAAGTGCAGTCGAATAAGTGAAGCCTGTCACCCATCCAGTTATGAAAGCCTGTCACCCATCCAATTATAATGGACAAGGAAGGGTGATTATTGAGCATAAGAAATAGCCCACCCACATGTTTCTAATGGGGACGCTTAAAAACAACAAGACACTACCAGACAAAAGTGTTTAAGCATTCCAGTAAGAGCAGTGTTTGCTTCTCATATCCAGATCATATCCTATTTACGTACATACCTAAATGTCCGGTTGTTCATAAATGAAGAGCTTTGTTGCAAAAGGGCCACCAGACCACTCCAACATGTTACTCATTTACTGTTTCTATATGACTTGGATAAGTGCATCCAAGCACGCCAATTGAGGCACAAACAATACAAGCCACATTCCACATAAATGAATAGCGATCCATTCAATAATGCAAAATGAGTAACAGGTAGAAATGGATGTAGGCCCTTTTGCAACACAGCTCTTCAAATACATCTTCCTATGACCTTGCAGTATACACAATTTTCAAAGTAAAGTACTTTTCACAGGTTGTATAGCTTAGGGAAGTTGATCCGTGAATGCGTGAAGACTTTTGGCCGGCAAAGTTCGAGTCATAATGCTATGGACATAATTCCAATAGGTTACCATGTCGTTTGACAACAAACATTATGAAGTCAACAAATTTCAGATTGCACCATCACAAAAAATATAGCCCTTGTTGTACCACCTTGATGTGGTACCATCGAACAGAATATGCAAGGGATTCCTCTGCATACTCGATGTTATTATATTTACACACAATGCAAGTTTTCACATGTTCACAAGTCCGAAAATCAGATGAAACATTTTGCAAGTTTTGGACATTTAGCTAATGTAAACAGCAGTTGCTTACACGGCCTCAAGCAGTCACTAAGGAATGGCAATGTGTTTTGTTTATTTTGTTTGTTGTTAACAAAAATACTCGGATGACCGGGCCGACCTGTAATGCTTGCGTGCGCACATGTGTACTACATGCATGCGTAAACCTGACTGTGCATGCAGGCATAGTTGTTCACACATTTCATGCATCTGGATGCAGCTCCGCGAAACAAGAACAAAACATGCTCGCATGAAAAAGCTCGAATTTTGTCCATACCATTTATGACAGTGACTATAGTGTACATCAAGAGATTGAACAGTCAACAGGTATTCAATAGTCAAACCAAACATAAAGAGCTCAACAAAAGAAAGTCACACACTATGTTTATGTCCTTTAGAGTGACTTCCAATTATTTTTTGACAAAACAGAATAGATACACATTTGGATGAATCTTTTTGGCACAATTTGGTACCGTTTGCCACAAAAAAACAAAGATAAGCCATGATTAGCATCAGTTATTGAAAATCCATCACGTTTCCAAATTTGCATATTCAATACACTACACGGGAGAAAAGACCAAAGGTTACCAAGCACATCCCGTATATATCACTGCACATTTCCCCTGCGCAGGCTAATTCAAATTCAAACTGTCACGCTTGGGTAGTGGAGCATGGTAGCAATGTGTGATAGATGTCCCCATCGGTCATCCAGCCTTGCAATGCATACACCTCATTCTCTCTACAAAAAGAGATTCATCCGAATGCCTATACAGGGTGAGTCAAAAAAAAGTTTACCCTTATTGAAAAAATCTAAAAAAATATTTCTGACCACAAAATCGAGGCAAACAAAACTTTAAATGATTGCGCCATTTCTTTGCTACCATCTGGAAAAAAATCACGCTATTTGATGATACCGTTAAGTAATTATGACTATTTCTGTACAGGAGCTGTTTTTTCCCCCAAAACACGGTTTTTAATTTCAAGCTTAACGAGCTTAATAATGTTTACTAGGATTATGATGTAAAACATTACACATCTTGTTTATTAAAAGAATTAAGTAGACAATAGACTTGTTCAAAATTGTCTCCTAATAGACAGCTTTAAGGCCTATTTATGACACAATTACCACACTTTAATCATTTCATAACAAAGGAATTGATCTTTTCGCTGTCGGTATTGTAATTTTTTATTGGTCGTATCTTATGAAATATAATGGTCAAGATCTGGAAGCGTGTTCGAACGTTAAATTGGTCACTTTTATTCAAAACAGCGTAAAATAAGTTTCCCTCAACCAATCTAAACCAGAGAAAATTCATATTAAAGCTAATTGATTTGTCTTTATACCGTAGTAAATTGTTTTGAAAACAAACGAACACTTTTTTCTAAAAAAAATCGCTGAAGTTGAGTAAACTTTTTATTGACTTACCCTGTATAGCATGTTTGATCAAAAATAGTTGGAAGTCACTGTATGGGACATAAACAAAGTGTATTATTTTCTTATGTTGAGCTCTATAGAATCCATACATTCCACAATTTCTAAAGTGGATTTATTGAATCTTAGAAACATCTTGATTTCTTAATGATCTCCCGAATATGTAACCACGCCAAACTTGCAATATAGTATAAATAAGCATTAATAATTATATACTCCTGTAGGTTAATTCAAGGATATGTTATTTACCCATGCACAGAGGGGCCAGTTATCCATGATACTGGTAGCATGCATGACCCAAAAAACTTTAAAAGGGGTATAATAATGTTTTATATCATATATATAATATAATATAAAGCAGTTTACCAACCCACGGTGTTTACAATAGACAATATAACAAACAAATAATAACAACCACCGGCGAATGTCCCAACGAAAAATAAGCAAGGACATTCACCGGCGGGAAAAAAAAGGGGTGTTTTATTTTAGACTTTTGTGTAGGGTTCCACATTGACAGTTTTCAAAAAAAGGGTATACTCATTTAAAAATATCCTGTTAACTTTTAAGGGATATTATTTCAGTTGCACGAGTTTCTAAATCAATGAGAATGCAAGTGCCCTCTGAATCCCAACTCTGTTTATTTTATTTTTATGTTTTTCCCTGATAGTCAAGCTTTATTATTACTTTATAAGAGAGAAAAAAAGATGTGTAAACAATTGAAAAAGATCACATTATATTGCTTTAAAGCACCTGGTCTATGATAATGTGATATGTACCCAGGGGCCAATTCATTAATTTGATACCTCATTCCATGGCAGGTAATAGAGGAGGAGGCTAATCGCGACACTACTCAAACGAGATGTTTGTAGCCGCCTATTCATTGCTATAGGCTTATCGTAATTCACTTGTTTACGTCTTAAGAATAACCCTCCTTGAAGTGGCCTTTGAAAACTATTGTTTAGCCGCGATCGACCTCCATGCTCAAGCGGTTTTGATGTCACTTGTTTATCATGTCTATAGAGGCCTTGCACGGGATTCGGTCGGCTTTACAGAAAGGAATCAACCACGCGCAATGATGGCGTAATGCATACAATCCATTCAGTTTATTCTTTGAATTGACGCGGGGTTTTTTTAAGTGATTTAACTCGCATGGATACAATGGGATTTTTAGCTTCTTATAGTTTTGGTGAACAAAGTTCAGTAGTCTGCCTTGATTCTGCTGAATGCATCAGAAATGTAGCAATATTTGATTCAATATTACATTTTTCGGTCAACGGCGGTCACGATCATATCATCATAAATTGGTACTATATACGAATAAGTTTATTTTGAACTATGTCTGAATTACAGGAAA
Source organism: Ophiura sarsii (assembly GCA_035610835.1). Classification (NCBI taxonomy): domain Eukaryota; kingdom Metazoa; phylum Echinodermata; class Ophiuroidea; order Amphilepidida; family Ophiuridae; genus Ophiura; species Ophiura sarsii. Next base: position 80,687,085 of record CM069444.1, read on the forward strand.
TTGCATGAAATACATGAAAATGACCAAATTGTCGGACTCATTTAAGAATTCACAGTTTGGGAACCAAATTTCCCTAAACAGAATGACGTATTCAATAATTTGTAACTTTCCGAATATACCGCCGATTTCGGTAGAAGTTTTGCTGAAATGTTCGTTTCCCTAAGATCTCTTTCTGTGGTGTAAAATATTATCATGAATGCTTACGAGGGACCAAACATCCATTGTCTTAATTAAGAAAATAGATGTTATGCCCCTCGTACGCATGCATGATAAGAGTTTACACATAAAATCTAGAAACACTTTTAGTGTGATACGTACACGGGACATCAAAACCACTCGAGTGTTGAGGTTGATCGCGGCTATACACATGTCTTGAAAGGCCGATTCAAGGATATACAATAGGGTGATAATTGATCATGAAAGAAGGGAATAGGATTAGAAATAGGGCTAATCTGAGATTCAGCTCCTCCTGTATTACCTGCCATGCTCATTCATATAAAAGAGTAGATACTTTTAATGTGATGATTTTGTAGGGCAAAGGACATGGTAAAAGGAATTTGCAGTATAACAGTATTCAAAGTATCCCAGCATGAATCTCATATACAGTGTATCTATCCAAATTTTTATAGGTCAATAAATGCGTAGGTGTTGTTTCGAAAGTAATAAGACAAATCAATAACACGTGCCAATGTGTGAATAATGGCACGACCCCGAAGAGGGATTGTTATTGTGAGCATATCACCATTTAAGCAGGTGCATTGATTATTCTGAATTTTTGAAAAAACAAAACATACGCATGCATTGACCTAATTCGTACACCACACTATATAGATCAAAATTCACATAATCTTGATCTGTGTAATAACAAATAAAAACGTGTTAACAAGTTAGCTAACACCCGCAGTGAAAATTGGCGAACCCGCAATGCCTGAACCACGAATCAAAATAAAGCGTGTGGTGCGCGCATTAAACAACACGCACGCGGAGTGCTTTAGACACTTTCAATGCACTCCATGTATTTATGTTTCCTGCTGGTTCAACACTACTAAGAGTGTATGAATGTTATACAATACCTTATCACTTGTTCTAGCCATAAATTTCATCCATGCTCAGCACACATTGTACAATATAATCGCAACTTGAAAAGTATCTCCTCTATTTCGAGGAATAAGATGTTATATTTTTGAAAAGATAATTGCCCTCAAATTGGATGTTTCGGATTTTGGTACTATCTTTGGAATTTAAATAAGCTCTCCATGTTTTTTGTGTCCTATGGGTAACAACCACAAAAGATTTACTAACTATATATAGCCAATTGAATTAATTTGATTATGATATATAGCTGAATAAATTGTATGTTTCTTCATCGTTTGTTCCATAATTATGAGATGGAAATACATAATGATATATTTTATATTGAAATGACAAAGATATTTTTATTTCAGTACTCGAATGTTAAATAAAACAAGTATAGATATAATGTGATAAAAAAGAGTTTACTTTGTTGTTATTTTGCATGATATTTTTTTGTGCGTCTCGAAAAATTAGACAAATTAATGCACCTTCGCAAATTTTGATATGTTCACAATAGCACTCTCCTGCAGGGTCGTGCCATTATTCAACATCAACATCAGCCCATGTGCATTAATTCATCCAGTCAATTTCTTTTGAAACAACACATACACATTTATTGACCTATAAATAATTAATTGAAAAATACCTTTCGAAGAAATATTGCTTTGTTACATTTGATTCATGTTTGCTAAAGGTAAGAAAAGCGTCCAAGACTGATTATTTTTATCCCCCTGGTTTTTAAAACCAGAAGGGTATTTTGTCATCATGTCATGTGCGTCTATGTGCCTTTTGGTAAGCCTTTTTCCCGAATGCTGTATCTTTTGAACAGATGGCAAATTGACTTCAAACCTTCAGCGATAGGTTGGTCATGGTCAAAAGCCGTGGCTGCTTTGTTTTGGGTCTAATTTGCATAGGTCATCATAGGTCATCTGGGGGTCAAATTGTAATAGTTGCCCGATTGACTTCAAACTTGGAGAAAAGAAACATGAACACCGGGTGAACATGTCTAAAATTAATTGGAAGTCATCTGAAGTCAATGGTCATTAGAGGTCATCCAAGGTCAAGGTGTTAAATTGTGCAAGGAACATGTCAAAAATAATTATAGGTCATCCGAGGTCAAAGGTCATCCAGAGGCCAAATCGTAAAAGTTGCCCGATTGACGACAAAATTGGAGAAAAGAAACATGAACACCGAGGGAACATGACCCCTATGTGACATTTGACCTCATTTAGTTGATCTCCCAGCTAGGGGGATTCGCAAGTCGTGACATCGTTTTCAATGGCGACAAATTTCAAGTTTATGCACAAACCAATGCATACATAAATTTATACCATAACTTCAGTGTAGCAATCAGGGAGGGCACTGTTGATTCAATTCAATTTTGGTATGTGTGAGGAAGTGTATGTAATTGCACATCCCTAATGGTTGATAGAGTGATACCGGGTGAAACTAGTTTAAAGGGTTGCCCATGACTATTCCCACCTGGGCGATTGGAGAGCAGAATTTGGTGTCTTTTTTGTTTGCTGGTTTCTGGAACGGCTTTCATGTAGCTGACACAATTCTTTTAAAGGCATATTATGTGATCTTTTCCAAGTAGCGCCCTCTATCATTGATTTTTACTATGAAAGCAGATTTGCATTTTTGATCATAAATCATAAAGATCTTCCAAGTTACAAATGGATACGATTCCTAATTACTTCAAAATCATGGTTTGAAAACAAATTTTAACTCTAAATTCACTCTCAAACCATGATTTTGAGGTTATTAGGAATCGTATCGCTCTGTAACTTGGAATATATTTATGATTTATGATCAAAAAAGTAAATCTGCAAGAAAAACTTGAATTGAGGGCGTCCCCTGGAAAAGATCACATAATATCATAAGAAGATGATTAGAGCGCCCTCTCAAGAGCGTGGACCTTCTTCTTTTCCCCTTACAACATACAAGATATGTTCTTTATATAAAGCATGAATCGTCTACAAAAATTCTTCATTTGTTTCAATTTTATTTCAGTGATTTTTTTTAAAATTACAAAGACATTGTACATGTACATTCAATTCTTTAAGGTGTTGTTGTTAACAGTCGCTCACAGGTAGGTGTTCCAATTGCTTGCCCAATTTTCAACTTGATGTTGCCTATTCTACATGAAGGGTCATCCTTAAAATAGTCATATTCCAAAATTTGAGTTCCGTAACTTCAACGGTTCTTATTTTAGAAGCCCATGTGACATGAATTTGCCCATTGAGAAGTACATGTACAAAATCTGGCCACGTGGTTAACCACCTTTGGCAATAATTCACTGCATTTTAGCTTATGTCTAAATGGAACATATCGAGGGCTCAGAAACACAAGGCCTCATCTCCATTTTTTCAAAAATGAGATTTTGGTATCAAAATTTTCAGAAAGAAATTCTCTTTCCAGTAACACCAGCCTTATCTCCATAACACAACCCTTTCAAAGTTATAGCCAGTATCACAGGCCTCGTCTCCATCTCCACAATGTGTTTACAAATCTTCAATAGTCTTTTTCAAAATGGTCAAAATGGAGATAAGGCCTTGTGGTTCTGAGCCCTCGATATCTTGCGCCAAACATTTTACAGAAATAATGAGACAAATATGGGGCTTCTTCTGAGATCAAAATATGTTGATGGGCAAAAAAAGCTTAAAGTGATCGGAACATCCACCTTTAATTGTAGTGTATATCCATGCAAATACATCATCAGTCATCAGTGTTTGGCTTTCTAACAAATACTTCCACCCTTCAGTGTTTCGTTATTGCTTTTGTATCCAAAAGGCTTATTTTGCGATTTTGATCATGCATTACCACTATGTTAAATACAGAGGGGGCATGGGCAAATGCGATGATAAACTCTATGTATATTATAATGTTTTTATATCATATATATAATATAATATAAAGCAGTTTACCAACCCACGGTGTTTACAATAGACAATATAACAAACAAATAATAACAACCACCGGCGAATGTCCCAACGTAAAATAAGCAAGGACATTCACCGGAAAAAGTAGTCGGTTGTGCCCCCCCCCCCCCCCCACCCTGATCACAGGCCTGTCCCCTTCATGCCCCTCCCATCTCATCCCCCACCCCCTCCCCCATTGCAGACCCTAGCTAGTTATACCACTGTTTAAATATCTTTTTAAACGATTACAACTATTGCACAATTGAATGAAAATACAAGGTAATTTGAATACTAATGGACACCCAAACACATCGAGGGTTGAGCGCCAGAAAGCCGTAACTCAAGAAATGCTATTTTGAGATAATTGACTTTCAAATATTTGGGGCTCATTACAATACACTGTAGCACCCAACTTATAACTCTAATTTGAGTCAAATTAAGAGTGTTTATGAGTTATCTCTTAATGGGTCTGAAAATCTAGGTTACATGGATTATTATTGTACCAAAATGTCAATTTGCCCAAAATTGAGTTACAGCCTTCTGGCGCTCAACCGTCGACATAACCAATGTCAAAAGTGATTAGACTATTGTCTAATAATGCAATCAAGATTAGCCTATTTGATAACGGTATGTATCAACCAAAATCAAATAATTTATAAGCAGATATTTAGAAAATATCTTGTGGTCTTTTATACTTTGACCTTTTCAATGTTTCCATGTCTAAATCACCCTACACAAATAAGATCTTCATCACTTTATCATACTGTAAAAGCTGAAATATTTGTGGTGGTTTTATTTTCGCGCTTTTCGCGCAAAATCTTTTTCCGCAAAATTATAATATGCGAAAATATTGCTTTACACATTCATGCAATGCTTTCAGACAGTCGCCCGCGAAAAAAAACAATTCGCGAAATGTCTTTGATATCAAAATCCACGAAAATATCTGTACGCGAAAATTTTGGCTTTTACAGTAGCTTATTTGAGCTTGTATAATCCCAATTTGAGAGTCATATTCAAGAATTATCATAGATTACTATCGAGACACCCTCACTATGCTCTGGGTCCCGCTAGACATGCTAGTTGAGCAAATCAGATTCATGAGTTGTAACTTGACATGAAATGTAAATTACTGTAAAGCTTGAGTTCATGATCATATAGCTTATTTGAGCTTGCATAATCCCAATTTGAGAGTAATATTCAAGAATTATAGATTACTAGCGGGACCTGTGCGTAGACATGCTAGTTGAGCGAATGAGATTCATTGTAAATTACTGTAAAACTTAAATTCATGATCATATATCTTATTTGAGCTTGTATAATCCCAATTTGAGAGTCATATTCAAGAATTATAGATTACTAGCAGGACCCAAGCGTAGACATGCTAGAAGAGCAAGTGAGATTCCCGAGTTGTAACTTAACTTGAGTTTACGAATTCAAGTTACAAATTACTGTAAAATTTGAGTTTGAAAATAAAACATGGCGCCCGCCCGATAGATGGTATGCGAAACGTGACGCCTTGGGTGATACGCACACTGGTCAATTTCTTCAATATTTCTTTTTTATGTTGGTGCCTTCTGTTGCTCTCTAGAGTTTACTAGACCTGGTCAGCCAATCAAAATCCTGTAAGTAAAAATAATAAGAAATAAAGCTACAAAATGAATTTACTATCACATATTCACTCATTGTCATCTCTTTGTCAATTTCCAATTCAAGATATATCTCAAAACAAACATCTTTCAGTCCCTATGGTACCTAAGGCCAAGGCCAAAACAAAATAGCACTTTGTATCAGCCGCCCACGCTTTTTCTTTTAAAATCGGATTTCGAGCGTAGCGTGGCAGCCATATTTGTTGGGGTGTTTGTTTTTTTCTGGGGTTTTTTTTCTGGTTTTTTTCTTTTTTATTAAAAAAAAAAAATGAGTCAGCATAATATTTGTCAGTGGTGGGATTACACACAAATATTTTGTGTTGTGTGGCGCAGAAGATGTGCGCGTGAGTATATATGCGCAGAGAAGGTCAGTATGGGCTAACTTATTTAATTTTTATCAAAACAGTCTGTTATATAAATAATGATAATAATATTGATTGTGCCATTATTCACACATCAGCTAGCATGTGTGCATTGATTTGTCTAATCTCTCTCGAAACAACACATACGCATTTATTGACCTATAATTAATAGCATTATAATAACATTGGAATGATATTAACATCAACAGCAAGAGGTTATTTAAACTTCTAATTGAAACCAAGCCACACAAAAAAAAACCATATACCTTGGTTATTTTTTATGTCATTACAACAAAATTACAACCAATTTTGCCAACTGGGCTAAATAGTAATACATGAAATATATTACCTGAGTTTTTCTAGCAGCAACAGGGTTCACCATTATATTCAGCAACACCGGCTTGTCTTTGTGCTCTGTCAGGCTAGAACGGAGAGCGCCCTCAAGTTCTGATGGATTTGTCACAAAGTAGCCCTTGCCACCAAAAGCGGACATGATCATATCGTATCTGGCATTGGGTTGTAGAGCTGTAGGTAAAATACTGAGATAAAAAATATAAATATTACTTGTATGGATTAGAGTGTCTAGTTAGAGAACTGTCAATGGCAACTAAAGTTAACCCTTTCCACTCGGCTATGTTTCACCATAATTATACAAAACAGATTTGTCACAAACCATTCCGAACTTTCAAAGTCTATCTCAAGGATTACTAAACCATTACTAGGCATGTTTAATCCATTTCTCATAGTGATTCTAAATATATGGAGATGAAATTAAATAATGTTGACATATTTCAAACATTTTTTGAACTGTATTTAAGAACATTAATTCACACAGTATAAGCTGAGACGATTATATCTCAGGTATAAGGGTGTGAGTGATCTTCTTTAAATTTCTTAAAAGACTGGAAATTGAAAAGCTGAATTTTAAGGGGATATTTAGAGCTTTCAAGGAGGTGTCCTACAAGCACAACATTGCACATTCTATGTTAGAAAAATAATTATTGAGCCAGAATCACATAGTTATATTGAACCAAACATCATACTTATCATAAAATTTGTGGTGATCAAAAGTCCCGGTATCAATGACGTCATGGTTATTGGTGCTCATATTTGCGCATGTGCATTGTATTACAATACAGGGAATTCCGATCGCCGCAAATTTTAATAATTGCATGTTAAGAGATGCCAGTTTTTAATCTTTTTTTATGATAAGTATGATGTTTTGTTTTATATAACTACTTAATTTGGGATCAATAATTTTTTTCTCTAACATATAATGCACAATGTTGTGCTTAATTGCTAGACACCTCCTTTAAAGGGAAAGACCTGCTATGGACAACCAGTAGCTTGAGGAATTCCCCAAGGTTGGAATTTCTCCATGTTAACTCTTTTGTGTCTGTCATCAAGTGAACAGGTGTAAGGCAGATGACAGACTCCCTCTCTAAAGCCTAAATGTTACACCCCTGTCATGAGATGTAAGAATAATAGAACAATGTCTTCTCACCTTGATGTCCTCTCTTCAGGGGGAACACTAGCGAAGGTTTCTTCATCGATACCAGAAAATATACCGTTGTTGTTGACTATGATCAGCATAATGGGAAGGTTGAGTCTGTACAAATATCAAGTTAACAGAAAGATAATGTTTAACCTAACTGCACATTTCCCTGTCCCATCCCAGTTGCGAAGCGGGGAAGTGTGAACATCTTACCCCTTACCTTCCTTCCCTATTTATCAAATTATATTGAGAACTTCCATGAGCAAATCTTACCTCAATTATGGTATGTTTCACAAATTCATGTGCACAGATTTGTTAAAGATGCATAATTTTAGGAGGCAAGGGAAGCACACCACTGCTCACTTGCTTAGCACCCCCACCCCCTCCCCTAACACAATTCTGCCTTGACCCAAATTCATACACTCTTAGTGGTGTCGAACCATTAGAAAGCAAGAAACTAAAATACGTGGAGTGCATTGAAAGTGTCTAATGCACTCCGCCTTCATTGTGCGCACCACACGCTTTGTTTTGATTCGTTGTTCAGGAATCGTGGTTTGCCGATTTTCACTGCGGGTGTTAGCAAACTTGTCAACACGTTTTAATTCGTTTTTATATAGATAACAAATTGTGCTCAAATTGCGAATTTTGATTTGTAAGTGTTGTGTATGAATTAGGTCAATACATGCATATCTTTTGTTTCTCGACAAATTTAAAAAATCAATGCTCTTGCACAAATGTTGATACGCTCCCATTATTCACACATCAAAATCAGCACGCGAGCATTGATTTTTTTAAGTTCTCTCGAAACAGCACATACGCATTTATTGACCTATAATTTCCTGCACCGTCCATCCCATGTCCCTTCTCCTCCATCCCCTGCACCCTCCATCCCCTGCCAGCCCAACCTCTGCACCTTCCATCCCCTCAACCCTCCATCTCATGCACCCATTCCCTTCATCCCCTGCACTCTCCATTCCCTGCCAGCTCAAACCTCTGCACCCTCCATCCCCTGCACCCTACCCCCGCAATCCCCTGCCCTCTCCATCCCCTGCACCCGCCATTCCCTGCCAGCCCAGACCTCTGCACCCTACAACTCATGCCCCTTCCATCCCCTGCGCTGTCCATCCCATGCCCCCTTCCCCCTCCATCCCCTGTACCCTCCATTCCCTGCCCCCTCCATTCCCTGCCAGCCAAACCTCTGCACCTCCATCTCATGCACCCATTCCCTTCATCCCCTGCACCCTCCATTCCCTGCCAGCTTCAACTTCGGCACCCTCCATCCCATGCACCCTACCCCCGCAATCCCCTGCACCCTCCATCCCCTGCCCCTCCATCACTGCACCCTCCATTTCCTGCAAGATCCAACCTCTGCCAGCTCCAACCTCCACCCTCCAACCTCCGCCATGCCCCTCCGTCTTACCTGCATATTGTTTCTATTTCCATGCCAGAGAACCCAAATGCACTATCCCCTTCCACACAAACCACTCTCTTGTTAGGCCATCTATCTCTTGTCTACATCTTACCTGCATATTGTTTCTATTTCCATGCCAGAGAACCCAAATGCACTGTCCCCCTCCACACAAACCACTCTCTTGTTAGGCCATCTATCTCTTGTCAACATGGCGGCTGCTATAGCAAATCCTAATCCTACACCCATTGTACCAAATGAACCTGCATCCAATCTGAAATAAATAAACGTAAAAGCTGAATGCAAACTGCTTATCCACAAAAGTAATATGTGTAATGTAAATTTAGTAAATATAATATCGATCATAGGTAAACCATTTTTATCAAAAAGTAAAAAAGTAATATGATGTAAAACATAAACATTGTCATTTTTGAATTTAGAGAATATCATTATTCCCGTGGATAAAGTGAGGTCTTTTTGTGGATGTTTTATTTTCACAAAACAAAAACTCACACAAATGTACCATGCCAAGGGAAGGAAACGGCACTAGTGAAAAATGAACACCAAATAATATAATAATTTTTCTGAATTATTGAAAATACCTGTACGCAAGAATATCCACCTTCTGGGTGGGGCACTGACATTGGGAAGAGTATAAGACCCGCATTTTCACCCTTTTCTGCTCCCTCTTAAGACCCCCCCCCCCCCCTTTTTTTTAAAAACCTGCATCAGCCCCCATTTAATTGAAAATTCAAAATCATAAACATTTGCCTTCCAAAGCCCCAATTTGTGTCCGTTCTAAAACCCCAATTGGCGTTTTTGTCAAAAAAATACACTCCGCTCTGAAGCCCCCATTTTTGGGACCCTGGACGGCACATCCCAACCCAGAAATAAAAATAAGTTGAGAGCCCCCCCCCCCATCCTCCTATACAGATTGGTCATACATAAAGGTTTTACGTAAACGAGTGTCTACAAGGCGAGACAAACAAACAAACAAACCTGTGTCTAGGGGAATGGTTAAGTAGTATAGTTCTTCCAATGTCCATGGTATTGGCGCCCTCGCTGACAATCATGGAGTCTCGAGGTATCATGTTTTGGATCTGTTGACCAAATTGAAACAAAACTTACTGAAAACCAATTAACGGAAACCTCATAGCTTTATACCACGGAATGAAATCTGCCATAGACATTACATGGCGAAAATTGTACAGATTTACACTGCAGACCTCTGTGTAGGGAGTGTTGACAATAGCATGACAATAGCAAGGTCGTTTGACTATTGTGTTTGTGCATGTTTGTGACGACTGACCCCGTTTAACAATCTTCATAGCTTTCATATAGGGCTTGGGTGACCTAACTATTGACTGACCCCAGGATGCTTCACTTTCATCACATGACCACTGATGTCTGTCACCAGTGTCTACTGGTCCCCATCGACATTACAGTGCAAAGAAATACTTATAAAGTTGTTAAACGAGGTCTTAAAGAAAATCCTGTTGCAAGTAATATGTGTCTTTAATAAAGTCCTCTCTTGATTTTCTTAAAGACCCTATATTTTTATAAATACAAGTTTTAGTTGGGATTCAACTTCTTTCATGTTTGTGGCCAAGTTTACCCTATCTGCACCATGTATTACTATGGTAGAGGTCTGACGACCTCCAGCTGTTAATTACTTTTACACATGTGTGGCACTGTTTGTTTTGGGGATAAGCCCTGCTGGTACTGTAGGGGCGCTAAGCATGATGGGGTACATCAAGAAATCTTCTCTAAGCCTAGGGTGGGGGCTTAATGTTTTGCAGATGTGAATGGTCAGCTCTATTCAAAGTGATAAATGTGCTAATCACCTGAAATGGGGATATTCTGTTGGTCAGGGTTGTTGAATTTATCACACACACTCACCACAACCGGAGTGAAACTTATCATGGAGTATGTATGGAACACTAGTAATTTTGCCATTTATAAATATTGTTGATCCAGTTAGAGAGGTATTTCTTATAAACACAGTTGCAGAATATCATTGTTTGATATATATGTGCAAGGCCGCTGTTTCAGTAAATAATTTTGTTGGAAAATATGATTTTATTGACTTCATCATTCACGCTAAAGTAATCTTTCACTCCAGGGAGTAACTTGGAACAGCCATAATTGACCAATCAGATGTCAGACTCAGAAATCCAATCTGTGACAGCAGACCGACCAACAGAATTAAAGATCAGTCAGATATTACAAAGGCTACTTATTATGGAAATGAGTTTACGTAGTGAAAAGAAGTCTTGTGAAAACACACTTTCTGAGCTAATTTTCACTCAAAATTTAAAATGAGATAAATAATCATAAGTAAAATAGTAATTTTAAGAATGGTTTGTGGTTGTGGGGGATTTGTTTCAATAGTAACCAAGGTGCACCCTTTTTTGTAACATGTGATAAACTGCTCAAAAAAAGTTTGGAATATTTTTTCAAGCACACGATTTTCAAATATCGCGGGATATGTTCATTTGGTGTAATATATCATTTAAAAGCTGAAGTGTTACAATGATATCCAATTTGAAGCAATCCCTTGTTCTAGTGCTCAGCCATATGCTTGAGAACAAGGGGAGGTCGCAATCTGAAAGTGCCAAAATCAACACCATTTTGTGCTTTAAAAATCAATAGATCATCACACTACACTGCAGTGGTCAATGTAACACTTCATTGAACTGACGACTAAGATGTTCTTTTGAGCACGAAATAGTGTTGATTTTGGCACATTCAGATTGTGACCTCCCTATGTTTTCAAGCCAGTAGCTGAGCACTGGGGCAAGGGATTGCTTCAAATTTGGTATCATTGTAAAGAAGAACACATCCGCTTTATTTGGATATACAGTCATCAAAAAAAGTAACTATACAGGTAATAAATGTACTTTAACTCTAAAAATATAAATCCTACCTAGAAATATTAAATCATAAAGTTGTTGAGAAATTTATCTTCTTTAATATGAGATATTGCACGCTAGGATCGGTTGAGTATAAGCGACAATCCAAAATGTAAGGTAAAGTCACAATTTCAAATTCACATTTTACATTTCAACACGGGGGGAGATAATGACAGGTAGCGTGTGTGTGGCGTATTGATCCATCGGAACAATGCCGCTGACTGTCCAACCTGCGCATGCATCCCCGATTGCACTACCGGTAATCGATAAGGTACCCGTAGATTGGTCCGCGTGTAGAAAATAAAAATGTGAAAATGAAAATCTGACTTCTCCTTACATTTTTGAGTGCCACTTCCTCAATAATCACCCGATCCTAACGTGCAATATCTCATATTATTAAGAAGACGAATTTCTCAACAACTTTATAATTTAATATTTTTAGGTAGGATACATATTTTAAGAGTTAGAAGCCCTTTTATTACCTGTATAGTTACTTTTTTGATGACTGTATAACATATCCCGCGATATTTGAAAATCTTGTGCTTGAACAAATATTCCAGACTTTTTTGGGGCAGTTTATTTTATATTCCATGTTACATTTCAAGTTGATATCTTACCTTTGAAAGCACAGTGTAGTAGTTCATGGGCACTGATTGGTCAGCTGCCAGCGCTAAGCTCTTCTTCTGATTGGACGTCACTTTGTCATTCAGTGTTGCCCACCAAGGAGTGTTGCCAGGATATTTCCACCCTTGATGATGTGTCCTAAGTGAGTTGATCATCTATGTCAGTGAAAAAATATGAACACAACTTAGGCCAAACAAAGAAGGTCTGTCTCAGAAGCCTGCCCGTATTGGTATGTGAAATGAGCTAAGGCGCGTAGGTCTATGCGCTGGGGGCTTTTTAAAAAAAATGTGTTTTTTTTTTCTTTTTTCTGTTTTTTTTTTTTGATTTTTTTTTTTTTTGATTTTTTTTTTTTGATTTTTTTTTTTGATTTTTAAAAAAAATAATTAAAAAGTTCTCTGCAAGCTTGGATAAGCAACAACATTTTTTTTAAATCGCACAGCACTTATCTTTTTTGCACAATGTTTCTGAGACAGACTTTCTTCATTGTTTGGCCTTGTATCATAGGTTAAGAGTTTAACGGGTTTGCCGTTGGACAAGTTTAAAACTGCCAAGCTTTCACCAGGATTACTAGTAGCTCTGACTTCTTCAAGACCAAATTATTATAATATTAAGCAAAACATAGAGATTGCCACTTCTTTATTATTATCATCATTTGGGCTGCCCCTTGCCTGATGATTTGAGAGTATGTGCCCACTTGTAAAATAGGTGGCTCTGAAAAGAGCTTTTAAATAGGTTGATTGGAAAGTAGGTGTCCCTTTCCGACTTGAGAAAGATTGGTGGCTCTGAAAAGAGCCATTCAGCCGTTTTAGATTAGTGATACACATACACTGAAACATGATTTAATCCCAAATATAATAAACTGTATACCTGTTTTGTGACTGCATCAATATGTCCGGCTAATCCAACAACTCTATCACTGCCTATGACATTCCCTAGCTCCTCTGGGCAAATATCAACCTGTATCAAAAAATATGGTCAAAATTATTCCTGAAAAATACATTATTTAATATGGAATACATACCTCAGAAGCTTCTGGTGGATAGACTTGAAATCAAGTCCTTATTTTCTCCCCCACCACACACCTCTTGTCTACCACCATTCATTTGATACCAGTACAGCGGTCCTATGCCAATCCAATCTTGTCGCGTGCGATCTCGCTGTGACCATGCTGTGACTATCATATTCATACGCCAACATAAACCGCTGTAACCACAAGGACTTGAAACAGTCATAATTGGTATTATGCAACACATGCACGTGCGTTCTGGCCGGCACACGAGGTCGTTTCATGGCAAGGGTCACTGGTAGATCTCATTATATTGTGGGAACAAATAAAATGTCTCAAGAGATAACGTTTAATTCTGGACAGATTTGGGACCATTTACAGTACTTATTGTTCTATTGCATGTCCATATAAATTATTTAACCTACGTTTTTAGGTATTTTGTTATACCTATTATGCTCAATGCGTGATAAATAAATGAATAGTATTCCTAACTACCCTACTCAACATAATGGAATCAGCCGTATAACGACCCATTTATCGCAATCGAACCGTACAGTTGTGGAATGTTGTTTACGAATTTCCCGAAGGAGGGGCGAGTATCTAAGGCCAAATAAAATAATAAATAGTTTCTATTCCTAACTTTTGGAATACACGAATATAATAAGGGCAGTTTTAAATGAAAAAATGAAAGAAATGCGAAATATGCAATGCGAAACCGTCATTGCTATTGAGATCCACTGAGTTTTTATTTGTTCAAACTTTTACCTCACGCAATTTTTGGTATACTCAATTTTCCCTTATGCACAAACTCTCCACAAATAGCCTACTTATGATACGATTTGCAAAGCTATAGGATATGTTCAAAAGCTTTTAAACTTCTGAAACATTTTATTTAAAGTTATGACTGAAAATTTGCAAAATAAAGATAACATTGCACGATCTTCAAAAAAGGAAACGGGAAGGGCAGGAAACATGTTATTTTTTTTATTTGGCCTAATGATAATTGGTTTTTAGTTGTATGCAAACCCAACTAAAATGTGCTATACATAGTAATCTGCTATTGCCTACCAATACAAAAAAATGCGAAACAGAACAATATGTTATTTTATATGGTTAAATTACGTTAGGGGTTATTTTCGCACGCTTAATTGTTCACGCATTGCAGCTTTTCAAGTGCTTTGTATGTTTTTGATTTTGTTATTTTGTGTAGCTTCATCACAACATGATCACTTATACGCAAAACAAATATATTCACGTGTTATTAATTTCGCAGTAGTTGGTTCGATCGCGAAATAAATGTAACCACCACATTTTCAAAATTTACATTGGCCCGGTCGTCCAGTCGAGACATTTCACGCTGTGAAACTACACCGTTCGCCTAAAAACCACATGTTGTACATGCACTGGCTTCACAGTGCATGTACAACTCGTTGTTATTCTTTGCGTAGTGTATGACCTCAATTTTGACCGCTCTGAGTGTAATTTGAACTCGTCTGTGATTGGTTCAGTGCTAAACAGCACTCAGATTCTTTGTATTATATTGAATTACCAATTACAACTGTTCCAAGACGCTGGGCGGCTCGGGCATTGCTAGCGACTTCGTCGCTAGCAGCAGCTTCGCGGCTGTCTGTGTGCAGAGTAGAGCTATCAGTCGCCAGTGTGTGTAGAGCTATAGTCGCCGGACCGTGAAAATTTCCCACCAGTCGCGGCGGTTGTTGTTGGTAAGGTGAGGTGGAATGCCGGGTGTGGTGAGATGGGGGAGGGGAAGGGTGGGTAGTGAGGGGGTAGGATGGAGGTGGGGGAGGATAGAGTCACCTTGAACCAAGGCTACTGGTGGATGACAAAGGTCAAACAACAAAAGACTGACCTTTTTGGGGTCTACAGCAAAAATGTGTAAAAAAGTGAACTATCATTACCACATGGCAGTGTTGACATCATTTTGCTAACATTTTTAAAGTTAAAGGCAAAGGTCCACCCACCCTGTCTAGTTCACCCGGGGTGAACTGGCTTACACCTGTTCATTTGATGACAGATGGAATAGAATTAAGATAACAAAATCTCAACCTTGAGATATTCCCAAAGGATCTGGCCAGGCCGGTGCCACTGTACACAGACTCCCATTGCCGAGATCGAAGCCTTTCTAAGAGGTATATTGCGCGCCCTCATTATGCAAGAGGTACATCACGCGTCTAAATCATGCTAATGAGTTATTAAGAGGTACATCACGCGTCTAAATCATGCTAATGAGTTATTAAGAGGTACATCGCGCGTACTCACGCCCACATGCCCATATATAGCAGGCTTCAATTTTGCGATTCGAATTTTCTCTCCCATTATATAAGCTCCCTGATCTGGCTGATAAGAGTGGACTCAATTAAATGAACTCACGACATGGCATTTGAACCCATTGAGGTGACCAATAAAGGGATTTCTAGACTCTAAATATCTTTGCATACAGTAAAGTCCCAAAACCCATGTACGTCAGTTTCTTTGTGATCATCATCCTCTCAGAAAACCTTTTACGCTCATTTGAGCCAATAAAAACTCACCCCACCTAATAAAACCCCAAATAACAACCTCCCTCGCCGAAAGGATCGGTGACTGACACCCAACTGATAAGAGCAGGTTTTATAAGATGGGCAGTGATGAAAATAAGATGTATGTTACAAGTAGACAATAACAATACAGACAACTAGCCACTTGAAATGGCTGGGTTTCACACTTTTTGACAGGATATAATGGGTACTTTAACTTGAATGGTTACCTATATTGATTTTGACATATTATGACCGAGGAAAACTTGGGATTAAAAAGGAGAGCTCTTTCCCTGAGCTTTCCTCGCTCTTTCCTCTATTTGTAAAAAGGCAAGGCCCTTTACCTGAATATATTTTGTGTTTTCAGCATATCGAGGTGGTGTTCCAAAGTGCATAATCCAATTAAGTCTTGCACCAAGTAACAAGACGACATCAGCCCCAAGAAGAGCTCTGAAAAGAATAATAAAAAACACACCATCATTCAGTGCTCATAATACACAGGGGCGAAGGGCGATTATAATATGGTCATCTCAAGTGAATTCATGACCATGCGAGCGAAGGTTCGTTTCTCAGTGGATTTGTCTTCTAGGAATGTCATTTAACAAATAGGGGTGCCCATATGCTGGTCCCCTGCATCAATGGGCTCCACACAACTTATCCATAGATGCAGGTACGCGCCAATTTCCACTCGAAGCTGATTTGCTGGCATAAAAGTCATGCATATTCATGATTTTACAAAAATAGATCCACCAATAAATTCGATCAAGCCAGCGTCACGCTTTAATGATAACAAATTTGCTGATTGGCACAAACTACACGTGTATCTGCGCTAACCACAGCGCCGGACTTCACACGCACATGCACGCATGTCATATCGCGTTCCCCACCGCGCCTTAGCTATGGCAGCGCGAAAATGCATTCAGCGTTCGATGTGGTATCTCAGCTACAGTGTGTTGATCGTTATTTACCTTATGCCATAACAGAGCGACAATGCAATGTGTTGAGCTTACTGTTACGGCCGGCAATGGGTTTGCCTGTACCTGTGGATAAGTTGGGCCGGGATCCAGGGTGCAGGGAACCAGCATAGGGTGCCCATTGCAAAAGTGTAGGCCCAAAATCCAGAATTAGCCACCATACAGGGGTTCACTCGAGATGACCCTACTTTTAGGCCCCAGCTCTGAACAGGTTTATTACTTTCAAATCCAATACTGATATTTGTCATGGCCAAAAATTAATGTTTCACATGGGACACTTTTTGACAGACCCTGTATAGCCATACCAAGCTTTCTTGGGTAACCATTTTGGTGCTTCTAAGACAGCAGCAAGCCAAATGTTAATCTTGAGGTCCTTCTCCGACCCACCCATTCATCCATGGTATCCACACATACCTTTATATGGGTTTACATGTTACTCATTTTAACAAAACAATATATATAAAGTACTAGGGCCTATGAGCTCTGTTGAGGTCTATTAACAATCACACCGTCTTCAGTTCAGTACATTGGAATGCAGTGGCGTAGCTACCCCCTCCCCCATGACAGGAAAAAGCCCTTTGAACCCCCGCCATCAAGCCATATTAGTACCCCAACCCATTCTCCGGATGTAGCGTGTATAGGCATTATAAGGACCATTTTTCGAGCGCGTTTTGTGTAAAGCATGCCCTAACCCTTCCCTCTCAAGTTTTCTTTGCTGACTGCAAACAAATTTGGGGCTTTTATCCCCCCCCCCCCCCCCCCCCCCCCCCCCCCACTTGAAAAAATTCCTAACTACGCCACTGTTGCAATGGAATGGACAATGCTAGACAATTTCTGGAGGTCATAAAGGATTCATTTGCTATGCCAACCCCAAGATTGTGCGGCAGCTCATTCGAGCGCGAATAGCACAAACATTTATGTAGCATGAAAATTTCCACTTTAACTGTATTCCCCAAGTCTATAAATGACAGATTTACAGTTACGACCCTTACATCACTTTGCTACAATTTGTTTGTGTCAAGTTTAATTCTCACCTAGACCTAGCTGCTATAACACACTGGGGATGATCATCGGCAACAACTCCTTTACCCATAGGTGACGGTAGAAACGGTAGACCAGCGCCCTCTATCAATTCACGCACACTATTCTCCGCCTGACCATAGGCAGCACCTGGATCACACAGAATAGTAAACCAATAGAAAACATGATATATGGATAATTAAAAACCAACAATGAGGTGCATAAGTATTTGGTGAATAATGTGACCACTCGGTTACAAAATAGGCAAATTAAGTTCGTGAAATTTACCAAATAAGAAAAATATTGCCTTATTAACCACTCGGCCACCGGTAATTACTAGTAAATGGCAATTGTAAAGTGCAGTGTTCAAATTAATAAAAAATACCAGGTTTTCCTGCGGATAACCATGATATGAAATTGGGTTATACACCAGTGTTTTTGGTGGTCTGAATATCCGCCAAATTAAGTAACTGAAGTACAAATATTCAAAAAGGTATGATCATCCGACAGATAACCTGCATTGAAATAAAGGTTATCCACCAGCATTTTTGGGATTAACCCCCTGAGAACTACCGGCCAATTGGTTAAAAAGATGGATACATCATTTATAGAACCAATGAGAGACATTGTTAGAATAATCTTATCCCTGATAAAGATGGGAGTGAAACATTTTACAAGCTGCATTTGAATTGGCTATTCATATGAGTACATCTTGTAATAAACCAATCAGAACCACTGTAAGATAGACAGGTAGACCCCAGGGGGTTAAGGAATCCTGAATTACCACTTGATTTGAACACTGGGTAAGTGTATTAGGCGATAGGGTTTTACAATACACATAAAACAATAACATGAGACATTTGACGTTTTGGTTGGGGATCACATAAAGTGATACAAAAGGATACTGAATATATTAAATATATAAAGTAGTCAACCATCCCACGGTGTTTACAGAAGACATTATAACAACAAATATGTGATGCGATCTGTGAAAACCCGTCGGCTTTTTTTCTTCTTTCTAATACTTTGTATCATCACCTTTTATGAAATTTCACCTTCAAAAACTGACTTAAGTCACTTTTCTAATTAGCCTTATAATGTGATTATATTGAACTATGTATCTTTTATGGCCTGTTTTCATGATTTATTGTTTTGTAGCTTTTTATGGCATCACAACCATCATTCACTCATAACTTTTTTTGTAGTGATCGTAAAAAAATTATCAAAACAGTTCTGTAATCAGCAGATTCAGCTTTCGTACGTATGATATTAATATCTCCAATATGAAAAATCCCGACATGTGGTGTTTTTTTTACAGATCGCATCACATATTAACAAACACCCATGAATGTCCCAACAAAAATATGAGTCAATATTGTGTAGAGCGGCACACCTCTGTGAAAATGTACCAAGTACACTAGGAGAACTGAAAAGGCGTCATTGTCATACTTTTGGCTTCAAATGGCATCAATTGACATCAAATAGCTTCTAATTATGGCATCCAAAAGTTGCAAATTGATTCAAATGGCATCAATGATGCCATTTCTGCATAAATGAAGTCATGTTTGACATCAGTGAAGTCATATTTGGCATCAGTGATGCTGATTTAGAATCAGTAAAGTCTTTTTTAGCATCAGTGAAGTTATTTTCGTATCAGTGAAGTTATTTTGGCGTTAGTGAAGTTATTTTGGCATCAGTGAAGTTATTTTGGCATTGTTATTAAAAGGTTAATCCTTATTTTCATACTATAACATTAACAAATAACATACAACTAAGCCAAAATAACTTCACTGATGCCAAAATAACTTCACTGATGCCAAAATAACTTCACTGATTTCAAATAAGCATCACTGATGCCAAATATGACTTTACTGATGCCAACTATGATTTCACTGATGCAAAAATGGCATCATTGATGCCATTTGAATCAATTCGCAACTTTTAGATGCCATTAGAAGCTATTTGATGTCAATTGATGCCATTTGAAGCCAATGACGCCGTTTCAGTTCTCCTAGTGGTACCTCCTGATGGCTTCAATAAGATCAAATGATTATGAATCGGCCTTTAACCCTTTTCATGCGGCTATTAGTTTTATCATATACAAAACAGATTTTTCAGAAGCCTTTCCTAACTTTCAAGGTCTATCTCAAGGATCACTGATCAAATACTTGGCATGTTTGTACTTATTTTAAAACATTTCTTATGGTGATTCCAAATATGGTGATGAAATTCAATAATTTTGAAATTTGTGAAACATTTTGTGAAATTGTGGAATGTCGTCTGCAGACGCCTGCCGCGTGTTAAAGGCATATTATGTGATCTTTTCCAGAGAGCGCCCTCTATTCATGATTTTTTTAGATTAGATTTACATTTCTGATCATAAATCATAGATACATTCCAAGTTACAGAGCGATACGATTCCTAATTACCTCAAAATCATAGTTGTAGAGTGAAAATATAAACTGTCGTGTTATCCCGACCGTTTATTTTCACTCTGTAACTTGAAATGTATGTATGATCAGAAATGTAAATCTGCAAGAAAATCTACTTTCTAAAAAAAAATCATGAATAGAGGGCGCTCTCAGGAAAAGATCACATAATATACCTTTAAGCGTTAAATATCTGTTATGCTTACCTTTGCCAACAATTACCAGTGGTCTATGTGCACAAGTCAGTAATCTCATGGCTTCGTTGACAGATGTCGGGTCAGCTAACGTGATTGGGGCCTCCTGAAACTTTGGCATGGTTCTGCATCAAAAAAGGAATTTATTTAAATATAATTTATATATAGTAGGCCAGTGGCAACCTACGTGTAGAGCTCTTTTCAGAGGCACCATCTCTGTTCAGTGGAAGCGACAATCCATCTAAACGGCTCCATTCTTTCACAAGTGGGAAAGGGCACCTACTCTCAAATCATCGGGCAAGGGGCAGCCCAAATGATAATAACAAGAGAAGTGGCAATCTCTATGTTTTGTTTAATATTATAATAATTTGGTCCTGAAGAAGTCAGAGCTAGTCCTGACGAAAGCTTGACAGATTAAAACTTGTCCGACGGCAAACCCGTTAAACTTTTAACTTATATTATGAATACCCGTCGTAAAAGCCTATCTCACAATTTGAATTTATTTATATTCAATGCATTGACGGCGGTGTTGGCCAGAATGCTAATGGCACTGAAATAGAAAAGGAACATTCTTCTTGGAATAACTTTAACTTTTACCAGCAGTGTGAGGACCCTTATTTAGTATACAGGGTGAGTCTGAAAGAATGGGCACTTTTTCATAAAGCCAAAGCAAGTTTCAGACATGCATATTCAAAGCCAATGATAGTGCTACAAAGACCATTCATTTGGCTTTTATTTAAAATAAAATAAATTGACCATAATGCAAGGGGGAAAAACCCCACTTTTTGCATTTTTCAAGCATTTTTTTTTTAAATTATAATTTTTTTCTCAAATCATGTAATATCAGCCGATTTTTTGGCCAAAAATCTGTCCAAAATTTTTTTTCACAATTTTTTTTAAAAATCCCTGACTTTTGCAGATTTTTGCGACATTTTAGGTTTAAAAATCAATGAAAATTAAACCAATTAAAAAAAACCTGACCGACCGACCCTACTTGACAGGTCCGTCCGCCCGTAAAACAGGGTATGTGTTTTCGTCGCTTAACTTATCATGTTACATTTATGTTAGTAAAGCCCTTGTCAAAATTATAAGATTGCCAACAAATTCATTTCAATATTTACTTTCAATATATCATCATAGCCAGCTTTAGCAATTTCAAACATATTTTTCACTTGGTAAAATATGAAACTGGGAACTACAATGTTAGAAAAAAGTGTTTGAACACTTTGTAGGTGTAATATAATGTATTCCCCCTTCCCCCCTGATCAATGTTGAATCCCACAATTTGGCCACCATCAGCACAGGGCCTCGCAGCATTGATCGGGATACTTCAGGCTACTAGAAACAAGTTTTGGTTTTCACGTGACTCAAAAAGCGTGCCTGTTATGGTCTAATAAGTATGGCAATTAGGGTCAGTGTTCGAACACCTTTTTTTCTATGATTCTAGGCTTAAAAAAACAAGGCTTTTTATCGTAAACCAACCTTTTGTGAAGCCCCTGTATCAATATATGGGTTGATCATATTTGTTGCCACTTTTTGGGCATGGTCAGAAGCAGTCTAAGGTCCAAAAAAAAGTTGACTTGCCCTTTCCGACCGACCCTAATTTTCGGAAATCTAGGGTCGCTATTTTTTTTTTTTTTTTTTTCAGGTTAAAAAAATAAATTTAAATTAAAAAAAAAATTGAAATAAGCACATAACAATAAAGAAAGATGAAAACGTGTTTTTGAGTAGTATCTGCTTGTTTAAAATTTTTAAAAAAGAAAAAAAGAAAAAAGAAAAAAAGAAAAAAGAAAAAAAGAAAAAAGAAAAAAAGAAAAAAGAAAAAAGAAAAAAGAAAAAAAGAAAAAATCTTTCAAACGTGTTTTGTGCAGTAAATTTTCAAACATTTTCAAAAAAAGAAAAGAAAATCCGACCGTCCAACCCAGACTCTGGACCTGAAAGGGCAAGTCAACTTTTTTTTTGGCCTAACCTACCTGACTATATTTTCTGGTGTAGTACTCTGGACCATATCACCTGGTAAATCTAAATAACAGTCTCACCTACCTGACTATATTTTCTGGTGTAGTACTCTGGACCATATCACCTGGTAAATCTAAATAACAGTCTCACCTACCTGACTATATTTTCTGGTGTAGTACTCTGGACCATATCACCTGGTAAATCTAAATAACAGTCTCACCTACCTGACTATATTTTCTGGTGTAGTACTCTGGACCATATCACCTGGTAAATCTAAATAACAGTCTCACCTACCTGACTATATTTTCTGGTGTAGTACTCTGGACCATATCACCTGGTAAATCTAAATAACAGTCTCACCTACCTGACTATATTTTCTGGTGTAGTACTCTGGACCATATCACCTGGTAAATCTAAATAACAGTCTCACCTACCTGACTATATTTTCTGGTGTAGTACTCTGGACCATATCACCTGGTAAATCTAAATAACAGTCTCACCTACCTGACTATATTTTCTGGTGTAGTACTCTGGACCATATCACCTGGTAAATCTAAATAACAGTCTCACCTACCTGACTATATTTTCTGGTGTAGTACTCTGGACCATATCACCTGGTAAATCTAAATAACAGTCTCACCTACCTGACTATATTTTCTGGTGTAGTACTCTGGACCATATCACCTGGTAAATCTAAATAACAGTCTCACCTACCTGACTATATTTTCTGGTGTAGTACTCTGGACCATATCTCCTGGTAAATCTAAATAACAAGCCCCGGGACGACCACACATACTGATTCTCACAGCCTGCAAATACAAATGATTAACTTGAGAACTACCGGCCGATTGGTCAGAAAGATGGATACATCATTTATTGCACCAATGAGAGACATTGTTAGAATAATTGTATCCCTGATAAAGATGGGAGTGAAACATTTTACAAGCTGCATTTGAATTGGCTATTCATATGAGTACATATTGTAATAAACCAATCAGAACCACTGTAAGATAGACCGGTAGACCCCAGGGGGTTAAGGCACATTCGGTAATTTTGTAAGGAAAATAATATCCTCATTCTTAAAAATAAAAAAATGAAAATTGTATGTTTATCATTATATCTTATTATGCTTGCTGTTAGATAGTTATTGAATTTGGTATAATTACAAATATCTGACAACACAATCAACATCATGTGAACGACAAACCAGCATACCGCCTGTTTCATCTTCAGGACCCTTTCTGGTGGGAAAGAATGGTACCTGTTTGGTGAAAATTTTCCATGTGGCAGGCGTCTGCAGACGACATTCCAAAATGTCACAAAATGTGTCAAAAATATCAATATTATTTCATTTCATTATGATATTTGGAATCACCAACAGAAATGCATTGGATAAGTCCAAACATACCTAGTATTGGGTCAGTAATCCTTGAGATAGACTTTGAAAATTGGGAAAGGTTTCTGACAAATTTGTTTTGTATATGTGATGCGATCTGTGAAAACCCGCCACATGGTGGCATTTTTCATATTGGAGATATTTATATCATAAGAAAGCTAAAACTGTTAATAATGAAAGTGACTGAAGTAATTTTTTGAAGGTGAAATTTCATGAAAGATGATGACACAAAAGTATTGGAAATTAATTTTCTTTAAAAATATCTAAACAAAAATTAAAACATCTTTTTTTTTTCTTCTTTTTTTTAAATTTAATTTTACCCATAATCCCTAGTTCACATTTTGCAACATCCGACAGGTTTTCATAGAACGCATCACATTTGGTAAATCCAATAGCTGTGTGGAAGTGTTTTAAGCACTCAGAACCTATGATTCTTGACTTGATATTTCATTATTTCGTCAAGCTGGTTCTAATAATTACACTTACCTTTTCAACGAATAATGGTATCTGTGCAATGGATTCCATTCTTGCTGAAAACTTGGTATGTAATCGAGCACTTTCAACCTGAGATAAATCACAAAACAAGTTTCTTATCAGTTAGTTTAAAACCGGGAGGGGTATGCAAATCATCTTTTGACAGGAGGGGCAGGGGGGGGAGGTGCTGCCAGAGGTTGAAATCCTGACCCACTTTTAGGTGGAGGGTTTACCTAAAAATGGTTGGATTTAAAGGTAGATGACCCGATCACATTCCGATTTTCAACTTAAAGTTTTCTATTCTACATGAAAGGTCATCCTTAAAAAAGTCGTGTTCCAAAGTTTGAGCTGCATAGCTCTTATGGTTCTTATTTTAGACGCACAAGATGCTGTGAACTGTACCCATTGAGTAGTACACAAACTATATCGGTGGTTACCACCTTTCGCGGTTAATTCGACGTTATTTCATCGATTTCTCCGTCAAGGCTCAAGATAAGCGGGCGCTGGGCGATTTTTACCCCTCGGTCCTTCTGCCACAGCGCCCGGTAATGCTGAAAAAATAAATAACCGAGCGCTGATATTTTGTCCACACCAGCGCCCGTTGACTATCGGGAAGCTTGCCCAAGACATCAAATTTCGAGTTTACAATGCTGGCACGCTGGATTTAATAAAAAGTTAGCTCCCGGTAGACTGAAAGTAGCTCCCGGTTCTCAATAAATCACATGATCCGGGCGCTACTTTTAAAAAAAAAGTAGCTCCCGGTAAAAAAGCTGTTATCTTGAGCCTTGTTCTCCGTAATTATACCGATTTAGGCCGTCAAATTTCAGTATCATGATGAGAAAAATACGAGCTTTCATATGATATGAAAATCTCTGTATGTTTGAAATAATTCTGTGTTACGAAAATGTGATCGGGTCATCTACCTTTAACTGGTGGTTTTTTGTGTGATTTGGGACCACGTTTAGGTTATTTTGTGAATTACCCATGTTTAGGGTTTTCCAGCAAAAATCATACCCCATGTTCAGGGAACTTACGCACAAAACGTGACACATTTGGGCAGTACTTACCTGTATTACCTTATATATGTGAGAACCCCCATCCCCGCAGTTTAGAACAAGGTGAATCGTATGACAGGCATTAGGAAGTTGATTTATTTTATTTTCTACATGTATCTGTTAGTAGCACTGGATTTGTACCTGCCTCGTCCACCCATATGTTTAGCAGACAAAGCCATTTTTGTAGTCAATATTTACGTAGTATTTATTGTCACTAGCCCGGGGTGGGGAGGGGGGGGGGGGGGTACTCAACTTTTTTTGGGGTAGGGGTGTGCCACCCAGGGTCTCAAAAAGGGGGGCTACAGAACTGAACTGAGTGGATTTTATGACGAAAAATAGGGGGTTTTTTGTTGATTTTTTCAAAAAAGTAGGTCTTGAGAACTGGCCTACAGTTCAATTTTGATTAGCAAGAACACAAATTTTCAGTTTTTTTTGGTTTTAGAACACAAAATGTTCGAAGAATTGGGGCTTTGGAACGCGAAATTTCGTGATTTTGAATTTTCAATCAAATTGGGTCTTGCAGGCTCCAAAGGGGAGTCATAAGAGCTAGCAGCAGAGGGTGAAAAAGGGGGTCTTCAGCGCGGCACATACCTATACCCTTTTCCAATGTCAGTGCAACCCCCCCTCCCCCCCGGGTCACTAGCATGCATTCGACAGGCTCTTTAGACGTTGTTAAAATTGAACCAATCAAAACAAAGGATACCCTTATGAATATGTCTGAGGTGTAATAATAACAGTAGATTGTATACCTGTGGATATTCCTGGAATGCTCCCATACCATCCTGGTCCCGATCACTAGATCCACCGATCACAATCATAGGCCTGCACACAAAACAAAAATAACAAAAAGTAGTCTTTAGGTGATTAAAAAACCTGTACTACAGGTAGATGGACCCCGGGGAGCACTCAACTTTTTTTGGGTAGGGGTGTGCGGGTGCGAGCGCCAGCAAGAACGCAAATTTATGAAAAAAAATTGGTTTTAGAATGCAACATTTTCGTAGTATTGGGGCTTTGGAACTCAACATTTCGCGATTTTTGAATTTTCAATCAATATAATTAGGGTCTTAAGAACTGATGCAGGCTCAAAAGGGGGGTCATAAGTACTAGCAGCAGAGGGTGAAAAAGGGGGTCTTCAGCGTGGCACATACCTATACCCTCTTCCAATGTCAGTGCCCCCCCCCCCCAGGAGGAGGAGGACCTCTCAGGTTGGGTTGATCTGTTAGGTTTCTTTTCTTTTTATCTTTCAAAATGACACAAAATATCTGTAAAAATGTTGCTACTTTTTGACAAACTGAAAAGAAATTTTAACGTTTTG
Organism: Ophiura sarsii; assembly: GCA_035610835.1. Lineage (NCBI taxonomy): Eukaryota > Metazoa > Echinodermata > Ophiuroidea > Amphilepidida > Ophiuridae > Ophiura > Ophiura sarsii. Next base: position 80,713,883 of record CM069444.1, read on the forward strand.
GAAATATAGGTCGGTAATTCATTTGCACACAAACATTTTTTCCAATTTCTAAAACAGAGTCAGTCCAAAGACCAACGGTCTGTGGTCAGTCGGGCATGTAAAACAGTTTTGTTTTATTCTGTTGCCTTTACGGGAATGTCTTCTTTTAAACCGGGGTGTATCGGCAAATTTTGTCTGAGACACCTTTGACAAATGGCATGAACGTAATACCTTTGCAGTCATCTTCCACTATCTTTTCTTGGCTTAAGGGGGACTCAAGGAACTATTAATCAAATGCATACAAAAGTATACATTTTTGGAAAGGAAATGGATCAGAGAATCCAAATTTGGCGTCAATTTCGATCAACAATTTTTGAGAAAATCACAAAATTCACTTTTTTGACCCAATTTTTTTTTGAGCAAGCTAACAAAATTATTTTTGAGTAAAAAATGCTCAAAATTGCTTGATTCTAATGTTATGTCACTAATCTAGGGATGATTCTCTCATTTTTTCACCTAAACTTGTATTTTTTGAAATTTTGACCAAAAAGTGCCAAAAAAAGTTTCAAAAATACAGCATTAGAAGAAAAAATGAGAAAATCATCCCTAGATTAGTGGCTTAATAGTATAATCAAGCAATTTTTGGCATTCTATACTCAAAAATAATTTTGTTAATTTGTCCCAAAAGATATTGGTCAAAAACATGATTTTTGTTGTTGTGATTTTCTCAAAAAATCAACATTTTTGGTCAAAATTGATGCCAAAAATGGATTCTCTTACCCAAATGCCATCCAAAAATGTATACTTTTATATGCATTTGATTAATAGTTCAATAATTACAGCACTCACAAAATTCCAAAAACCCTCCTTAAGTCCCTCCTTTTAAATAGCACTTTGTCTTCTAATGGTTCTGTGTACGAGTGTGGAGGGATAGACATTCTTGTTCAATAGTTTTTCAACATGTTTTACCTCATTAGGCCAAAAAAAATGTTATGTTGTCCTCCACAGCTTTCAGAGAGGAGGGGCGGGCGGATTTTTTTCTTTCTTTTACTAGCGGAAGCTCAAAGTTCAGCCAACAAGAAGTTGAAATCACTCTGAGAGTCGCACATATATGTTATAAACACTTAATTTAATATTCAATGCCATTTAAACTGTTAAAAAAAAATCTGAAAAAAAAAAAATCTGAAAAAGATCTCGGAAAAAAAAAAATCTGAAAAAAGAAAAACAAATCTGATTTTTTTTTTAAAAAATGGAAAAAAAAAGAAATCGGAGCAGCCCTAAATCCGGAGCGGGCGGTCGAGGACAACATAACCAAAAAAAAATTGGCCTTATTGCGATGTTCATTATCGCATAGAGTCAATGCTTGTATACCAATGTGTTGGCAACGCTATTCTTAGCTGATAGGTGATGATTGAATGAAAAATGCAGATACTGATCAGTGTGTGTGGGTTTTCTGTAGATTGAAAACCTTAAACCAGATTCAGTTCGCTGTCCTTTGAGATCTAGACAGGAATGTATGTGTTTTTTTCTAATTCCATGGTAAATTACAAGTATGCATCGCTGTTATGCGTTTAGGTGATGTAGGAATTTGACCAATTCATCTTTACCATGTATCCAAACCACAAACGTCGTATCATCCACACATCTGAACCAGTCCACCGGTTTCAAAGGATATGAGTCCAGTGCCTTAGTTTCAAAATGTTCCATGAAGATGTTGGATGTTATGGGCGACAGAGAAGATCCCATAATTTGACCTTCTTTTTGTTCATACAATTTGCCTTGCCATTTGAACATCTTCATGAGCCATTTAGTTTTAAGCCACCAGTGGTCAAGGGGCAGTCCATCTGAAAGGTTCTTTTCAGAGCCACCAATCTTTCACAAGTAGGATAGGGGCACCTACTCTCCAATCATCAGGCAAGGGGCAGCCCAAATGATGATAATAACAGAGAAGTGGCAATCTCTATGTGTTGCTTAATATTACAATGATTGGGTCATGAAGAAGTCAGAGCTAATCCTAACAAAAGCTTGACAGTTTTAAACTTGTCCGACAGCGAACCTGTTAACTCTTAACCTGTAGTGTAAATTAAAGGTATAAACTATCCACAAACCTACCATGCATTGACATTGGAGTTAGCTAGACCTCCAACGGTATGTAGAAGTCCTGGACCAGACACAACCAGACACACACCAGGCCTAATAAGAATAGAAAAATATCAGCAGTAAATATGTGACACGATCAAGCGAAATGAGTCGGATGTCGAGAATATTGATTTTGAGTTATAGGAGAAAAGAAGTGACAAATTCTTATATTTTACTTTTGTTTTCACAGTGATTACAGTAAATTGTTTGTAACTTTAAAACTAGAAGTTCAATTTTAGTAGGGTTTGGACCATACTGTCCTATTATCCACCTGCTTTTAATGATTGTTAAATATAATTCTTTAATTGAAAACTGCCGTCATGACTCATTTTGCTTCATCACGTCACATGAAATATGTATACTGTGAGTAAATCAGTTAAGTAAGTTACCTTTGCATGGCTGATCCTAAAATTGAAAACAAGTTCCTGTCTCTCCCCAGCCCTCCCAAACAATGCAGCATTATTGTAAACAAAACTTGAAATTGAAATACCAGTCTATGAAGATATTAGGTGCATAAAGAATTTCATAAATCTGCAATTGAGAATATGAAAGCTGCTTTCAACAGTACTAATTGTACTTGGCTAAGTTCCGTAGACAGTTGATTACATTTTCCTTACATTTTGTCAAAATGTCAATTTTGCTTCTGGTGTCACACAAGTCAGGACAAAATTCCACTTTTCAGCAACACTTACCAACATTTCCTCAAAAATAACAATATTTCTTTCCAGCTTTCACATTTTTTTTCACAAATCCTTTTGTATTTCTCCATTTAAAAAATCTAAGCTAAATGACATAATTTGTGAATAGAATCATGGGATAAATCTTACCTTCCAGTTAAGTAACCAACAGCACTTGCAGCATAACATGCCTGAAAATAATCACAAATAAATATAAGATAATAACTTTGCTATTCTCTGGATTAAACTCAACAACTTATTCTCTCTCAACCAATTATTTCTCAACTTCCAAACCTGTTTGAACTGCTCACACAATGGCAGTGGCGTAGCTGGGATTTTTTTCAGGGGGGGGCAAGATTTCTAAAATTTTCGTAAAAGGTTGCCCCAAAAAAAATTCTAGTCACTTACCTTGTGAATTTCACGTAAGTGGGGGGGGGGATGGGTTGAGGTCAAAAAATGTCGCACAGTCCAAAAAAAATCGCACAATAAATGTACTACATGTACAATTTTTCCTTCTACTTGGCTAATAACCTCGATCTTTTTTCTCAGATTTTTCCTATTTCCTTTTTTTCTCACCCCCTTTATATTTTTTTTAGGGGGGTGGGGGGCGGGGGCCCAAATTGGTTTTTTTCGTCAGGATTTGCCCCCCCTGCCCCCCCCCCCCTGAGCTACGCCACTGCACAATGGGGAGGGTAAAGATTAGCTAGGCCCAGTGCTTATACAGGCTGTCCCAAAATGATTAGTACCCATCGATGCCCAAAGTTCAATAATATTTTTCATCATCAAAATCAATGAGATTAGATCCATTGTTTTTCTATCATATTTGATATACTGTTCCCCTTTCATTAGAATTTTAGATCATGAATATCGGACTTATCTAACTGAAGTTTCACTCCATTGTGTAAGACATGGTGATTTCACCTTTTTGGCAAATTGCAAAAAAAATGTGTTTGTAAACAGCTTGTTTGAAAGAAACTATACATACACTTAATCTCTTGTCTGCTATCTGTGGTTCCTTTCTATTTTAAACTGTTGTCGTATTATATGGTTGTTCAAACCATTAATACTTCTTCATTTTGATTCAATTTGAAGAGTAAAAATGGATCGTCACACATGAGCGACCCCAAGCTTTGTTTCTATAATGAGCTAGTTTTAAGGCTAAACTTGAGGGACATTAAAATAGGTAAAGACGTGGTCATGGTAATTAGCAGTGGCCTAGACTTCTATTTCATATTGGGGATGCAATTTCCTACAAACTTCGTAAAATTGATATAGTCCCTTACTGTTTAACCTCATGAAATCCATTCCCCAATGTGAAAGCCACTGGTAATTCACCACATGCCACTTCATTTAGAAGACCCTAAACACTTGTCAAATAAAACAATGCATGATGTCACTCAAGTGTGACAAACTTCTTTTACCCTTTAAATTGAATTAAAGGGAAGAATTAGTAATGATTTGAACACCCATAACTAATAACAGTTACAACAGAAAGCCACACAAGATTATAGTAGTAGACAAGAGATTATGAGAATACACGAGTTTCTTTCAAACAAGCTGTAATAACAAACACATTTTTTAGCACTTTGTCAAAAAGGTGAAATCACCATGTCTTACATAATGGAGTGTATCTTGAGTTTGATAAATCCGATATTCATGATTTAAAATTCTAATGAAAGAGTACAGTGTGACAAAGATATTGAATAAACAACGGACCTAATCCCATTGATTTCGATAATGAAATAAATTGATGAACTTTGGTCATCGATGGGTACTAATCATTTTGGGACAGCCTGTATTTATACACATTTTGGCTGATAGTAAAATATTACGATATTGGGCAAAAATGCACTTTTAATCAACCATTACATTTTTTTTAAATCATTATTCCTGATCTACAATTGCATGATGGGATACCTACCGCCTGTTCATTTCTCATCGCAATAAATTTGATGCCATGCATTTGTAGTGCAATGGAAACTTCCACTATGGGCACTCCAACTATCCCAAACACATACTCAATGCCCTGTGGAGAAAAATATTGATAAAGCAATCATAAATGTTATACATGTACAGTAACTGGTATTGCATTTATTGTGACTAGGATCAGTCGTCCATGTTATTCTTCAAGTAAAGACATCAAAAAAAGTAACTCGGCTGTTGTAAAAGCACCTATAATTTTAAAATTGTTACTCATATTCTAAAAATGAAAATACCAGGAGACGGAAAATTTAATTACTGTGATTTTGACACCTTGTTTGTTAAAATCGATAAAGTATTGTTGTCGCTGTATGTGCTTACAGATGAAAAGTGCCCATTTCCATTGTTGCAGTAACTCCAATTGATCTCTCTGATTCAGCGTGAAGATAATAGCGGGAATTTTGATAGTTTGCCCATGGCGATGACCTGTCCTGTCTGTCTTCTCGGACCTTCTGAGCATTTGGAGTTTTAGATTCATCCTTTTTAATTGTAAAGAAGTACGCCTGTCATCCCCATTAAATTTGCCCCGGATTATGCTAATCAAGTTTACAGTACCACAAGAACAGCTAATCAAAATTCCCGCTATTATCTTCACGCTGAATCAGAGAGATCAATAGGAGTTACTGCAACAATGGAAATAGGCACTTTTCATCTGTAAGCACATACCGCGACAACAATACTTTATCGATTTTAACAAACAAGGTATCAAAATCACCGTAATTAAATTTTCCGTCTCCTGGTATTTTCATTTTTAGAATATGAGTAACAATTTTAAAATTATAGGTGCTTTTACAACAGCCGAGTTACTTTTTTGATGTCTTTATATAATGGAACAAAAATGGTGTGCTGCCCTTTTTCAAAATTAAAGGTAGATGTTCTGATTGCTGGCCTGATTTTCAACTTGATGTTTTCTATTTTTCATGAAAGGTCATCCTTCAAATTGTCACATACCACAGTTTGAGGTGCATAACTCCAATGGTTCTAATTTTAGAAGCACAAGGTCACAAGAATTTTGCCTATTGAGTAGTACATGAACTGGCTGGTGGTTAACCACCTTTGGCAGTAATTCACCACATTTTAGCCTATTATTTCTAAATGGACATTTCTGGCCCCTAAGATTTTACAGACATAATGAGAAAAATTGTTAGGCAAAAAAAAATGATCGGAACATACACCTTTAACCAAGTACAGCTACATGAACTATGAGAGGTCAATTTATTTCTTAACTATAAAAGAGGAGTACGTTTCTAAATTATTATAGTAGCCTTCTTGAACAAGATAACATGTTACCAAGCAATAAATTATTTTTCCTGATATTTTTCGCTACATTTTCTAACTTCTGCTATCAAATAAAAATCCCAAACCAAGATTTTGCCAAGATTGGTTTATCCTTCATGAAATCTGTGTAATATTGGCAATGTCAAAAACAAATTCACTAAGAGACACAGATTTTGGGGGGAAAATGTACGCAATACGGGCAGACATTTTGGCTTGTATAGTAAAAATTGCCTAAAATGAGATTAAGATGTTGTACATCAGACAGTTCGGACCAATTTTAAGCTCATTTTAACATTTAAAAATTAAAGGTATATTGTCTTTCCAGGGAACGCCCTCAACATCAAAAAAAAAATTGAAAGCAGATTTTCTTGCAGATTTACATTTCTGATCATAAACCGTACACATTCCAAGTTACAGGGTGATTTGATTCTTAATTACTTCAAAATCATGGTTTTGGAGTGAAAATAAACTGTCGGGTTAACACGACAGTTTATATTTTCACTCTAAATTCACAATAAAACCATGATTTTGAGGTAATTAGGAATCGTACCGCTCTGTAACTTGGAATGTATGTACGATTTATGATCAGAAATGTAAATCTGCAAGAAAATCTACTTTCTAAAAAAAATCATGAATAGAGGGCGCTCTCTGGAAAAGATTACATAATATGCCTTTAAAACATAAATACATGATAAGTCCATGGTCTCAAAGAGTCTATCAGTATCACTGACAGTGACAGTAGTGTCAGTGTCGCAGTCATGTATGTCTTCCGAATTCTACATCCATTAAAAATTGTGAAGCGAGAAACAACTTAAAAGGGCCGAGTGTGACACTAAATACACCGTTTCTATAGATTCTTCTCATTTATAGTAAAAACAGGTGCATGTTTAAGTTCACGACGTATAGTTTACCTGTGTTTTAAGGGCTCGAGAAAGAACAGTTGCACCGTCTACACGTTCGACCTCCTCCTCCGCCATCGCGTATGTATTTACCAAAATCAGCTGATTGATCACCTGACCTTTGGAACCAGTCATCCAGGTAAACACGCCGAGTCGCCAACTCGACCAAAACGCGATTTCTGCGGCGGTATAAATCATGGTATCGTCGATCTAACGTCTTTTTTTAAATCAAAAAATGCCCACTGGGATGAGCCATTCCTTCTGATGGTGTACATGACACAAATTGCCCGCTTAGGAGCGCTATCAATTCGGTCTGGTAAACCTATTGTTATCAATTACTACGAGAGGATTGCCCAGTGCGCGTGTACATCCAGACAATCCTATTTATATTCGGGGCGTGTACGAGCGGTACTACTTGCTAACTGCATCGCCCCCCCCCCCCCCCATATTGACGTCGTGTCGGTTGAGATTGGCACTGTCGGTTCATTTGACCAGAGGAATCATGGAATTATGATGGTCAAAAGTACACATATGAAAAATGTTCGCGCGCTACGCGCGCATAACAGTCACCTAATGTACCTCAATCGTGCCAAAAATAGGTGTCAAGTCAACACGTGCCTTCACTCAAAACAATCTTGTCGGTTCATTCCCCCCCCCCCCCCCCCCCCCCCCCCCCCCATATCAATAACCTGGCTACGCCACTGACTATGTTGCAAATTACATCCACGCTCATGCGTTTAAACTACTCAATGGGCGTTGCAATACAGCCGGTTGGTTGCACACGAGAATTATGTCATATAGCAACCAGCTTTGATGGAAGGCGAATATTTAAATTTGGTGACGGATTTTAGGGCACCAATTCATAGCGCTGCTAAGCGGGCTTTGTAGCCTAATGATGTAATAGTAAATACAATTATACAAATGTAGAAATCCCGGTATTTATCCTAATTTAGGGCGCAGTCTTCAACACATCTCTTAGCAGACGACGGTGGCCACGCGAAACCTACATTTTGAATTCGTATTGGAATAACACGTAATCGCGAATGTTAATCTTATCATTTTGACAAATTCATCATAATTAGAAGAATTTTTTTCCAATCCAAAACCGTTGGAGTTGGGTTACCAACTTCATTGTAAACATGGTAAATGCTATTTTTTTTAAATTATTTTCATCGTTAACCGGGCGATGACTGTTAAAAATATTTCAAATGATGGTGCACTCATATTGGGTCGTCCGAGACGCGTGGCCAGTGTCGTCTGTCTCTTAGCACCCCTTTAAAGGCATATTATGTGACCTTAAGTTCCAGGGGGCGCCCTCTACCCATGATTCTTTTTAGAAAGTAGATTGCTTGCAGATTTACATTTCTGATGATAAATCATAAATATAGTTTGAGTTAGAGAGCGATACGACTCCTAATCACTTCAAAATCATAGATCATTTAGATTGTCCGCTAGCGGACAGTTTACTATGTTCACACTAAAAACCATGATTTTGAAGTAATTAGGAATCGTATCGCTCTGTAACCCGGAATATAATCATGATTTATGATCAGAAATGTAAATCTTCAAGAAAATCTACTTTCAAACAATGTTCAAGGATAGAGGGCGGCCCCTGGAAAAAGGGGGTAGGGCCATGTTTTACACAAAACGCGCTCGAAAAATGGTCCATATAAGATGCCATGCCTACACACTACATCCGGAGCATGGGGAGGGGGAACAAAATAGGGCTGGGGCGGGGGCACAAAGGTGTTTCAAGGGGTTTAGGATTTTTTCTGTTGACTTCTACTTAGAATTCATTTTGCGTGCTAAACCTTTCAATTGTGCAACTTAAGGTCGCATTCAAAGGTAGAACATATAGGGGTCCAATTACAAAAATTATCAGATTATCATGTTGTTATGCATAATTATCGAGATCAGCCTAGCAAAAAAGTCAACGGTTGTATACAGCCACCTGGTGTTTAGTTTCCGAAATGTATAGCGGCAAAAAGGTCAACGGTCAACATTTTTCTCAAATTCTTTATAGGTGGGTCAATCCGAATTTAATGAAAATTGTCTCAAATTGTTCTGATAGCTACAACAAGTCATAAAAAGAAAGCCATTAAAGGCATATTAATATGTGATCTTTTCCAGAGAGCGCCCTCTATTCATGATTTTTGTTAGAAAGTAGATTTTCTTGCAGATTTACATTTCTGATCATAAATCGTACATACATTCCAAGTTACAGAGCGATACGATTCCTAATTACCTCAAAATCATGGTTTTAGAGTGAATTTAGACTAGAATAAAATAAGTTGTCGGATATCCGACAGGTTATTTTCACTCTAAAACCATGATTTTGAAGTAATTAAGAATCATATCGCCCTGTAACTTAGAATGTATGTACGATTTATGATCAGAAATGTAAATCTGCAAGGAAATCTGCTTTCAATTTGTTTTTCGATGTTGAGGGCGTTCCATGGAAAGATCACATAATATACCTTTAAGTGCACTTTGGACAAAAATTGTATAATTAATCATTAATTTGGACTTGTTTGGAAATCGGTAAATATATTCATTTGGTTCTGTACTCAAAATTTGATTAACTTATTTTAGGTAAAACAGCGTCATTCTCGGTTGACTACTTCTTCAAGAGTGTACAGATCCACTTATGCGGAAACGAAGTATCTCAGAATCCATTCTATTCTTTGTCTTCAAAATTGTTATTTTAATTTAATGGAATCGAGTGTCCCTATAATCTACAAAGAAACATATGTCACGCACGGGGTCACGCAGTCTTCTTGCAAATATAAAGGAGCTCAGTGCCACAGCCGTTATCATTCCATGTACCACTAGAACCCTTGATATGAGCACAGCCCTCGCTACCGCCGTAGTTGTTGGGTTCACCACTGGACCAATTCGAAAAATCGAGCTGAAATTTCACAATAAGAAGATATTAACAAATTTGAGCTGAAAACCATAAAGGAGAAAACACAGAAAATTGATAAGTGTTTCTATTCAGAGTAACCCATAATGGACATGATATGCTTTTTACAAAAGGAATATTTGTTGGACGATTTCCTTCAGAAAACATACATAAACGAGTGCAAAGAAAGAATATTAGCATTGAATGATATGTTTCCTTTGTGTACTTTGAATTTCAGTCACAAATTCTCTTCCCAACGAATGTATCACCCACTTATAAATCGGTGGCGGAATCACTTTTATGTCATAATACTTACCGATGTGCCATCCGTCCAAGAAAACGTGTCTTCGGCATTCTTTTCCAATCCAATCCAGACCCAAACTTCGCTTTCATAATAGTCTATCATTTGTTGAATCATAGCTGAAAATGTATAATGAAATCGATTAGCCTTGATTGGCCTTGTAATGTAATGTAATCATAAAACGACGTAGACTACGATTTATAGGTCATCTGCTCCGAATGAATGCTGACACTCCAGGTCGGAAAGCCTTATCAGAGTATCTAAACCCAGCACTTAGGGACCCAGGACAGCCTCCGACCTCTTGGTGGTCAATAATTAAGAAAGACCTAAAAAACAATCCCATTATGAACACTGATTTTAATTTATGCAATATGATTAAGTTGGCTAGTGATGGGGGGGGGGGGGGTGGATTGAGTTGGTGGGGCACGCAATGTCCAATTAGGACGGAACGCGTATAGTACCGATGATGATGATGTGATGTAATGTAATGTAATGCAATCCAACGATCGATCACGAGCACTTGAAAAACGAGTTGTGCCACTTTTTAGAGGAAAAGCTGCTTGTGGAAAGAGTTTTCCTCATTTAATAATCAGTTTTTACTAATTGACGTTTATATTATGAGCTAAGCCTCTGTGGCATAAATGAGATTAAGCCTCTGTGGCATAAATGAGATTGGATCAAGACTATTCTTTTCTCATGTCTGAAGGCTGACAGCAAAATTGATAACTTTGTTGGGAGTGGCTGTTTTTAATTCAACCAGCATGCTTATATAGGCTTTTTAAGTCTGGCCCGAGCAATTTGCTTGAGTCTGGTCCCTTCAGGACCCAAGCGTGTGTCCGTACGGACCAACCGTGTAAACAAACAAACAAACAAACAAACAAACAAACAAGCTTTGTGACGACTACATTACCTTTCCTACACCGTTTGTTTTGTCTCATTTGCTTTATCCTGTTTGAAAATAATGCTTGATTAAAGTTTATCACAAAGGTCAAGTTTGTGCTATTTTTATGAAGAAATGCTTCAAAAAGTTTAACATAATATAACAGCAATTTTACACATGGATGATTTCTTTCAAAAAACTTGCACAACTTTGATTTTGTTTGCTCATGGTCAAACACGCATTTGGCTAGATTCAAGCAAATTCGACAAAACAAACTGTTTAATTAGTTAGCTCGAAGCTCGTACAAACACCAAATCCAAGTATGAAATGTTTACAATTAAATGAAAATGACACATTATGAAAAAATAAAATAAAACATTTTAAAATTGGCACAAGCCTAATTTTGAGTGCTCGTTGTTGATCAATAGATTGAGAAAAGTTAACACAATCAAATATACGGCATTTGAAAGCAACGTGGGTCTTTCATTTAGGATACATTGCATGTATCACGTGAGATATTGTCTTTAACGTACAACAAATAATCCCATGCAATATTTCGGATTTCAAGTATACCAAGTCTTTCACGACAAACATTACACTTTACTAACACAGAGTCTTTCACACAACAGGTAATGCAATTCACAACAAAGTCTTTCACGACGTTCTGTTATGTGCTATTAAATAAGATAAGGTATAGTGTTTCCCGCAAAGACAAAGTTTTCCCAAACATAATAATACATTGGAATTTACGTTAAAACTTTCACAGCCGACATTATAGGGGCATTGAGAGATTGCCGAGAAAAATGAAATTTGGAAACAAAAACAAATTTGCTGTTTTTATCACAGCACATACTTCAATTTTTCTTTTTAAATAGCAACGGGTTAGAGAGTGAAGATTGATTTTTTTAAATCAACAACAACTTTAACGACTTACAATTACATGGAATTCTTTCTCGACATATCAGGTTCTTTCACTGCATTTTTATGATATAACAAAGTCTTACACGACAAACATTGCGTTTTATCTCACAAAAACCTCCATGGCATACAATGATTTTTAGGTAAAGCAATGTCTTTTTCACGGTAACACAGTATGCGTATCATTATCACATACAGCAACGTTAACACTTTCCACCCGGCTATTGGTTATTCAAAACAGACTTTACAGAAACCTTTCCCAACTTTCAAGACCTATATCTCAAGAATTACTGAATCAATACTGGGCATGTTTGTACTTATTTAAAAGCATTTCTCATGGTGATTCCAAATATGGTAATGAAATTCAATAATTTTGACCTTTTGAAACATTTTGTGACATTTTGGAATGTCGTCTACAGACGCCTGCGGAGCTATATGTGCCACTTAGTCGGCACTGCAACACTATTCCGTGCAGCTCATACGTAAAAGTGACGGTAAAATAGAAATAAATAAAAATGAACTGAACTTATGTAAATATTTCCATGATGATATATTACATTTATACTCGGGTGAATTTTTGAGGTTGATTGTACAATTATAATGATTCAAAATATTACTGTGGTGGTAACTATCGTATAGGTGTTAACACTTTCCATGCGGCAGGCGTCTGCAGACGACATTCCAAAATGTCACAAAATGTTTCAAAAATATCAACATTATGGAATTTAATTACAATATTTGTTATCACCATGAGAAATGCATTAAAATAAGTACAAACATGCCTAGTATTGGTTCAGTAATCCATGAGATAGACTTTGAAAGTTTGGAAAGGTTTTCTGAAAAAAAATCTGTTTTGTGTACGGTAAAACTAATAGCCGCGTGTAAAAAGTATTAAGTCATTGATACGTATTATTCATACGGACAGGTTTGGCATTGCTCCCTTACTTTGTATAAATTCTGACTCCGTCTGGTCATGAATGCTAGTCAAATTGGCTCCAAATGATGAACATGCTTCCGTGGCATCATTGAAAGATTTCGTATCGTTGCTGATAAAGTAGCAGTATCCCGTTAGATGTTCCCAACCAGTGACACACATCCTATCTACATACAAAAGACACAAAGAGCTCATCATTTGTCGAGGTTAGGAATTGTGACATCAAGCTTTAAAATGACACCGAATTGATCAAATTGATAAAGGCATTCAGATTTCCCAGTGAAAATGACTCCTTAATTCTTATTACATTCTTTATTCTTTTCTGTCCGTTTTCATCTTTATCTTGAAAAAAAACACGGCAAATATTGCTAAACGTCCCGTACAGAATAAACAGTGTACTATACTGCAACACATTTTAATTGTTATGGGCATGCGCACATCAGTTGCGGGACGTCTCGCATTGAGACATCGGCAAAAACGCACAACTGCAAAGTCCCCCTTTTGTTGTGTAATAATTGAACTTGTCCATTTCCAGGCTCTGTCAGTGTCAAGGGGAAGCCCTCGTTCTCTCCCATTGACAATTTACAGATGGTGCTTTTGGTTGGTATGTTTTTATTTGTGTGCTTAATTTAAATTGTTGCCAAAAAATACTGAACACTTTTTGCAACAATTCGCGAGATATTGTTTCCCTTTCATAGATTTATTATCCGTTTTGACATTTTTGCCCGTTGACCTCTATAGTTTTAACCACCCCTTTAAAGTGCGTGGAAAGTGTATTAGAACAGCAAGATGACGAATATTAGGCGGTGTGAATTAAATACTATTTACTATACATCACGCCCCTCATGAGATTGTTAACGAGATGGGCAGTAGAGAAGTAATCTTTAAATTCAGTTCACAGCAGGACATGTGCACGCCTTCAAGTTTATATTTAACGAAACTTACCACCGAGACGATAAATGCCAAGTCGTAATGATCCACCGCATGTTTGCCGAGAATTCCCACTGCATGTTGAGTTACAGTCATCGTCCGACTGCGCCTCTCCGTGAACAGCGTAATTCGCTCCGTCATCACCGCACCAACATTCTGATGAAGCTTCCAACCCTGCGTGTCTGAAACCTTTGTACCAGCAATGATCGAAGCAGCCCTCCAACGTCATGTTGTTGCCGGAAGACCATTGTCCATTAGGCAATGCGCGGGTTACGTTGCTGTCCACGTAACAACCGAGGTATTTGGGCTCTGTGGAGAAGTTTAGTTTGTGACGAAATTAATAAATCATGCAAAGAACGCGTCGGGAATACCGGACGGGAATGTTGATCGAGAGACAGTTGCGATATGCATCTTATAAAACTGAGCTTTATTTGTCACCATAAAACCTTTATATCATTTTTCGTGAACCGTTGTAAATGTCGAATGACTGGAATCAAATGATTGGGTATCAAAATGTAACCAACGAACTTTAAAAGAGGCCCAATGTCAAGGGAAATGTCTTGAGTTGCCAAAAATGACCAATTGCCGACAAATATAGATTGACTCAAAAAAGTTGCCCAAAGTTGACGAAAAATACGAAATATTACCCAAAACTTTAGGCAACTACTCGCAAATGGGGATGCACATTTTGGGTAACATTTCAGCATTTTTTCTGTGACAAAGTCTTCAAAGGCCTTGTTCCTCGTTAAGTTTCTTTTACGTATACGTAGTGTAAGTTATCCTCGACCAACCTATACAGTCTTGCCCATTTCCTGTCAGTCCGGTTGGGCAACTACCACACACACGGTCAACTGAGGGAGGTGGTTCGTCCGTGCAAGTCACACCGGTATAACACGGGTTAGCGGCACATGAATCTATGTCGTCTAGGCAATCTACCCCGTCATAGCCAGATTTGCACGTGCACATTGCTACCTGCAGACAAGAAATAAAATAATAATTATTTCGAAAGCAAGCCACCATATTCACCTTAACATTTTGATTTTAACAAGATTAAAGTTGTTGTGTAAATAAAATTAGAACATGTAATGCATGGTCATCTTATCATATAGGCCTATATAGTATATCATATACATGTCATACGGGGAACACTATTTTAAAGTATTCGAATGCATGAGGTGTGTAGCACTTATTTTAGCACAATGAAAGAGAAATTCCGGTTTTTTCGCCGAAACCTTTTCTACCGATTGTGATAAACCTTGTTTTTCGATTCGATAAACCAGATCTTCGATTTGATAAACCAGGTTTATCAAGAACCTTGCCTATCAATTTTGATAAACCAGGTTTATTGTATTGAAAAAAACTATGTTTATCGATTCGAAAGCAAAGTTTTTGATAAAACTGGTTTATTACCGATAAACCTGGTCTATCGGTCAAAACACCAGCTTTTTCTCTTTCATTGTGAAAAATACGTGCCATAAAGGTAAGTGGAAAACATTGTTCTCGCAATTATATAGTACATGATATTTTGACCATCTTTTTTAAATAATTGTACAAACCATAACAATTGTTCACAACAAATTTACTATGGCGGGCACAAAATCTAATCTTGTGTCAATTTCTCAAACTTTTGATAGGAGTTCTTAATTTCGGAATTAGAACGTCCCTGAATTCTGCGTTCTTATTATGTATCTTCTACGTTTTGGCACCAACAGATAGGCCTATACCGTATGTTATGTGCTATTTAAAATGAAGCTGTCCTTTCGATGCCCTTAAATCAAAACGTATATCATCTTGGTACACTAAACTACTTTTTGGATAGAGGAACAGTTTGTAGTCAAATCCCGACGACATCAAGCGAAAGCCTACTCACTGAAAAGAGTGTGTCAGAAGATTCTGTCCCAAGTTCGGCTTTGTAATCACATTGAGTATGATTGCTACTGCAGCCACACACTCTAACCGGATACACAAATATAATAGGTATTGTTGAATTGATGAACCAAGCTTCGACAGATATATCTACAGGATCTATGTCCATAGGCGTCCAGGTAAATAGGCCATCTGCAAGAAACAATGTCAGAAGTATTGGAAAGTGGTACGAGAAGTTGGATTGAAGATGATCGCCAAGGTACAGATTTGCTTTGTGTTTCTATACACTTTAAAGAGAGTCATCGAATCTAACAAGATAGTACTGTGCTTGGCCGTATAGCTGCGGTCCCAACTTATTTTCCTTGTGATTTTGGATTTCATTTTGTTTTGTAACCAGTAAAACCAATTCCTTTCGCTACATAATAAACTTTGTTTCGTTCAAATCGATGGTATACCCGAGGTGTGGCCAATAGTAGTCTGAAGTAGTCGCAAAACCACTTGTGCCAATTCCTTAATGACAAAAGTCAGTAGCAAACTGGAATGAATGGATCACACCGTGAACATATGAGTTGGCCCCCGCTAGGGGTGGACAATGTTGCTTTTCAAAGGATTTGGTATTTTAAATTCAATCATATCAATGCATTATGCATCAATCAATTGTTGTTACAGTCTGTAGACGTTAATTACAATTGCCAATTAACACTCAGCTCGTCATATATCACGGAACGAAAGCGTGATAGGCGACGAGTTATAAAAACTACAGGTTTGCCCCATTTATTAACGGCAGGAAGGATAATGTGATGTTTCTTTTTTTTAATCGAGATTTAAAGGTATATTATGTGATCTTTTCCAAGGAAAACCCTCAATCCTAGAAAAATAATTGGAAGCAGATTTCCATTTCTGATCGTAAATCGTACATACATGCTATGTTGCGATTCTTAATTATTTCAAAATCATTGTTTTAGAGTGAAAAAACCATCAGACAGTTTAATTTTTTACTATAAATTCACTCTAAAACCATGATTTTGAGGTAATCAGGAATCATATCGCTCTGTCACTTGGAATATATTCATGATTTATGATCAGAAATGTAAATCTGCAAGAGTATCTGCTTCCAATTCTTTTTCGAGGATTGAGAGCGTCCCCTGAAAAAGATCACATAATATACCTTTAAATAATACTGAATACTTATTATGAACATAATTAATGTTGTGCACATAAAGGAATTAGAACTTTTGTGACACCCTATATAAACTGCTCAAAAAAGTGTGGAATATTTTTTCAAGCACAATATTTTTAAATATCGCGGGATATGTTCATTAAGTGTTATATATCCATGTAAAGCTGATGTGTTCATCTTTACAATGATACCAATACCATGGGAAGGTCACACTCTGAATGTGCCAAAATCAACACTATTTCGTGCTCAAAAGAACATCTTTGTCGTCTGTTCAAAGAAATGTAACATTGACCACTACAGTGTAGTGTGACGATCTATTGATTTTTTAGCACAAAAAATTGTTGATTTTAGCACTTTCAGATTGCGACCTCCCCATGTTATCACACAAGTAGCTGAGCACTGGAGCCAGGGATTGCTTCAAAGTTGGTATCATTGTAAAGATGAACAAATCAGCTTTACATGGATATATAACACTTTATGAACATATCCCACGATATTTGAAAATCTTGTGCTTGAAAAAATATTCCAAAATATTTTTGAGCAGTTTATAATGTATTGTTCACCACATTACCATCTGCAATATGCATTTGCTTATCATCTCTAGATTCTGTTCTTCGTAACGAGTATCTAATAGTGTCGTTATTTGAATCGGTAGAATGGAATCTGTATTGATACGTTGTTCCTACTATGACAGCTACTATCCCCGGTCTGCTCCAGTCATAATCTGCTGGTGATATCCATTCCAACCGCTTCAACCTATCCATTGCTGGCAAAACAGGACACGGTAGTATCGTTAAAATACTATATATAATAACGGTTGGTTGTAGAATTTTCAGAATTCGTTTAATGTGATTATTAATCATATGTAAAACAGAATTCGAATCGGAAAGGTAACGTATAAAAATAATTCAAGATATTAGATTAAATAATGCTCCTTGTCATCTGTTTTTGACTATCTGAAAGTATGTGATTCCCGACGCAGCCACAGACGTAGTTAGCCTGGATTGGATCTCAAAATCTCAACAGTGGTGTGTCCAAATGCCCCCCCCCCCCCCCCCCCCCCCCCCCCCCCCCCCCCCCCCCCCCCCCCCCCCCCCCCCCCTCACACCAGCACCTCTTACTATCATTCGGTTGAATTGCACCCATTCGGTTAAATTCGGGGACATTAAAGTGTTTTTACTTCAATTCTATCCAATTTCAAGATGTCATTCGGGGAATCGAAACCAAATTAGTATAATAATAGCAAAATTTCAACCACTACGCGCACATAATTCCAGTAATTTCATATTAAAGCCCGTTCAGAACCGTAATGAACCTTAATTATGGTCAAATTCATGTAAATAGTACTTTCGACATTATTGTTATTATTATCTATTAATAATACACAAGGGAATCAAATATAGTATGGAATACTTTATGATAAAAATGTAAAAAAATATGTTAACAAATTTGAAAAGCAGATTCCCTTTGTGATTTAGTAAACATATTAGTTCTGTGATGGGTTTGTTACCGAATATACGGTCAAGATGATAGATTTATAAGTACAAGAAAGTATTTCCTGATAAGACAAACATCAGTATATGAGAGAAACAAATGAGTGTAAACAATAGAAAAAGATCACATAATATGCCATTATTGAAGGCTTGCTCATATTCTATTGTTTTCCTCTCGTGTTTCATTGATCGAGGTAAATTCTTTTTGATTCGCGTCGGTATATATGCAAACGCCGCTTTCAACATGCCCAACACCCTCTCCAGCGCCAAGAATATGGTTCCCATTCTACTTACTTGTTACCGTGTATACACACTTCGCCGAAGTCCAATATAGGAATGT
Organism: Ophiura sarsii; assembly: GCA_035610835.1. Taxonomy (NCBI): domain Eukaryota; kingdom Metazoa; phylum Echinodermata; class Ophiuroidea; order Amphilepidida; family Ophiuridae; genus Ophiura; species Ophiura sarsii. Next base: position 80,732,579 of record CM069444.1, read on the forward strand.
TGCGTAGCAAGTCACGACAGTTTCACCGAGCGAGAGTATCGATCCGGGCTCAGGGGTGCAAGAATACGTCTCTATATCGATCCCGTCATTCGCTTCCCGGAAGTCAGACTCATCATCTGGAAGGATTCCGATCACTTTCTCCTGGGCATACGTATAGAATCCATAGATAAACATGTCTGATGGACAGATTACAGCTGTCTCTGAGACTGTGGAAGAGATTGGTAAATGGGGAGAAATTTAGAATGACACCCAAATCCATTATAATACTCGTCCATATTGTTTTAAAGTGAAATTTGCAGGGCTGATATAAACATTCGAAATAATAGACTAGTTTTATTCACGAACCCAAGTCTGCACGACTAAGGGTAACTGAATCAAGAAAAATTTCAAATTGTGGCACACCGTTTAAGCTGATTTAAAAGAAATTTCATGAATTATGGTGATGACGGTGACAATTACGATCACGGTGACGAAAACGATGGCAACGAAGGTAACGATTTTTTTATAGCAGCCTAATACGATGATGTTTTAACTTACTTTCACAGCCTAATACTTCAAATTTGATGACACAGTGTGGAGTCGCACGCGGGTCCTCATCCTTAGCTTGCCGCCAACACTGGTCGGTGGCTGGTTCTATGCGTATGAATCGAGCTATAACTGACAACCCAAATGAGATGGTCACTGTTGCACTAGATGGATTCGCAGAGAATACCTAAACCAAACAGACAGGCAACGTGTATGAGGACACATCTGATTATGGTCTTCTAAATAGCAGAATATATGAAGATACAGGAAAATATTACGATATACTACAATTCCTTAATCATCACTGCTTTAAGCATATTAAGAAATGACATACGATCTGAGATTATGACAAGAGGCAGAGTACTCTCTCATTTTTGGGAGAATGTCCTTTAGGTCTGATCAGACATGAATCAATTAAGCAGTCCAAGTAAGTACAGCATATGGTTAAAACGAGGCATTTCATTTTACTGTTTAATTGAAGCGAAATGCGGCAGTTGTCTCCAGACATAATGTTTCAAAAATGTCAACATTATCGAATTTCATTACCATATTTGGAATCACCATGAGAAATGCATTGAAATCAGTACAAACATGCCTAGTATTGGTTTAGTAATCCTTGAGATAGACGTTGAAAATTGGAAAGAGTTCTGAAAAATCTGTTTTGTATATGGTAAAACTAATGAAAACGTGGAAGGTGTTAGGCACACATTTTCTTCCAGGACAACTCTACCTGTGGGTTTCCTCCGGCATCAGTGATATATTCCATGGACGATGAATCGGTGCCATATTTCACTCGGATTTCTGACACAAAGTACTGCACGATGCCACCGGAATCATGACCCTGTGTCATTAGTCCTGATGTGTTCATAACAGACAGCAAGTCCACTTGGATCCACGGATTCTCATCGTATCGCTCATTCGCCCATATCCCGTTTGTCTCATTGAGTCGGCCATATTTGGGAAGTCTGATTATCGAGCTATTTGGGAGGTTGAGTGCCGATGACGCTGTAAGGCTTTCGTCTGGAATAACGCCACCTTTAGCAACTCCTAATGGACGTCTGCATTCTATCAAAGAGGAACAATACCATTTATATCATCTTTATCTTTGTTATCAGAAAGACTGTTCATAGCTACAGTAGAATCAGTCCTCCTGTATGGATGTGAGGCATGGGCAGTCACCCCAAAGCTTGGTAAACAACTGGATGGATGCTACATCAGGATGCTAAGATCTGTGTTCAACATCAGCTGGAGTCAGCATGTGACAAATAAGGACCTGTATGGTGACATGCCAAAAGTCTCGGACAAGATCAGAGAACGCAGAGCAAGATTTGCTGGACACTGCTTCAGGGGGTCCAAGGAGCTTGTACACAAACTCATACATTGGATTCCAAAGCACGGAGTAAGAAAGCGTGGTAGACCAGCCCTGACCTACATTGACATACTCAAACGTGATACAGGACTGCAGGTGGAAGAAATCAAGACAGCTATGTTGGATAGGAAGATCTCGAGAGGCATTTTGGTTCGGAAAAATCATCCTCCCTAAGTCAAGTAAGTAAGTCAATATCATCTTACGGTTCGCAGTTCATGGGACAGGTGTAAGCAATAATAATTAGACAGCCGCCTTCTCCTCTTTTCTGAGCGTCCTATCTTCCATAGACCATTTCGAATCCGGAAATATACGATCGGTTCCGAATGCTTCCGATTAGCCGAGTGATTTGACGCTCGGTTACATGACCTGACAGCTTACAGGTCATGTCCATGTGCCGGTGAAAAACAAACGTGTTTTTCACCCGTCTGCCCGTGTGGTAGATTGCGCCGGTGTTGGTTCTAGATTGTATCCCTCACAAAGTTGATGTTGCGGCATTTCAGTAACAAAAACGGTGAGATGAAAGAGATTTGGGGTAATATTTTCTTATTTTACCGTCTGTTCGATACATTTAGAATTTGCCCGTCAACGCCTTTGTTGACCAAAAAACCCAAAATAGTCTCGTTCCACGTTTTACTTCTCATGTGTGCACGCGTGAATGTAAACATAGTAAATCACTAGGCGGACAAGCAACTAGAACAATGCTGTGAATGCGATCAACTGTTGCGAAGAACGCGCAACGCACCTACTCCACGTGACCTGTTTTCCGAAGATTTCCGATCTCAATTTGAAATGGTCTATAGCCCCACACGGAATAAGCCTTGTAAACAAAGTTAACACACTACTGGTGCGTGCAGTATAAAACACGTACAGTTAATTGGACTTTCAAGTAACAGCACTCCCTAATTCGTCGCACCGGAATCGCCATGATTTCTAATTTAGTGAAAGGTTGACATGTATACACATTTCCCTTTTCACGCGCTACCTTAACAGATCAATTAACAACCCACATTTCCCTTTTCAAGCGCTACCTTAAAAGATCAATAAACAGCCCACATTTCCCTTTTCAAGCGCTTAAATGATAAAGGACCAAAGTATGTTTCCCTTACAAGCGCTTCCTTTAAAGATCAATAAACAACGTACATATCCCTTTTCAAGCGCTTCCTTAACAGATCAACGCACATTTCCCTTTTCAAATGCTTCCTTAAAGATCGATAAACAACCCACATTTTCCTAAAAGATCAATAAACAACATACATTTCCCTTTTCACGTGCTTCCGTAAAAGATCAATAAGCAACGTACATTTCCCTATTCAAGTGCTTCCTTAAAAGATCAAAAAACAACCCACATTTTCCTTCTCAATCGCTTCCTTAAAAGATCCATCAACAAACGTACATTTCCCTTTCAAGCGCTACCTTAAAAGATCAATAAACAACCCGCACTTCCCTTTTCAAGTGCTTCCTTAAAAGATCAATAAACAACGTACATATCCCTATTCAACCCCTCCTTAAAGATAAAGCAACAACCCACATTTCCCTTCTCAAGTGCTTCCCTATCACATCAATCAACAGCGCACATTTCCCTTTTCAAGCGCTACCTTAAAAGATCAATAAACAACGTACATTTCCCTTTTCAAGCGCTTCCTTAAAGATCAATAAACAACGTAAATAGGCTGGATTCAAAATAAGATAAGGGACCTTTTAATAAATATACACTATGCACACTCATAGTCCCTTATTTTATTTTGAATCTTCAAAATGTATAGGTCAAGTAGTGCCCTATATGCTAGTTTCCTAAATCACGAGCTTCGCACAATTCACAGGTATGAGTGATATAAATAAGGGAACCAGCATAATTTTCTCTGATAAAATCCGGAGGGGGAGTCCTATATCTGCGGTAACGCGACGCGTATGTAGGGCTTTTAAGACCAGTGGCCGCGCCAGCATTTTTTTTTTTGGGGGGGGGGGGGCAAGAAGAAAATTCGCGCGAACACGCAAAAAACTTTACCTTTTATAATGTCAAAATTGCGGCTAAAAAGTAGCTTAATTTGGTTAAACTAGGTATTTCAGACTATTTTAAAGCTAATTTTGATGTATTTTTTTTACATTAAATGTCAAAAATGTTAGCGCTAACTGGGGGAATTTAACCGATCTCACCATTGCGCCGTTGCAACAATGCATTTTTCGTGATTCGATGTGTCACCTAAACTACAGCTTGTGTTGATCGGTATTTCCCCAGAGCGACAACGCAATGTGGCGTAAAGTCCATTCTCGCAAGTAATGGAGAAGCCTATACCTGCACCTATGTTTGAGTTGCAGAGAACCAGCATAGTCCATATTTTGAATAGTGGATGTCCAAGATGATATTTGTAATATATATTTTCGAAATCTAATCTACAACAACATGACATAGGTCTTACACATTTACAAAAAAAATTGCCAGAATTTTCCAAAAAGTAGGGATCATTGGGGGAGCGCGATACACGATGCGTTTGAGGGTATACACCACCATAGTCGCTCCCATTGAAACGCGTGTTAGAAACCCGGAGTTCAATTGCTTCTCCTGGCTTCTCCCCCTCCTTACTTGGGATATTCATTATTTTTGTAGAATCTTCCTCTTTTTGTCTTCTTCAATATTATCACCATTTCACATATGATCGACAGTCCCAGTTTTTCAGTAATTTTGATTTCGCAAAGCACTCGTATTTATAGTGCGTAAAGAACGGGAAATCGGATTTTCGGGCCGCTTCACACGTGTGATCAAGACTTCGCCCAAGAATGATTCGTGACTTTTTACATTTCAGATTACAATCGTGAAGGTCTCAACTTTTTAATAAAACAAAATCTAAGACCTACGGCGAAAATCTGGTCAAAATATTCACATTTGAAGCTGCAATCCCAAGATTTGTAGGGACTTTAGTACCCCTGCATGCTGGCCCGCGGAAGGTTAATATGGTGGTGTGTACCCCGGGGTGTGTACCCTTGAGGTCGACGCTGTCGTGAGTGCAGACATGGTGGTGCCAATCAGCGAATTTGTTATCGTTCTTAGCGTTCGTTCTATTTGTGGATTATTTTATGTCAGCAAGTCAATGATGATGACATAATTTGCGCGTACCTGCATCAATACCTGCATCAATGGACGAGTTGTGTGGAGCCCATTGATGCAGGGAACCAGCATAAATATGGACCTGCCCATCCATTATCAGAGCATAGTAACCTGCCCATCCATTTTCAGACCATAGTCCGGCAATCAAACTACAATGTCCATCTTTTATTCTCTAATAAATGATTCCTTTAACAATCATTCATACACTCTTGGTAGTGTCGAACCAATCAGAAGGTTATGGTGGTGTGTACCCCGGGGTGTGTACCCTTGAGGTCGATGCCGTCGTGAGCGCAGACATGGTGGTGCCAATCAGCGAATTTGTTATCGTTCTTAGCGTGACGCTGGCATTGATTGAATCTATTTGTGGATTATTTTATGTCAGCAAGTCAATGATGATGACATAATTTGCGCGTACCTGCATTAATACCTGCATCGATGGACGAGTTGTGTGGAGCCCATTGATGCAGGGAACCAGCATAAATATGGACCTGCCCATCCATTGTCACACCATAGTCCGGCAATCAAACTTCAATGTCCATCTTTTATTCTCTAATTAATGATTCCTTTAACAATCATCAACGTACGTGTCCCTTTTCCAGTTCTTCCTTTAAACATTTTTCAACAATGTACGTTTTCGTTTCCAGCGCTTCCTTTCAAGAAAATTCAACAGAGTAACGCAGAGTATAGTGTAATTGTTACCGCGTCCCTTTATATGGCCGCCATCTTTTAAAATGGCGGACCAAATTCATTTGAACACCTTCGCAGGGGCAGACAGGAGGATCCAGTCTATGTATTTGCCACCGTGCAAAAGTACAGAAACATCATTATGTTACGTTTTATAAGGCCATTTTGAGGATTGAAATACTATCGTGGTTTTCGCACTATTCTTCCAAGATCGGGCATAACGTATAGAACAAGTATGTGACTAACCTGTATCATAGTACACTGTTGTCATTTGCTGTGTTGATAACGTCGTGGTCATTGGCGGAGTTGGCGGAGGGCTTGTAGGTTTTCTAGACGATGGGATGATAGTTTCATTCTGGTGGAGACAAATCAAACAATGAAAAATTAGTATTATATTGAACCTTGAAGCACTTACAAGTTCACTTTCTTCACAAAGTAATACACTACAAGGTGGATCATTTTTAAGGCGGTACTCAAATGCTGTAAGAAAACAGTATGCGGTTGCGCTTAGACGACGGGAAACGCTGTTCTACGGAAAGAAGGTCCCTTCAGGTCTGGTCGGTCGGTTGTTTTTTGAGGTTTGCACAAATTTCGGGATGGACCATGGGGATCAACAAGTTTCGGAATTTTCAACATTTTTAAAGACATTTCACACGATCACATTTTTAAAACAAAATGTTTAAGAAAATCAATTTTGTTTGTTTGTTGAAAATCCATTATAGCAACGTTATTCACCATAATGGTTGATCTTATTGTATGTAAACGAACACACGTAGACCCGTTACACGTTAATCATAATGCCCCGTGGTTTCAGAAATAAATCTATTAAGGGTGAATAAATGAGACAAAAGGGAGTAGAACCTGGATTACCTGCATGCGAGTCCAAGTCAACAAAAAGTGTTACGCCTCTGCAATTGCGCTACGAAAAAACAGGTTTTTGAGCGCATATACAGACTTAAGTGATTTGTAGTGCTGTGGAGCGTTAGGATTAATTATTATGCACAATTGTTCCACTTACCATTTTCTTTTTCACGTAATAATCATATCCTTCATCTGCAGTGCATCCATTGCTGCTAACAACTGCTCCTAGTCCTACTACTGCTGTTGCTGATTCAGCTGAGCACACATCTTTATTCAACTCACAATATTTGATTCCAGATGCGTAATTAAACGACAGACATTCTGAATAGCGCAAACACATCACGGAACAGTACAGGTAGCTTCGGACGTTGTGGAGCACCAGCAATGTTCCCGTGCCAGTTTGCAGTCGTTGACCAGATTGACCAGCGAAAGTGGAACTCCGCGGGAAAACAGAACATGTGGTATAAGATAAAGTGACGCAATTGAAAAAGCAAAAGATAGCAATTATGGAAATCGCTAAACTTCGCGTGGAAGATTGAAGCCGGTCATTACATAGCCGCAAAAACATCCTGGATGTAAGATGGGTTCTGCCACAGTGTTCAAGTGTACTTGTATTTCTTAAGCATGAAAAGGAAGGTTATGGGGCAAGGATTCCCAGTTCATAACATAAGTAGTATATATATCTGAATGTTGACATTTTTTAATATACCGCACGTACCCGTACTAAATTTCCTGAACAATAAAAAATAGCCAATGAAACGATTAATATCGATTTTCGATTTTCCACCTTAATAAACAGTTATTAAAACTGTAAAACCCATCAAGTAAATCAGGATGACTGTAACCATGATACTAATCGTGTAAGTAATTAGCTTTCCAAACCATTGTCGATATTGAAAAATCTGAGCGTAATTAGCTTTTATTGCGTGATGAATATATAATTACAATAATCTATATCATCTATACAGGGCATTCTCCGCGATATTTGTATAAATAAAGAACATGATTATGTTAGTGCGATAACATTTCTGAGAAATATTATATAAGTGTTTCAAAAATAGGACACTATTTCTTACAGGGTTTCCAAAAACACATGTAGCTTATCTTGAAGGAGCTCTATTTTTATTTTATTTTACACAACGGATTACTTAAATCTCTTCTTTTATATTTATGAGATAGATCTCCAAGATGTCACAATTGGTTTTCCAATTACGCATGGTCAACGGGAGGTTTGTCACAAATACATAATTATTGTGACACTTTTAAAGGGACATTAAGTGGTGTTGAAAAGTTTAAATGTTTAAAAATTTACTTCAGAATTCAAGATGAACATTAAAAATCGCCATTATTGTTGTTTCTACTAACAAAAAACACAGCAAAACTAGATTAAAACAATATCATCGCTATTTATTGAAAAACGCCCTCTATGCAAATATGGTTCGCGTTATGTATCACGCTTACTGTACGGGGAAACTGTCGGACGTAAAATGCTGGTCCCGCGGGACCAGCATTTTTTTGAATCGACGTTTTCTGGTACAAAGAGAGCTGATTTTTCTTAATCCTTATAGGTGTAAGTTCATACATGTAATACAATTATAAAAATAAACTAATCTCAGTTTTTATCATAATTGAGGGCGCTGCCTCCAACACATCTCTTAGTGTCCCTTTAAGTGTCACAATAATGACACTCCATGTTGTTTAAAAACAACATGGAGCCTAGAGCATTTGGAACCACCACATATGATACAGGTAATCACCAAAAAAGCTACCATGAATATTATTTCTTTCAAAATATCAACAAAAAAGAGAATCCCAATATTTATTTACCACTGAAATAACATGGAGCCTAAAACACCGGGGAATCACAAAAAAAAGTATTTTAGACCAAAATTATTTTTCCCTTTAACATTTAAAAAAAATGACAACAGAGACCACCCAAAACTATTTAATACTCAAACAAAATAACCTAAAACACGGGGAACCATCACAAATAACACTTGGAACCACCAAAAGGATAGTTTGGTCCAACAATATTTTCATTCAATATATTAAAAGATACCATGACAATAGAGACTCCCCAGCGAGCAATTAATGAAAAACATGTTGTTTTAACTATATGTGTCCAAAACCGTTTAAAGATATCGGTGTACACCTGTTGTGTAATTGTCTTCAAAAGGACATGAATTTCATTTAAATGTCACTTACTATTTTAAGGCTTCAAATCTTTGACATATAATCATTTTTACGTCTCTTAAGTTTCAGTTCTTTACTTGTTTTTCGTTCTATGTATTTTTTCTGTGTTGTTTTCTACAGTTCTAAGAAAAAGAGTAACTTTATGAAGTCATAAAGAAAGTTTTTTTCTTTAATTTAATTTTCGCACGCAGGATCGTGTTCGAGTAACAGGTATCTGCATGGGCTGCATTTATCGATTGAAGCATTCCTGATCCACATCCACACAGCATGCCTGTGTGATCCTCATCCTGTCAACCAAAAGGTTGTCGCTAACAATATCAATAATCTGCATATCGATACACGGTTTTGGGCCCATAGCTGTGTTGATAGTCAGTCAATCGTTACGTGTAATATCCCGAATTAAATAGAAGAAATTTCTTTACAGCTTTATAATTTAATCATTTTAAGTAGGAGCTATAGTTTTGTAGTTGAGAGCATTTTATGACTTGGTAAGTTACTTTTTTGATGACTGAATATATATCTTGTATGTTCTGTCAAGAAGTACACTCACCAAGCGAGCCAGAAATCCTTCTCGATAGACAAACTTTGTACCGGTAACGTTGTCGTTCAGGGTGCAGCACCGACCATTTCATTTTCATTTTCATTTTTTTTCCATCATATAAATAGTTTAAACATGTTATTGTGTTTTGTTGTCGTTTGATGGGAAATTAATTATTAGTCATTCTTAAGTACTGTACCACGTTTGGTATCACATTTGTCCTAACAATTTTATGACACTATAAGCATTGTCTCCCGCCTTAATTTGGGATGTCATGGAGATAATGTTTTAATATTTGTTAAGTACCTGTAATAAGCCATCCTAAGAATACTAGACACAAAATACCCATATCCTTTTAAACCCTTAGGTCCACTCTTAACAGCCAGGTCCTTTGGGAATATCTCAAGAAGGTTGAAATTTCGCCATCATTCTATTTCACCTGTCACCAAATGAACAGGTAGGTGTAAGTGGACCTCTGCCTTTAGGGTACTAGCCACAATAAGGGTAGGTCTAATCTTTTTTTATAGCATCATTTATTTATTTTATAGTTTTTACTGTTTATAACTGGCGAAACGCTTTTTAACAATATTTATCGTTTTGGGGTGTACGGCTAATTAGCATAATTAAAACGGTAGCTCAGTAACAAATGTTAAGTCGCGTATTTAGCTTAAAACCGCGTTTGAAAACGTACGGGAATACAGCCTAAATCTATACTGCCATGTATATAGTGCATCGTCAGAGCTGGGTAATGTGACTGATGTTATTTAGTTGGCGTGATGAAAAGTGAGCAGAAAACTACTCCAAAACAAAAAAACAAACAAAAAACCGACCAAGATAGACAACATTGCGAAGTCAAAACGGATGGTTGCTATACACTATATCTGTATTCTCGTACGTACGAGGGTCATTCAATACGTTTTACCTCCTACCTCATATCTTTATTAATATATAAGCCAGTCTTATGACATATCACACAGTTGTAGCTTGGAGCCTCAGCTACAAATTAAACTAAGTACTGGTTGTACTTTTCTGGAGATGCAGTGAAAACCAAACTTACATTTAGTGTAACGGAAACGGATGAAAAACAGCAAAATATCGCCGAAGTGCTATTCATTTGGCCTATTGTAAGAGGCTAAACATACCCTTCTAAATGTCAGATTAACCAGAATCAGATCAGGACAACCATAAGTTTACCCCTACCCTAGAGAACCCTGCAAAAGGCATATTTGACTTTCATAAGAGCTAAGTGATTTTCAATATACCGGACTAGATAGAGGGATTACAAGTCTCCCCAAGAGATCATTTTGTGTCATTGACTACCTGATTGACCATTCTGAAGGTTGCACATAATGAATACTCATAAAGTGACTATTTATATGTTAAAGAATTAACATACGAGGCATCACACTGTGGCTTGAGCTGTAACAACGAAAATTATACTGATTAGCATGCAGTATTCAAGCATGCCAGAGGCATAGCAATACATTTGAGTTGATATTACCCTTTTTGCAAGCCTACAAGAATTAATATTGCTTGCAATCTTATTCATACATGATAATACTATAATTGTATCGGATATCATTCATTGATTTCCATTTTCAGTATTAAAATCATGGTCTTATATCTAACATTATAATACTGAGAAAAAAACCGAAAAAGGAAATTTTCCGTTTTCGTTGCCCAAAATCTCTCTCCGGCTTTGACCGCATCATATCAAGAGTAAAACAGCTATCAATTGTCATTTACCATATATTAGTAACTATGATTCAGAGCTATAATCATGACAAATGTCATGAGGCTGATATTCATATTAGCAATGTTATGAGGGAGGAGGTAGAACAACTTATTGAATGACCCTCGTATTTAAACCCGGCAACTTTCATTCGAAGGTAGCCTATATCTTGTAAGCTTTAAAATGACAAATTGTTTGTTTCAGATTTTATGTCAAAATATTAAGTGCAAATTACTTTTTATTTCCTTTGTTTATCATGTTTCACTTCATCAATATCGTCAAATGCATACTGCCGACAATGTCACATGGTTGGTGTCAACAGTCTTTTGACCGTGTTGATAGTGTGCTACTAAAAGGCTTATCCACGAATAACTAAACTGCTCACAAAAAGTATCGAAACACTTAGAAATGATCCAATATATAACGGCTCGAAAGGGTATGCATTAATCGAAGCAAATAACTAAGTGCACAATTTTGTTCTGCGTATTTTGACACCTCGATCGTTGAGATACGATGTTGCGGAGCGGAGTTATTGTCATTTCAATGATCGTGGGTCCAGTTTCCAAAGTGACACTCATCCCTATTGAAAAGCACGAATCTGATCAATCTAAACAGTAATGCAAACCTCTTTCATAGGATGATTGTCACTTTGGAAACTGGACCCACGACCATTGAAATGACAATAACTCCGCTCCGCAACATCGTATCTCATCGATCGAGGTGTCAAAATACGCAGAACAAAATATTCACTTGATTATTTGCTTCGATTAATGCATATACCCTTTCGAGCCGTTATATATTGGATCATTTCTAAGTGTTTCGATACTTTTTGAGAGCAGTTTATATAGGAGGTCGTATGATTAAAAATGTAATTATATGAAGGAATGTATTGGCATTCTTATGACCAAACGCTATTAAATAAAGCGGTGTAATTCTTTTGTTTTAAAGTCAATATTTTGCTAATTAAAGACGGAGTTAATTACATCATTGATTTTGATTTAGTGTAATTCCTTACCCTGGAACAGTTTTTTCATGAGCAAGTCCGTTCATAAGGCCTGTTTCAATGGAGAAAAACTACTTGCAGTTCCATATAGGGTGTCATACCAACTCTTATAGTTCTTTAAAACCCTAAATTCAGTTCGATTCATACATCACGTACTCGACTCTCATCTCGTACTTTCGAAAATCGTTTTGCAAAACCCACCAGAATTGCGTGTGACTGCCTACCCCCCCCCCCCCCCCCCCCCCCCTCCCTCATCTATTCCCACCGATCATCATGTGCGTCATCCCCGACGTCACAACTCGTTGTTTTTGGACATCCCTTGGCTTTCCTTTAGAAATGTGTTTGTTTTTGAGAGTTCAAATTTAACTGACTCTTATTTATTTACAAAACAGTGCTTTGATAATCTGTAAATACCGTTATTAATTCGTCTGGGAAAACACTAATTGTAATTGTTATAAATCAAGTGAACAATTACATACGATCAACACTTTTAGTCGTTGTATTCTTGAGAGTAGATCGCCATTTGCTGATTTTGAGTCATATATATCAAGACATCAATCATGAACATCAGCGCGAAGTTCCTTGTGTTTGGCATACTTCTACTGTGCCTGTTGGATGTATTTGTCGTTGAGGGTAAGAAAGGTGGGAAAGGTGAAAAAGGAAAAGGTGGAAGAAGAAAAGGTGCAAAGTCGACGAAAGACAGCGACGGCGAGCATGAGGTTGCTAGGTAATTATGATACAACACTTTTTCTATTATGATATATACCAAACGATGCTTAAAACACTTTCCACGCGGCTGGCGTCTGCAGACGACATTAAAAATGTCACAAAGTGTTTCAAAATTGTCAAAATTATTAAATTTAATTACCATGTTTGGAATCACCATGAGAAATGCATCAAAATAAGTATAAACATGCCTAGTAATAGTATTGGTTCAGTTATCCTTGAGATATATAGACGCTACCTAGAAAGTTGGGAAACGTTTCTGAAAATCTGTTTTGTATTTGGTAAACCCAATAGCCGCGTGGAAAGTGTTAAAATGTATAATGAATAGTTAACCTGATTTTAAAGCAAAGTTAGGCTACTCTGTGCGAAGGGAATTCCCATAAACACCAATCTAAAGATTTTGTGATGTATGATTGATAGTCAGAGGAATATTGGGTTTGTAATGGTTTCGCCATCATACTTGTATGAAACTGTCAAGCCTTTGCCACTTGACTCTTGTGACGATTTGTCCTCTTCCTTCGTCGTCACGGGGGTAATTTAGCCTCAGAGGTAGAAACACTCGCTTCACTTCGTTTATTATTGTCAAACTATCTTTATTTTAATACTTCATCTTCACATTGCGACCGTATCGGTCGGACGCTCCAATCAATCTGAATGAATTACAGCGCCTACATGTAGCCGGGATGGACTGATCCTACCGAGAGAGGGCGCTATGTCATATATTCTATTCGTGACATATCCCCCTCGCCCGCTAAGCGAGTTCCACCGAGCTGACTTGTTTAGTGAAAAAAAAAACCCAAATCATTTAAACATAATGGAATCATCTTTTTCTATGTGTATTATACCATTGGGAAAAAATTATAAAAGCATTCGGACATCATTGAGAGAACCAACTAATTAAAGTAAGAAGTCTCAAATCAATACCAAATACAATGTGTGCCTTTAATTGTAAGCGACCCTGGATGCAGCTATTGATTCCGAACATTTTTATAAACAAGCGCCTCGCGATTATGATGTTGCAATATTGTTTGTCTGGTACAGCGCGCACATGTCCCATGTCTGAAGCGGCAAACATGAAAGCCTAAAACTTTGAGCGCGTCGTAAACACTTGAGCAACACACGCGGCGGGCACGCCCAAACATGTACAGTGCAGCTGTATGAAACATCGAAATCACAACAATCAGCGCAAACTTTTATGATTCAAAATAGCCTATAATATTTTACTATTTACTCTAGCCTATATTAATCACTATTTTAAATGGGCCTAAAACATGTATTTTGGACAAAAATACCTACACAAAACAGAGCCAGATTTTGGTACCATATCCCGACGGCTCGTACACACATTAGCAACAAGCTTTGGAGAACGCGACAAATGCTATAGCTTCTCAGAAACGCTTTTTCTATATAAAAAAACATGATTTCTCCACCAACATTGCCCCTTTCCAATACATAAAAACATTTAAATGGTATTCGGCGAATCCACGCGCAGTCACCATGACATTTGCAAGCCATACATTGTAATTCAGAACTACAAATCATGGGTACCATGTGTACGGAAAACTTACTTACTGAGCAAGCCAATATACATTGTAAACAGCTAGTGCTACAAATCATGTATCATGTGTATGGAAAACTTACATTTTTGGACATCAAAACAATTATGGACATTCATCGCGGTGCTTCATTTTCGCATCTCGTACAATGAGGAAGAACAATTTTATTTCTGCGACTCGCACTGCTTGCAAATTTCATACAGAAAAAAAACCACAGAGGCCTATACCTGGTACCAATTCACCCATGATCTATAGACATAGTTTCAAAAGTTATAAAAAAGACCCTCAGCATTCCCTTGGCTGGCTCAAGTTCAACAAAAAAAACACTCAGCATTCCCTTGGCTGGCTCAAGTTCAACGCGCTTCATTTCAATCGCGCATAAAAAAATCCCCCAAATCCCTAATTTACAAAACTATCCTACTGTCTTAAATTACATCTTACACTACAATTTTCATGTGCATCTGTCCAAAATCGCGGAATCGCAACGCGCATACATGTAGGTCTGAACGAGCAAATGAACCAAACTTTATACAAGTTTAATTGAGTGGGATGTGTACATACATTTTAGAATAAGGCTTCGCGCACGCAGTTACAATTTTGGTTTACATAATTAATGCCCTACATAAAATTTATTACAGTATGTGAGTATATGGTCAACCCCATAAAAGTGTAGCACCCAAAATATGCCAAGAATTGGATCAAAATGCCTGGCACACCCTCAGATGAAAGAGAAAATCCTGATTCCAATGAGGTGATCAATCCCAAGAAACCAAGATCTTCACTTTACAAACACGGTAAAAAAATATATTGGAGCGAATAGAGGAACAAAATGAGACACATTTTTATGCAAAACCTGCAAAGCGTACCAAACTACTGCCGTGTGATTTTTGTCAGACATTTTGTACAAAGTAAGCGTAGGCTCAAATCACATAAAAAGGTTTTGAAATTATGCCAAAAACCAAAACACTGCATAAAATATTGAAATTGAAGCGAGTGAATTTGACATTTTGATTGAATACGGTATCCCATAACGCTGTACACAATTACCTCGTCCTACATGTTAGGATTTTAAAGCCAAGGTTCAGATTTACACATTTCCACATTTATATGCACATCTTATCTGAGACTACTTTACATCTTAAATCTACAATAGGCCCTACATGTCATAAAAATCAAGCAAAATGGAACACATCATTTGTCACTGGTCTCGTCAGCAGAGTAAATTTTTTAAGATATGGACATGGTCGTCTTTGTCTCGTCATCAGTCAGTCAACATAATGGTCAAACATTGTCAAACATTTTGTAAATAGGCATCATTGTCACATCAACATCACTGGCATGATTGGTGAATACACATTTTATGAATAATGTTAATGAATAATGTTTTGCATGAAAATGAATCATATTGTTTAGAGTCTTTTTGTTCGTTTTATTCAGTGTTCAATCCCTTGGTTCATTCAACTGCGCACCTTTTTAATAGATCCATCGATGAATTGTCTTCGTTGTATTTATTAACCGGAACACCTGGCCGGCTTGCTCGGAAACTGTCGGTGGCTGTTGAATCGGGTCCCCCGTTGAATCCGGTACACAGGCATGGTGTAAGAGGCGGCGTAAATAAAGGCTACGATGTATGGGCCTATCGTACAGAGAATACGACTTCATAATGTTTCAAATGTCACTGAATTCCATAGCAATCTCACCTGCTGGTCGTGTTTTTTGGTTGGAGTCTCTGCCGGGGTCTCAGCAACTCGTTCGTGGCATACTGTGTCATAGGCTTTGGCCTACTTGTTGGGAGACAGATAGGCCTGCGGTAATCGCCAGTGGTTTAAAACTCTCCTCGGTCGTATCATGTTCACAATCAATCGGTCCTTGCGCAAAATTGTAAAATACATCAAAATGTCGCCATATAATATTATAATCCACTATTCGACGATTCATGCGATCGGAAATAATATTCTGTTGTGTCGTTGTCGAATGTCTCATTCTATCGTCCATCAAAATCACACGGGTATAAACGATCTCGAAATCATTATGTCGAAAAGGCCTATTGTTGACGTCCCTGATTGCAATCTTGAGTTCTGCATTTTTACTAAGTCGTTCGTCGTCTCTCAGTCACTGTCTCCTCGATCCATATCAGTCACTTTTACCATGTTTACCATGTTTACGGCTTCACTGTCCAAACTGTCCAGCCATGTTCATTGTTCATGTTCATCTTTCGCAAAACGCTGATTTCCACTTCGGCGAGAGGTACCGTAGGCAAATAAATGTCTCAAAATCCTGCCCGGATCTGCACCATATGTGACGATTTGTCCTCTTCCTTCGTCGTCACGGGGGTAATTTAGCCTCAGAGGTAGAAACACTCGCTTCACTTCGTTTATTATTGTCAAACTATCTTTATTTTAATACTTCATCTTCACATTGCGACCGTATCGGTCGGACGCTCCAATCAATCTGAATGAATTACAGCGCCTACATGTAGCCGGGATGGACTGATCCTACCGAGAGAGGGCGCTATGTCATATATTCTATTCGTGACACTCTAATTTAACGCTTTCCATGCGGCAGGCGTCTGCAGACGACATTTTTAAAATTTCACAAAATGTTTCAAAAATGTCAAAGCTATTGAATTTCATTATCATATTTGGAATCACCATGAGAAATGCATTGAAATAAGTACAAACATGCCTAGTATTGGTTCAGTAATCCGTGAGATAGACTATGAAAATTGGGAAAGGTTTCTAAAGAATCTGTTTTGTATAATATGGTAAAACAATAGCCGCGTAGAAAGTGTTATGGATAAAGCATGTTGACAATGGGCTATTCAATTTAAAATCCATACACCCTATGGAAGACGAGACATGACCTGAATCTCCCACTCAAGGACTGTAGATTCCAAATGGAGTAACCCATGCCGGTAACCCCTTTGAAATGCACACTCTCTGTGGGGATGAGTTGGCCTAAAAGGTAATGTTTTCCATGAAGTGTATAGCTGTATTATTATCTATTTCTTCAAATGTACTGATTTCGTCAGATGTACTGATTAACACTTTTGTATGATATTGCTTTGTGGTTTTTGTACAGCGGGACTGTAATTTTTAATCATTTCTCATGTTTTTAATATTGTGTATAATATGTATAATGTGTAGCTTAAGACAATTTGCTTTTATCATGTTAATCATAGTTGACTGCAGTGACCAAATCTTTTGTTGTTTCGCTCTTATGTTTTTTGGTTCATCTGCAGTCAGCTATGATGTTTTTGTAAAGCGCCTAGAGAATTTATCTGTTGTTAGACGCTCAAAAATGTCTTTTATTATTATTATTATTATTATACATGTATACGTATAACTATTTCAACATGGATGTTCTTACGGTCTACACCTATAAACACAAAACCTTTTCCCCAAGGCGCTTTTATGTTAGCGGAATAGCCCAATGTCCTTATATTAGTCTACTAACATAAAACGTTCCCTCCAGGCGCTTTTATTATTATTCAAAATCAATAATCTGTACCGAAAAATTAAAACAAAGCCTTGTAGCAAATTGAGTTTAGATCGTCAATACAGGGGATAATTATCTCCCCGATTGTCTCTATTGAAATGTTGTGTGGAGCTGATCTATGAGCGTGTTTCTGTTGGGGAAGAAACCGCTAATAAACGCTAAGTTTGGCCAGTAGAAACAGGCAGAACCCGGCAATAATCGGTATATTTGGTAAAGCCCTTTGACCTTTGAAAACCCGCGCGAATTCTGATTAATTCAGCCAGGTTATTATCGAATTCAAGATCGAAATTTCTCTTGCTGTTACTGATTTTTCGCCTCTTTACGGACGGTATACAAGATGTAATGCCCATGCTGATGACAACAGCGGTATTTTTACAAGGCAGGCAATCTGATAGGGATGAGCAACATCGATGCGTTTAGTGTGGCATTGTCACATCATTGTCGAAGGTTTACGCCAGAGATCGTATTAAGTGCATCCGCACGGACGTGCTACTCCGACCTGCAAGTCGTGTTAGCGCGTTACAGCTGAGAAATCTCAGGATTAAATCAGGTCGGAGTAAGGTCGGATTAGTTAACACGAGTGCCGTTCACACGGTCACTACTCCGACCTTTAACACGACCAATTATCTATGGTTTCCTACCCGTTTCCTATTGGTTACCCCTGCTGTGTGGGGGTGGGTGTGGCCCGTGGGGTGGGGTGTGGGCGCGGGTTGCGTGCGTGATACACAATGCAAACATTACATGCTTGAATGATTTCGATAGCGCTCAGAGTCCCATACTGGCAACTCAATAACCGTAATTATTGATATCTCACAGAAAATGGAATTTTTCTTCATAAAGTATGGTTACTTAAAACATCGTCACTTTCAATATAGCCACAACGGTTCTTATAACCTTTTTGGGCCCACGAACCCATCATACATTCTTGGTCAGTATCGCGACCCCAAAAAAAAATAAAATGGAAAAAAAAACCAGCCCGATTTATTAACACTGAAACTGCTTAGTTTATATGATGTGAGCGTAGCATATTTTAACGTTTCTTTTATGTTTCTCTAATCCTTTTTTGAGCGAAATATTAAAATGGCTCCCCCAAAAGCTATATTTATGACCGAACGACGCACCGCTGCACTAAATGTATTTTGAAAGCACATTTTCTTGCAGATTTACATTTTTGATCATACATCATAAATTCATTCTGAGTTGCAGTGCGATACGATTCCTAATTACTTCAAAATCATGTTTTGTTAGTGAATTTAGAAAATAAACTGTCCTGCAGCAGGTCAATCTATTTTAAACCTTTTTAAACCATGATTTTGAATTAATTTGGAATCGTATCGCACTGTAGCTCAGAATATATTCATGATTATGATCAGAAATGTAAATCTGCAAGCCTAAATCTGCTTTCAAAAAAAAATCAAGGATAGAGGGCTTCCTATGGAAAATATCGCATAATATGCCTTTAATGGTAATCGCAAGGCATATTATTATATTTTCATAATATGTATTAACATTATCTGTACTTCTTTGTTATCCTCTTGTTTAACTTTAATAATACTACAGCCAGGTACTGACATGCTCATGTGCCCAAGACGTTTGTTCTACTGCTGACCTCGAGGCACCAGATGGCGAAGACAGAAAACTCCTCTGTTATTTCTATAGTGAAACTGGTTGCATGGTTTGCTCCAGAGGGTACGTTTTACAACAAACCAAGACAAAATGTGGTTTTGGCAATTTAAGACTATGATGAAAAACGGGCTGGATTTTACCAAATCTGGGTTTCGATTTTTTGTTTATGTCACACTTGATATTTCAGTTTAGCATCTGATGAAAAATAAAACACACGTGGTAACATACAAACTTGCCTGGAATACTTGGTTAACACTTTCTTTTTCTATTCTTTTTTTCTTTTTTGGGGGGCGGTCTCTCCCTTTCTTTTTTGTTCCTTTCTTTCTTTTTCGTGAGCGCGATTGATTTATATTCTGTGTGTCCTGACCACCTAACCTCTGTGGTCAGATTCTTGCGGTCTTGGGTGGCATGGCTTTAAAAAATAGCCCGAGAAAGTTGCGATATCCTGTCTGTTACACTATTCTCAACAATAATGGGTTCTCGATCTACTATAGACTCTTAATCTTGCTTGTTGACGGGACGCGATGTTCGTTACCGTAAACAACATTTGATACCTGACGGAGTAAAGCGCATAGCACATGTACATTGTACAGCAATACATTTATACAGTGAGTGTGTACGGTTAATAAATTCGCGCTCGGGACTAGGTCAAGGGCAACAAGCAAGATTAGGAGCAGTGGTGGCACTACAGGGGGCAGATGGGGGCATTTTCCCAAAAAAAATATCCCCCCCCCCCCCCCACCACCACCACTTTTCCACCGACTTTGCCCCCCCCCCCCCCCCAAACAAAAATTCAATTTAGTTAGAATTAGAAAAATAGACAATTTTAGCATAAAAAGGCAATTTTTTCCGCGCTGTGCGCATATTTTCTTACTTAATTAGACCAAATGTTGACAATTTTAGCATAAAACAGCTACATTTCGCTTTAGTTAGTATTAGACCAAATTTGACAATTAAAGCGTAAAATGTCACACAAAAATTGCGCGCTTCGCGCACTTCATTTTTTTATGCCACCCCTAAAAAAGTCCCCCCCCCCTTTTGCCCCCCCCTTCACAAATTATGACGCCGCCACTGATTAGGAGGCTATAAAAGTAGTGTCACCGATAAGACAGGGGATCAGCAGCTGTTGCTTGGAATCAGGGTATGCCGCATCGTACCGCAAGTGCGCTATTACGTTTATCATATTGTAAATCAACACATATTCTACAAAATCATTAACTCATAGTTATGAAATTTACACATTATATTCCATAAATTGAGAGACCTACACTATTGCTATGGGATAATATATAAGAATTCAATCTGATAGCAGCCGGCTGTGAAAAACCAGCCCATAAAAAGTGAAACTAGCAATCGATATTGTTATAGGAATAGTTGCACCAAAATGTAAATAGTAAATGTGGTTTGGTGCGATAACTGACATGAAGTTACTCAGTGCACCTCGAGCCAACTCAACACGTACAGGGCCGTAACGAGAGGAGACCGGGGACATTGCCCCCCCCCCCCCCCCCCCCCCCCCCCTCTGTCGGAAGTCTTGCCCCCCCCCCACACCCTGATGCACCAAAATGAAATGACAAACTCTATTTATAATAATAAAGAAATAGTCGGTTATTCCCCTTGATAACAGGTCTGCCCCCCCCCCCCGGCCCGGATATCCCCCACCCCCTCTCCAAATAAAACCACCGAGGACCCTAGTCACGCTACTATAACACGTAGAAAACAATATATTCTAATTCACTGCAGTCGTTCTACCGATTATATTTAGATTTATATCCCAATCCTGGAGTTGATATTGATTTTTAAATCAGACGGTCTTAGGATGAGATTAAGTTATTCTAAACATTAAAACATGACACAACAATCTGCAACTACGTATTTAACCAATACGAAATTCAAATTATGTCCAACGTTATAGTCTGCGGGCGTGTCTCGGATTGGGAATGTCTATTTGCGGTTGGTTCATTTTATTTAAGGCATAATAAGCTCAGCAATGAAGAATATAAACTTCGCACTCCTTGCAATGTATTAAACCGCAAAGCCAAAAATGTTACAGAAGAGTACTCCTTTCGAGGCTTATATTTGTGTTTTAAAATAACAAATATTGCTCTTTTAATTCTTTTTTCAGATCTGATTCTGTCTCTCAATGCTGCTCTTACCAATCCCTGGCCGAGAGTTTATTCAAGGAACCCCGTGGGGATAAAGCAACCACACGGAAAAGACGATCCAGAGGACCAGGCGGTCGTGGTGGTAAAGGAGAATCTAAAGATGCTGTTCTACGGGTATGTGCTGTCGTTCACGAGGACGGGTAAGTATTCAAAAACTCTTTATAAGGCATACTGTAGTTTAACACTTTTCACGCGGCAGGCGTCTGAAGACGACATTCCAAAATATCACAAAAATGTCGACCTTATTGAATTTAATTACCATATTTGATTTCACCACGAGAAATGCATTGAAATAAGTACAAACATACCTAGTAATGGTTTAGTAATCATTGAGACATACTTTATAAATTGAAACGGGTTTTTTAAAATCTGTTTTGTGATGGTGTAAACTAATAGTCGCGTGGAAAGTGTTAAATGGTCAACAACAGTACATTTTTAAAACGAGCAGGAATCCGCAGCACACCAAACAAAATGAATGCCGCGCCAGTGAATCTAGATCTCGTCATGCATGTGTATTGGAGGATCAGTGTAACTTTACAACTAAAGGGTGCACACCACTATTACAGTCCAACGCCCAGCTTCCGTCGATCGCGATCACGAATGTAGTTCCTAAATAACGGGGAAAAAATATTTGTTCACTGAAGTGTACCTGAGATAATTCGAATGAAAAGAGTATACATCTACTGTTTTGTTAGAAAATATTGGCGGAGGGATACACATTGGTCACAACGGGCTACAAGGTGTAATTTCGTGTTAAAAAATACTACTCCGTATAAAGGGGGAAATATAGAAAAATGTAAACGGTCACCCCATCTGAGTTTTTGACCCAAGTAAGAACTATGTGTGTTAATAAATATTCCAAGATTTCATTCAATGAGTCGCAAGGTAACTCAAGATATTGCCGTTTTTCCGAGGCATCTTTCCCATAGAAACACACGTTAGCGCGTAATAGTAGTATGCACCCTAAAAAGCATGTGCTCGAACACAGGAATGTAGTACCCGCGTATAGGACAATACGTTGATGTGCTGTGGTCTAGTGGATAAGACGCAGGTCTCACGATGGTTGTGAGTTCGAGCCCCATTAGGTCCAACATGTTTGTATCCTTGGGCAAGGTACTTAGTCTCAATTGCTTCGTCGACCCAAGCGATATTTGGGGAGCTGTTAGGATATCAAAATCTAAGTAGCTGATAGGCTTGTGCACTTGTCGACTGGTAGCCGCCTAAGTGTAGCGACCAAAGGATTCTGATATCTAAACTGGCAGTGATAATAATTGATTTAAAAAGCGCTTTGGGACTGTGCTTGCATTGTGGAAAGCGCTATATAAGAACGGTATTATTATTATTATTATTATTACTCCAGAGGCCAGTATTTGAGAAAACTTATTACCCATATGGGTCCTGCTTTTGCGAGAAATCGTTATACAGGGGTATTGGATTTTAACTGGTAGAAGAAAAGAGTACGGGCCTAGTCCGGTAGGTACACTGTCCTACCCTGGGGAAAGATGAATAATTCAATCATTGATGACAAACAAATTATTAAAATAGTTTCTACCAAACAGTATACAAAACATTGAAAGGCCACGAGATTCCATGTTAGATGAAAAGGTGGTTGTTGGTCAGTGACGTCACTTGGTAAAATCACTGTCTCGATCTCGTAGAGGTCAAATGGACCTAACATTAACAGTGTTCTGACTTTCCCCGGAAAGTTGGGAATTTCTTCTTGTGTTATCATAATATTTAAAGTTTCCATTATTATCATGCAGGACGAATACGAACATTCCCCTTTGGAAACTCAAATCCGGTGTGCAGGAGGATTGCCTAAGCATCGAGCCTGAAGAATATGACGAGTGCAAGATCACAATTAAAGGGAAACGTAAGTTGCACACAAATATGATTGATTTTGTTTCAATTTTGACTTTATTTCCGATCAATATTGGCTTTTTTAATATAGGGTGGTGTGGGTAATACGGGACCTTTAAGGCATTTGCATAATTAAAATACAAAATAACTGACTCAAATGTAAGCAAAGTTTGTTATTTGTAATCTACATTTTATAAACCTTTATTGTAATAAAAAACAGAGATATTCTATGTTTGGTTTGGCTGTTATTATCAAATACTGACGTCATCATAAATGTCCCATCTTACACGTGAAGGTAACATGGGCCATTGTTTTGAGGACATTGTTTTGGTATGAAAAGTTATTTGACATATTTATTTAAAGAGTAACTGTTAAAAAACCATAAATAATGGTCCAGTAATCCGTTTAAGAGATAATAATGCATGAAGTACATTGGTACAAAAAAGGTACATTGCTACAACAACAACAAAAGTAGGGTAGGTGTGGTTAATACGGGACCTTTAAGACATTTGCATACCGTCATGCTGGCTGTCCCATATTACCTTCTCCCATTGTGAACCAACTCAACCCATTCAATGCATTATTACACTAATGTACACTGTACTAGCGAAGCACACACACAATACATGTTGGACCAACACCTGAAACATGCTTAATAATGCAAGAATTCAGGTCACGCCCCCTTTCCAATAGCGTAGCCAGCGGGGGGGGGGGGGGGGGGGGGGCAGGTGGGGGCAGACTGCCCCCGGACACCTAAAATGGGGACGGAGAAGCGGGAAAATGGGGACGAGAAGAAGGGGAGAAAAGAGAGAAAGAAGGGGAAGGAGAGGGAGAAAGAGAAGAGAAAGGGGGAGGAGAGGGAGAAAGAGAAGGGAAAGGGGAAGGAGAGGGAGAAAGAGAAGAGAAATGGGGACGAAAAATTGTTCATGTAGTACATTTACTGCGCGATTTTTTTGGACTGTGCGATTTTTTTTTGACTGAATGAATGAAAACGTGATTTATTAAGCGCATTTCCAAAAACACGATCAATGCGCTGTACAGGAATTATATAATATAAAAGCATAATAAAAAATACCAATCAAAGTACAATGGGTTAAAAAATAATTAAATATACAATGTAATAATATACAGATACAATTTAAGCATTAAAAAGCATGGATTAAAAAACACACACCTTTTTTTATAAAACTGTGCGAAATGTTTTGACCTCACCCAACCCCCCCCCCCCCCCCCCCACCACTTACGTGAAATTCACGAGGTAAGTGACTAGAAAAAAAAATGGGGGCAACCTTTTACGAAAATGCTTAAAAAGAGGGACGATATTGATGTTTGCCCCCCCCCCCCCCCCCCCCCCCGGAATGACAATGCTGGCTACGCGCCTGCCCCTTTCCTTGTATTAGACCAAAAATCCTGGTGCATTTTTCCTTACCTTGACAGGTTGTGGTGATTTTCTGGCTGGTAATTCTTCCGGTAACTTTGATAATAATCATGAAATTCACTAAGGGTTTGATCTATCTATAGAGGGCGCTATTTAAAGTGCTAGTAATGCCAGACGGCTGTAGATGAGATTTCAGTGATGCGGTCCCGTATTACCTTACGGTACCGTATTACCCACACCTACACTAGGCCTGCCTATACCAGAAAAAAGTTACT
This sequence comes from Ophiura sarsii, assembly GCA_035610835.1. NCBI lineage: Eukaryota > Metazoa > Echinodermata > Ophiuroidea > Amphilepidida > Ophiuridae > Ophiura > Ophiura sarsii. The sequence continues at coordinate 80,757,671 of CM069444.1, forward strand.
AGTTACCTCCAAAAGATAAGATTTCTCGGCAACGTACGTGTATGTATTCTGACCGACGTCCAATAAACTCCAAACGTTCGTATGTCCCTCGCGCGCATGCCTCCCCGGCCCACCTTTTTTTTATTCTTTTCTTTTTTTCTTTTCTCCCCCCCCCCCCCTGTTTTTTTGTTGTTGGAAGAGGTGGGAGGGGCCCGAGCCCGTCGGCCCCGCCGCCCCCCCCCCCCCCTACACTGCAAAAACACCGGTGTTAAAAATAACACCAATGGTGTTGTGAGAGGTCCACACCAACACCGGTGTACCGGTGTTAAATTCTTGGTGTTATATCAACACCATGTAGTGTCATTTTAACACTGTAAGTGTTAATGTAACACCAAGATAGTGTTGAAATAACACTAATTGGTGTGGACCTCTCAGAACACCGAACAGTGTTATTTTTAACACCGGTGTTTTTGCAGTGTATTACCGCGCCTGCGTGGGGGTTGCATTGAGTCACTGGTCACCATATCGCCGTCATGCGGTGGTGGTACCGTCTCGATAGATACCAAATCTACACAGTTCAACAAAAATAAGTTCCCCTTTAGATTATGCCTGATATTTTTGTAATGAGTTACTCCATCGAAACGATTTTTGAAACACATTAATGCACGTGTTCACAGCAACAATAGAACGTGGCTATAACTACGCAGGTGTTGTTTTTCGACGCCTAGGTGAAAATCTTGGTTTTTCAAATCGATAATCTTGGTTTTTCAAATGATGAACCAAGTTTTTCGAATTATTGAACATTAGGCGTCGAAAAACTTGGTTTTTCAATTGATAAACCAAGTTTTCGAGAAAAACTTGGTTTTTCACTTGAAAAACTTGGATTTTCAATCGATAAACCAAGTTTTTTGCCGAGTTACTGGACATTGGGCCTGCCATAAGCGTGTGTTCCGTATATCAAAAGTACTGAATTTAATTACCATATTTGGAATCACCATAAGGAATGCATTGAAATAAGTACAAACATGCATATATTAGTTTCTTGAGATAGACTTTGAAAGTTTGGAAAGGTTTCTGAAAATGTGTTTTGTATAATGGTAAAAATAATAGCCGCGTGGAAAGTGTTAGGCACAGTTATTACCTGGTAAGTTGCTCTTTTATGACTGTATAATTTATAGGCTACATGTAGTACTAGCCAATAGCCCCTTTCGTCCTAAAGTACAGATATTTTAATAGTCTTTCAATAAAATCATTTATGTTTGCAGCATGTGAAGAAGAAGGCGACGAGGGAGGCGATAAGGGCGACAACGATGTGAAAGGCGGTGAAGAATAACCTCTGATGACCGGTCGATACGATTTATCTAAAATATGGTGGATTTCAATATTGAATTGCATTAGCTGACTGTATAAACATTAAAATTACATAAATTCAGACATCTGCATATTATTATAACTAATAGCTCGAGTGCTCAGAAACACAAGGCCTTATCTCTATTTTGACCATTTTGAGAAAAGACTATTGAAGATTTTTAAATGCATTGGGGAGATGGAGATGAGGCCTTGTGATACTGAGTATAACTTTAAAAGGGTTTTGTAATAAGGGTTGTGTACTGTTATGGAGATAAGCTGTGTGTTACTAGAAAGAGAATTTCTTTCTAAACATTTTAATACCAAAATCTCATTTTTGAAACAATGGAGATGAGGCCTTAAGCATTAAGGGTATGAGCCCTCGAGCTGTAACAGTGTGAACGCTTAAACAAAGCGGTACCCAGCCAGGCACATAACATACATCAACCTGTGTTGGTAACTCTGGCATCGTCACTATTTTACGATGGACGTAATCGAGCAAAAATATTACTTTCCCTATACTCTTCTTAGTCCCTCTTTAGGCTCTCCATCACTCCTCTTTCCCTTCAGCTCTAACTCTTCTTTCTTTCTCAACAACTTTCCGTTCTTCCTCTCACTTTCCTTTTCTTCCACCTTTCCCTCTCCTCGCTTGTCCTCTCTCTTTTTTGCCCTTTCCTTCTTTCTCCCTCCCCTTCTTCAACCTCCCTTCTCGTCCCATTTTGGGTATTCTTTCCTCCACCCTCGCCACCTCCTCCACTGGCTATATGACAGCGCGGGTTCAACCGGATCCACACCACTAAAATAAATCCCCATTGCCTACTGTGTAAATGACCCCTAATAAAATGTCATTTTCTAGTATATAAAGCGGCTGGTTAATCCAATTTTTCGGTATTTCGGATAAGATCATGGTCTTATATCATTTCTGTAAATTAACCGTAAGAAAAAAAGTATGGTAAAGTTAAAATTGTCGAAATATGCGACGTCAAAGGTAACCATGTTTATTGAGCGCCCAGTCCTAACCCTGGTTTAAGTCATTCTAATCAGTTTTGAAATCTCTAAAATGACTAAAAAATCATACAAAATTGGTCAAAAGAAGAAAATTTGCACTGATATTGTTTGGTAATCTTCATTTAATAATCATCCGATCAAAATGTTAGCCAAAATCACAACTTTTGGAGCATTTTCATATCATTCACTTAGACAAAATTCAACAGGCCTTTCGTCGTCTACTCATTTATCTTTTATTAGTGATGTGGACTCGGCCAATAACCAGCCGTCCCGTGCAGGCTTTCGGTAACCATGGTAACAATTAAAACATTTAAGACTATAATATTTCAGTATAGGCAGATTTAAGGTACGATATTTTCATAATTTCTCGAATAAATAGTTGCAATTCTTTCACCAATTCACGTAGCCCGTTGTGTTGTTTATGGGGGAATGAGGTTGTATTTTAGGTTTTTAGCAAAGAAGATTTCTTGATGCACCCCAGGATGCTTCACTTTCATCACATGACCACTGATTTCTGTCACCAGTGTCTACTGGTTCCCATTGACATTACAGTGCAAGGAAATGCTTATAAAGTTGTTAAATGAGGGTCTTTAAGAAAATACGGTTGCAAGTAATATGATTGATGTGTCTTTAATACAGTTCTCTCTTGATTTTCTTAAAGACCCTATATTTTTAAAAATACAAGTTTTAGTTGGGATTCAACTTCTTTCATATTTGTGGCAAAATTTACGCTATCTGTACATGTATTACTATGGTAGAGGTCAGACGACCTCCAGCTGTTAATTACTTTAACACATGTGTGGCACTGTTTGTTTTAGTGATAAGCCCTGTTGGTACTGTAGGGGCGCTAAGCATGATGGGGTACATCAAGAAATCTTCTTTGGGTTTTTAGATACAAATTGCAAGTCTTGAAATCCAGACCATGTACACCCATTCTATTCGCTCATAGTCAATGGTAAAGAAGCCCATATTTCTATTTGGAGTTGACCTATGACCTCCAAACATACTCCTAAATTCACATTTATATGACAGATACATACATCATCTATAATTATTTAGGGGCCTACTCTTGAAACTCTCTCGCGATTTGATGATATGTGATAGCGATGATCATATGACCCCTCTGATTCAAATAGCAGAAATGAGATAAAACAACTTGTTGTAAGGATACGGGTAGTATATTGACCATCTGAGCATTCAAATCACATTTATTTTGGAAAGAACTACCTAACAAACACAGACAAAGGTCAGAAACTCGATGGAAGAATGGGAAAAGTTAAGCATTTTGGAGTCTTTTCTGACGTTCTCTGTTGTTTCATCTACGAATTTTACCTTAAATCTTGCATAAATAACTCTCTCACCTTGTGAAACAGTTTTTCACTGAAAAGTAAGTGTATCTACCTTTTAAAATAATTTCAAATGTTATGGTCATTATACTACCCCTTGCCTCACCACGGGTTATTTTATTTATGCTATGTGAATATAAAGGGGAAACAATCATCGGCATAATATAAATTCGCAAGAGAATCTTTGGAGCGAGCCCCCTAATTATTTTAAGTGCTCAACAAAAGAAAGTCATAGACTTTGTTTATGTCCTATAGATGGGTGACAGCAATGTTTATCAACAAAAGCAACGGTCCAAGGGACTGGACTGTCTATACATAATTGGCGCGAGTTTTAAAAGCACAGGTCCTAAACAAAACAGGATGCGTGCGCACACTGCCGGGCAAAAAATGGCAACTGCCGACCAAATGCGTCACATGTCACCCATCTATTCAGTATCGAAGTGTTACGTGTAAACCGATTATCATTATAGCAACAGGAACGCGCTTTCGAGTCCTCAGGGAGTCTATGGAGTCCGGCCTGAACACCGATCGAAATGATCGCCACATAAAGTCAATGGGGTGTGCTAGCATACATAAAGGTGCGTGATCCAGTAACCAGGGAGTTACATAATCACTTCGATGGTGAATAGAGTGACTTCCAATTATTTTGACCAAACAGGCGAGATTTATAGGCATTTGGATGAATCTTTTTGGCACCATTTGGTACCAAATTTGCCACAAAACGACAAAGATAAGCCATGATTAGTACCAGTTAATGAAAATCATTGGTTGAACCCAGAACTCACCGTATCACATTTGCTGATCGTGCCTTCTCATCCTATGCTCCTCGTCAATGGAACCGGCTTCCTGATCATATCAGAAATGCAGATTCCATCAAAATGTCATCTTTTTGAACATGCTTTTGTAAAGTAGTAGTAGTAGTTTTCTCTGTATAACATTGTGCCAAAGCGCCTTAGTACAAGTTTCTTGGTTCTGGTGCTATATAAATTTCAGTGATTGATTGATTGATTGTGGTGTGTTGAAAATACGAATTTAGAAACGTTTTCTTTAAATGGGGCGCGCTAATCATGGCTTATCATTGTTTTATGGCAAGTTTGGTACCAAATTGTGCTTAAAACATTCATTAAAATGTCTAGCTAGCCTGTTTAGTCCAAACATAATTGGAAGTCACTCTATAGAACATAAACAAAGCGTATGACTTTCTTTTGTTGAGCACTTTAGATAAGATATTTATCTATCATAAAAATGTAAATTTAGGAAAATGTTCGGAGATCATGATTCAAAGAATAAATTAGAGATTTAGGGCTTCTACACGCTCTTACCTGCTCTATACACTCATTGAGGGGTCAAAAAAGTAAGCCCCCCCCCTCTTTGATCACGTTTGTTTGCATAACTCCACACACAATAAGACGTTTTGAAAGATTGAAACACTTCTGAAAAGCAAACATACTTGGCTACCCATAGAAAGTTTCTCCATTTCAATATCATTATTGCTTTTCCCAAAATAGTCACATTTCCCAAAATGATGTTTTCAAAAAAAAGTGGCACTTTTCAAGATTCTATACGAGTTTGTGTGAATAAATCCACACACAATTAGGCGTTTTGAGAGATTAAAACATTTACGAAAAGGAAAAACCCTTGGATACCCACACAGAGTTTTCCCTTTTCAATACCATGTTTATTTACTTTTCCAAAAACAGTCACATTTCCCTAAAATGATGTTTTCCGAAAAGTGGCACTTTTCAACAATACAGGGAGGTTATTGATGTGAATGGTGGACACTATATTGGCTAGTCGTGCATGATATAAAATCAATTTATTCATAATTTCAAATTAAGGACCAGCTAAAGAAAGAAAAAACTTTTAATTGAAAATAAAGACAATTGAAATTAATTTTAAACAGCACTGGAGACATTTTTGTAACTTTCTTGCATAAGATTTTGAAAAGTGCCACTTTTTTTGAAAACATCATTTAGGGGAAATGCGACTATGTTGGGAAAAGTAATAATAATGATATTGAAATGGAGAAACTTTCTATGGGTAGCCAGGTGTTTTTTCTTTTTATAAGTGTTTCAATCTCTCAAAACGTCTTAGCAAACAAATGTGATCAAATGTTAGGGGGACTTACTTTTTGTGATTTTGTGACCCCTTTATTTATTGACAGTATGTTTGCATTGGGATAAATGAAGTTTTGCCACAAACAAATCTCTCCAGTTGTGAAAAAATGGCCACAGCTGAAATAGCCACTTAGCCTAGCTTGGACATTTTTTGAGGAAAATTGCTTTTGGAACAACAAATAGTTATAATTCATCAAGTAAAACAATAGCACACAGCATCTAACTTGGAGTTCAATGTTTAAGATTTATTTATCCATCTACCATTATTATCAATGGTTACTTCCTTAAATCTAAACAAATAATAATACTAAAATAGAGCTAAGTGGTTAATGTTATTGTATATAAATTAAGCGTGTTTTTTTTCTAAAAAAGGTCTTCTTTTCCTACAAATACTTGGATTTACAACCTAAAACATGATACATGATTGTAATAGTTTTCATATTTTGGATCATAAAACATAATATAATGTAAAACAAGTTTCATGCTATATCTCAAAGAACCACAGATCAGTTTTTTATCCAGATACCATTATTATCAATGGTTATACTTCCTTAAATGTAAACAAATAATAATACTAAAATAGAGTGGTTGTTTAAATTAAGCGTGTTTTTTTTCTAAAAAGGTCTTCTTTTCCTACAAATACTTGGATTTAGAACCCAAAACATGATACATGATTGTAATAGTTTTCATATTTTGGATCATAAAACATAATATAATGTAAAACAAGTTTCATGCTCTATCTCAAAGAACCACGAATCAGTCATCTGCTTGCTCTTACACAAGTAAAAAACCACATTGATAAAATCGACTGACAAATTATACATAATCAATCCAAAAAATATATTAAAATTCATTTTTAAAGAATATTGCTACAATCCAATATTGGATTTTCAAATCTATGAATGGAACACTGTAATACACGGATACACTCCATTATATGGGACAATTACAGACTTACAGAACTTTTATTAAAGGCATATTATGTGATCTTTTCCAAGTAGCGGCCTCTATCATTGATTTTTACTATTAAAGCAGATTTTCTTGCAGATTTGCATTTTTGATCATAAATCATAAAGATCTTCTAAGTTACAGATCGATACGACTCCCTAATTACTTCAAAATCATGGTTTGAAAATAGATTGTTCTAAGCGGTACAATCTATTTTTCAAAATTTTACTCTAAATTCACTCTAAAATCATGATTTTGAGGTTATTAGGAATCGTATCTCTCTGTAACTTGGAATATATTCATGATTTATGATCAGAAAAGTTAATCTGCAAGAAAATCTGCTTCCAATTTTTTTTCAAGGATTGAGGGCGTCCCCTGGAAAAGATCACATAATATAAGGAACAGTTCCATTTACGCTTGATAAAACTACCTAGCATGCATTGGGTCTCTACAACCTTTTATTGAGAGACGATGCTTCCCCCTCCAAATTGTTACACAATAAAGACGGTATACAAGTACGGGGATGTGCCGCACTAATGGGTTGCTTTTTTGCCGAAAAATCCTAAATATGGGGTATGATTTGTGCTGGAAAATTCCTAACAACGGTGTCACTTTTTACAAATGGGTAAATTTGGTCTAAATTTGCAAAAAATTGGTCTATAATGAAGCAAAATCCTTAGAAATGGGTACCAATTTCTCCAAAATCACCCATAGAAATGGGTAGAGGTTTTGAATCTCCAGCCGCACACCCCCGACCAAACCAAATCCGCTCAATAGATTTGTCGCTGGATAGTGTGTAGCTGGATAGGTTTGTTGAGTATGAATGAAACTGTTCCATAACAGGAATCTGCTGAAATGAGATGTTAACAACTTTGGTTGTATTTCCAGTATATTATATATATATAAAAGGTTTTAGAATTCTAATGCTCAACTCTAGGGTCCATTTGCTTTTATATAAAACACAATGACATATAGTATACAAGAGAAGGCACTTGAAACAGTTAAGTTGCAATTTAATGTACAGAGCGGTTGTAAGAAAGTATGGGCATTGTTTGCAAGGATGGGATGACAATTTCAGACATGCATGTGTGAAATCAATGAGTGCTAGAAATATCAAAAAAAATTGAATTGCCCTTTTAGGGCAGAGTCTGGGTCGGACTGTCGGAATTTCTTTTGGATTTTTTTTTATAAATTTAAACAGGGAGATACTACACAAAAACATGTTTTTAATGATTTTTTTTTTCTTCTTTCTGATTTTAAACAAGCAGATACTACTCAAAAATCAGTTTTCATCTTTCTTTATTGTTATGTGCTTCTTTCAACAAAACAAAAAATATTTTTACTTTTTTTTTTTTTACTTTGAAAAAATAATTAAAAAAATAGCGACCCCTAAATTTCTGAAAATTTGGGTCGGTCGGAAAGGGCAAGTCAACTTTCTTTCTTTTTTGGCCTAATTGATGTACGCCGTGTTATATTGTCTCATATAAATGTCGCCAATTCCTCTGAGAACCAAAGAGAATTGCTTAAACATTCTTAGCTGTAAGAATATCATATAATGATCAACTTGATATAGATTCATCAGGATTGTTCATAAATATGTGATAAAAATGTTCTTTTGACGAATCAATAAATCGTACTTACTACTCGGAGATTTGATGGAACTCATCAAGTTCTGCCTCACCACCACTTACTTCAGCTTCAAGGGCATCATATATGTGCAAAACGCTGGGGCCGCCATGGGCAGCCCACTTAGTCCCATTGCAGCAAACCTGTTTATGGAATGGCTTGAACAAAAAGCCATGGCTACTGCTCCGTTAAATTGTAAGCCAAGACTATGGAAGCGATATGTGGACGATATCTTGGAGATTGTGAAGAAAGGAGAAGTGGATAATCTAACAGAACACCTCAACACCATCGATCCTACGGGGAACATCAAGTTCACGTACGAGGAAGAGGAAGAGGGTCGCATTCCTTTCTTAGACACACTAATAATCAGGAAGCCGGATGGCAGCACAAAACTCTGCATTTACAGGAAGAAAACCCACACAGACCAGTATCTACAATTCACATCCCATCACCCCCTCCATCAAAAGTTGGGCGTCATTCGCACACTTCTCGACAGAAAAGACGTCTAATAACAGAAGAAGAGGACAAGCGGGAAGAGGAGGAAAAAGTTAGAAATCGCGTTAACCAACTGCGGCTATCCCAAATGGTCCATCCAAAAAGTCGAGTCTGCAAGAAACCGCAAAAAGGAGAACAAAACCAACACAAAGAAAGACGACGCCAACAAATCCAAGGGCCTGGTAGTCATCCCCTACGTCCAGGGATTATCAGAGAAAGCATCAAGAGTGTTTAAGAAACACGGCTTCGCCACGGCTATGAAGCCACACACGACGCTTCGGAAACTGTTAGTCCACCCAAAAGACAAGCGGGACCCAGACCATACTCCGGAAATTGTGTATGAAATTCCGTGCAACGGTTGTAAGAAAACTTACATAGGAGAGAGCGGTCGCTTATTCGGGACAAGACTTAAAGAACATAAAACTGAGGTTGATAAATTTGAGGCTAGGTCTTACACACGGGCAGTGAGAAAGGCGTCAGTAGGCGAACAACACAAATCGGCCATCACGGACCATGTGGCTGCCACTAATCATGCCATAAATTGGGACGAGGCCAAAATCATTGATAAAGAAGGACATAAAACCACGAGATGGCTCAAAGAAGCCATCTGGATCCGCAGGCGAGGACAAGACACAATGAATAAGGACGAGGGGGCTTACAAGTTGAATAACATTTACGACCAACTGATTGAAACTCCGCCCTCTATCGGCGAGAATCGTGCCTATAAAACCAATAGGACAAATCAGAAGGTTGCCAGTCAGATGAAGACTCCAGCTCAGTAAGGAGTCGAAACGTAACTAGTAAGTACGATTTATTGGATTCGTCAAAAGAACATTTTTATCATATAATGATCAAATTCAGAAAAAAACATGAAGCTAAAAAATAATCTTTCTAGGACTATTTACAATTTGAATATACATTTCTGAAATTGTCATCACACTTTGGCAACAAAAAATGCTTATTCTTTCCGACTCATCATTAAAGTGACAATACAGTACAAAACTACTGATTTGAAGAGGACTTTTAATATACAAGATGTGTAAGTAGAATTGCAGCGCTTTTTACTTACCATAACATTTATGTAAAAATAAAAATATGCAAATTTAATTCGTAAGTATAAGGTATATCTTTTATAACAGAACATGTTAATACAATATGTCACATTTAAATCTGTTTACTTTGGCAGTATGGTAAATGCAAATGATAACTTGTATTGTACTAAATAAAAATGACATGTCCAAGATATAATTTAGTAAAATTAGTCAAATACAAATAAAATACATAGCAATGATTGTCAATTAAAGCCATTTTATATTTAAGACCCATATGAAAGTGCTGCCCTCTATTACTTGGGAGTTTCCTATAAACCCCATGAGAACTACCAGCCGATGGGCCCGGGGGGGGGGGGGGGGGGGGGGGGGTGGGGGGTACTCGCCTAAGACGGTATACGGGGATGTGCCGCTCTAATGGGTAGCTTTTTGGGCACAAAATCCCTAAACATGGGGTATGATTTTGTGCTGGAAATTCCTTATAATGGGGTCACTTTTTACAAATGGGTCTATTTTCGCGAAAATTTGCCAAATTAGGTATATTTTCGCGAAAATTTGCCAAAATTAGGTATATTTTCCCGAAAATTTGCAAAAATTTGGTCTAAAATGAAGCAAAACCCCTAAAAAATGGGTACCGATTTTTCCAAAATCACCCCTAAAAATGGGTATGGGTTTTGAATCTCCAGCGGCACACCCCCGACCAAACCAAATCCGAGTACCCCCCGGGCCAATGGGTTGTAACAAAATATATCTCATTCATTGAACCAATTGGAGATATCGTTAGAATGAGGGCAGTGCTAAGAAGATTAACCTTAAAGCATTCTTCATGACTGGCTACTTAAATGCACATGTCACATTTTAAATCATCCAGAAATAGTCTATTTTAAATAGCAACTTAAATATCTCACATATAAACCAGATCTGCAAAACTATTAAAGCAGCTCTTTTTTAAATGCTACTCAAATGCATCTGTCGCATAACTAACCAATCAGAAATGAGTATTCATGGTAATATGCAACAGTATTTAGAAGCTCTTTCTTAAAATGGCTCCTCAAAATGCATATGTCACATAATAAACCAATTGGAAATGATGTAAGAAATAATATGTGCTAGCAAGCTCTTTTTAAATGGCTCCTCAAATGCATCTGTCGCATAATTAACCAATCAGAAATGAGTATTTATGGTAATATGCAACAGTATTTAGAAGCTCTTTCTTAAAGGAGGTGTCCGGCAAGCACAACATTGTGCATTATATGTTAGAAAAAGAATTATCGAGCCCAAATTACGTAGTTATATAGAAAAAAACATCATACTTATCATAAAAATTAATAAAAACTGCGCCATCTCACAACATGCAATTTTTAAAATTCGCGGCAATCGAAAGTCCCGGCATCAATGAAGTCATAGCTATACAATGCACTTGCGTAAATTTGAGCACCAATAACCATGACGTCATTGATCCCGGGACATTCGATCACCGCGAATTTTAAAAATGGCATGTTGAGAGATGGTGCAGTTTTTATTCTTTAGGTATGATGCTTTGTTCTATATAACTACACGATTTGGGCTCGATAATTCTTTTACTAACATATAATGCACAACGTTGTGCTTGCCGGACACTTTCTTTAAAATGGCTCCTCAAAATGCATATGTTACATAATAAACCAATCGGAAATGATGTAAGAAATAATATGTGACAGCTAGTGTACGCGAGGCATTCTGGCACCAAGTCACCTAAAAGACTTGAAACAAAAGTCATTTTTAATTAGCTACTGTCCAAATAATTGATATAAACTGTCGGATGTGCTCACGTCAATGTCAATCCAAAAGATAAAAGCGCAGCAAGTGGTGGTTTTCTCACTCACAGCGAATGCATGCAGACAGTGCACGAATGTGTAAATATTTAATTTCCATTGGGTACGATCAATCAACTATCAAAAGTTAATCGTGTGTAAAGACATGTAGTGAAATATTTATATTTAATTGGAGGGCTGGCTCAAGGTTGAAGCAAGAGTATCATTCATACATACATGTAGATAAACAAGCTTTGTTAGGCCAAACAAAGAAGAAGGTCTGTCTCAGAAGCCCGCCCGCATTGGTATGTGAAATGAGCTACGGCACGTAGGTCTTGCATTGAGGGCTAAAAAACGTATTCTTTTTTTTAATAATTTTTTTAATTTTTTTTTTTAATTTAAAAAAAAAGCTTTAAAAAAGTTCTTTTTAAGCTTGGAATAGGGGGATTTTTTTTTATTTTAAAAATCGCATACCTCAAAGCCTATTTTCTAAAAAAAAATTTCGCACAGCACATAGCTTATTTGCAAAATGTTTCTGAGACAGACTTTCTTCTTTGTTTGGCCTTACTATCCAAAGTAAAGCAGATTAATTCTTAATAATGGTTTGAGAATTGTGTCCACTTTTATGAAGTGTGATATTTTAAAGGTTGAATTGAGATAGAATAGCAACTCAGCACAATCTATCAAATTACTGGCGGAAACACAAAATCCCCACAAAATATGCCATTAACAAAACAAAAACAGCAACAAAATACAATAGTAGTGCTAATGGTGCAACCTGTTTGGTAAATCCATACCTGGTCTAATTTCTTGAGATTTGCCATTTTACCATCATTTTGACTAAATAGGTTGAAAATGACGAGATATTGAATATCTCTGGTAAATGTATGGATCCATTTTCCCTTCCAAAACCGGTAAAAATTAAGTTTCACTTTTTATTTGAAGTAGCTTGTCCTTACCCAATAAGTTTCCGAGTAGGCCCCCCCCCCCCCCCCCCCCCCCCACCTTGGTGGTGTCACAGGTCACAACAGTGCTTTGAATTCCACATATGTGACCCGTCGCATCAAAATGGACATGTTGGAGGCCCGATTCAAATCTGAGTTATTGGTTCGACTTGAAAGAGCACATTTTAACCTTCAAAATGACACCATGTTGAAGGCAATCAGACTTTGAAATCACAAGATATGATTTGGAGAAGCATATTTTTTTCTCTTATTTTCTTTAAATTTCACCAAATATATTGGCCTCTATCTCAAAACAGTGTTTGCCGACAACATGTCCATCTTGACGCGACTGGTCACATATTTTGTACACAATATTAGTTTCCAAGATGGAACCTATAATAGTTAATTCAGTACCAAATTGGCGAACCTGCTTACAACAGCGAAATAATTCAGAAGAGCGTGGGCGCACAAAAATACTCGCATAGCGCATTGTGAATTCTATGTGTGATGCTTGCGTGTGCCAAAATAGTGTGTGATGCTTGCGCATGCCAAAATAGTGTCTTTTGCTTGGATTACCTTTGTGAACGGAGAGATTAAAACGGCATATTTCACGCCAATTTGGAACTGATTAAACTATAGTTTTTAATATAGAAGGCATTCAAGTCAAATTAAGTATCAAAGTGAAATCATGCATGTTATTGTAAATGCAAGCCATACAATAAAGCAATATACTTGATAACCTTCAAGCATGATGTTATTTTTGTGTGCTCAATGTGTATTCTCTGCCAATTGAAAACAAGTTATTATCATTATTTATAAATTCTTATGCATACATACACCTGTAATATTAATTGAGGTTTTCTTAAGCTATATTAAAAGAATCTTTTGTCTCAAAGCTCTTCAGTTTTTCAAAACTAAAATATTGAAATCCTTGTAAAAATCAATGAAAATCTGAAAAATCTGAGAAACTTAAAGTTTTTTGTTTTTCTTACCCGCACCAATTAACTAACGCATGCGGGAGCTTTGAGGCAATTTTTTTTTTTAATATAGCCTTATATTTTATTACTGCCTAAGAATAGCCATCATCTCTTGAGAAAATAACGCCCAACGAAACCTATATGTGTGCACTCGTTGGAATTTGTCATGCACAATTCCAATTTTTCAAATACACTTAGTAGCGTACAATCATGCCTTTGATTAGGCACAAAAAAAATAGTTGTGTTGCCCTCATCCTGCCGGGTCAAAATTCCGAGAATGTGGGCTGGGTATCTTTATTTTATTTTATTTTATTTTATTTTATTTATTTTTTTATCCCTTTTTTTTTTTTTTTTTTTTTTTTTTCATGATTTTTTTTCAAGATTTTTGTTCTCAAGATCTTCCTATCTGTGAAAATTGCACAGAGATGGGCAAGAAACCAAAATATTCACCATTGGGTTGAAAATACATCCAGTAAGCGTTTTCCTTAGTATCTTCACACATGTTGACTGAAATAATAGGTATAAAATCGTTGATTTGGAAAGAAGAAAAAAAAAATAGAAAAAATAATTTAAAAAAAAAAATCCGGCCGGCCGTCCCTCCCGATTTTAGGCTTGTGAGGGCTACACAACTAATTTTATTTTGGCCTTATGTGCACTGAATTGATTGTTAAAGAATTGATACCAAATTGCAACAGATTGTATATATATCAATAAAAGCAGGATTACAATACAATATAAAATCACAAAATGATTATGATTATGAAACAAGAATACAAGAGCTGCCAATTATGATTGGAAAATTGGCCACATGTTACAACATTGGTCAATTAACCATGAAGTTTATACTTATACCAATGGTACATCAGACATACTGATGGTACGGTATAGTTCAAAAATGCATAATGTCTTTCATTGATTTGTTTGTTAATCATGTGCCCTTTTTAATGTACAATGTACGAAGTTGTATGTGTTGCATATTGGAGTCCATTTGATCGTTACGAATACATAATTCTGTGGTTTTACCACAACTATGTTTTGGCTATGCATTATCACTATTTCTCAAATTCTCAAGCTCAGTTACATAATTTCAAACTTTTGATTACATCTCTTACGCAAAATGTCTCTATACTCACACAATTGCCAGATATAAACAATTTAGGCTCATATTATAAAAGATATTACTTGGTGTATGAGGTGAGTTTACACAAGCAAAATCTGTTCCTTCAAAAGAATGTTTTAAACATTAAAAAAAATTGCCTTATGTAACAGAAAAATACCACCCTGTTCTACGGACTGACAGATCCATGTTTTTTCTTAAATGTTCTCTTTTAATTGATTTTTTGTTTTGTTTTTGAAGAAAGAAAAAAAATCGCAGAATAAAAACCCTCCCATCCTACCGACCCTACCTGACGTCTTTTTGCCCGTTGAACAGGGTTGTTGTTTTTAGTCGCCTTATGCATCTAACTCAAGCATGTGCAACCTTTTCTACCACACGGGCCGCATTGTGATTTTGAGAACTATTCACGGGCCGCAGCGATTGTCAAACATTCCAAAACACATCCGGAGGAGGAGAGGGGAATCCATTGCTCATGGAATACCCGCTTCTCTTCGTGTAATTTCCTCTTTTTACTCGCTGTTGCTGCTGCAGCGCCATTTTAACCAGGGATTTTATCACCAATCACGCCTTGAGTTATATTTACTTAATGCAGCGCGTCACCCTACTAATTCTAGGGGAGCACACCACTAAGTCAATCTGCCATTTGTGTAAAACTAGGAAGTTCCGGTTAAAATGGGCCGCATCAATGGGAATTTTAGGATTGCTTCGCGGGCCGCAGATTAGAGGTCCGCGGGCCGCATGTGGCCCGCGGGCCGCAGGTTGCACACGCTTGATCTAACTACTCAAAATAATTTTCATCGTGTAAGGTTATATTAAAAAACTTGTCTCAAAGCTCTTCAGTTTTTCAAAACCTAATGCGGAATGCATTTTTTTTAAAGTTTTCTTTATTATTTTTCTAAAAAATATAAAATATTGAAATCTTTGTAAAAGTGACCTTTTGTATTTAAAATGATGTGATCAATGAAAAAATAAATATTTAAAAAAAATTTAAAAAAAAAAAAAAAAAGTTTCTTTCTTTCTTCTAACGCGCATCAATTAACTAACGCACGCGAGAGCTATGAGACAAATGATTATTTTAAATATAGCCTAATGATCATTATTGCACAGAGTTGTTTGTTTTCCTAAAATATCTACAATAGCTTCAAACAAAATACTCCTGTTGACATAGCGCCATTAAGCCTATTTGCACTACACGACGATCGATCTTTATTGTCCTTTAATAGGTGCAATAACAGTTGCTATGACGGTCGATCACTGAACTTGGACGACTTTCTGTGTGAATATAATGACCAATGATCGGTCAAATTTTTTGCATGAGTTTCGTACTGCTGAATTAGACTCCACTTGGCAGCGATCGATCGTCGGCTGTCTAAAAGGTGCATTGCCTTCCTCTGTGCAGTACAGGTACAAGTATATAGTCCAGTGACAGACGCAGCATTATATTATTATGCAAATGCCAGGATTTATTTTTGATTGACATGCTATGATGCTAAATATTATGGAGTATTTATGAAATATATAAGTTGTGAGAACTTGAGTATATGATGTGCACAAAGTCCACACAAAAAAGGTCTGTCTCACATACATTTGGGGAAATAGCTATGCGAAATGTTTGGGTTTTTTTGTGTGTGTTTTTGGCCCACTTTTTTTGCCCTTTCTGATAACTAAAAAAAAGAAAAGGGCTCATCGCATAGGGTTATGTGGCAAAAAGTGATTCCCCATACTTTGCGCGCAGGTATGTGAGACAGATCTTCTTCTTTTTCATAACCCCCTGAGAACTACCGGCCGATTGGTCAGAAAGATGGATACATCATTTATTGCACCAATCAGAGACAGTGTTAGAATAATTGTATCCCTGATAAAGATTGGAGTGAAATATTTTACAAGCTGCATTTTAATTGGCTATTCAAATGAGTATATCTTGCAATAAACCAATCAGAACCACTGTAAGATAGGCCTGTAGTGCCCAGGGGGTTAAGGTAAACTCAGTATATACATTTATAACAGCATCGACTCTTCCAGTATTAGATAATTTTACAATCAATGACTACAAATATCAACATAAAAAATCAAGCAAAAAAATCTTCATCTTTTTTTGAATCATTGTAATTGAGGACCAACCATAGTGTGCAGGGTTCTAGCCAGGACCATTTTAGAACCGGGTAAATTTACTGACGGCGAACGGAGAAAATGTAGCGAACGAAGTGCAGTGGATCATGGCATGGGATCCAGAGGCCTTCTTAATGTCTTTTTAGGTTTTTTTAATGCACTTTGAGGGTTCCTGCCACATAATTTCTTGTTTTATGAGGCAGTTTAATGATTTTATCCACAAATTATTTTTAAAAAAAAAGGTTTTGTTTTTGTTTTTTGTTTTTGTTTTTTTAGAGTGCCGGGCGGCCAGCCCAATTCCGGGCCCAGCGTTGGGCGGGCTAGCCCAGTGGTGGGCCCGCCCACCCGGCGCCGCCCGTCCTAGCTAGAACCCTGATAGTGTGCTGTATCTTCATCACTTGGTCGACTACACTGATTCAAAAACTGTGTAAATTTTGTTGCTTAAAGATATATTATGTGATCTTAGCCAGGGAACGCCCTCACCATCAAAAAAAAAATTGAAAGCAGATTTTCTTGCAGATTTACATTTCTGATCATAAATCGTACATACTTTTCAAGTTACAGGGCGATACGATTCTTAATTACTTCAAAATCATGGTTTTAGAGTGAAAATAAACTGTCGGATGTCGATTTTTGTCCGACAATTTATTTTACTCTAGTCTAAATTCCCTCTAAAACCATGATTTTGAGGTAATTAGTATCGCTTTGTAACTTGGAATGTATGTACGATTTATGATCAGAAATGTAAATCTGCAAGAAAATCTACTTTCTAAAAAATATCATGAATAGAGGGCGCTCCCTGGAAAAGATCGCATAATATGCCTTTAAAAAATAACAACACAATGGAATCCAATATAGACCTACATTTTCTAATATAAAGAAAGCCCTACTTTTAAATAATAACGCAATTGAGAAATTAAAATTCATTAAATTTGTATTATTTACAAAATATATATATCTCACAATGTTAATGGACTATAGTCGCCGTCGCAATACATTAGACTTAGAATATGTGACATGTTCTACCGAAACCAGGCAGAATTGGGCAGAGCTACAAACTGAGAAATAGCCCAAAACGTAATTGGGGGTGATTTTTGGTGAATTTGGGTTTCTGGTAAATAATTAATCTTCAGAGTGTTTATAACAATATTGTGACAGATTCAGATTAAAAATCATCCATAATGTAAAATCACGGTACAAAGTAACTTTAAAGGGCGATATCTCAGTTTCTTGTGTCTGGTTTCGGTAGAACACGTCACATATTTGTCTATCTGCCTATTTGGAATTTCCTCCAAGCATTATGACGGTAACTATAGTATTGCCAATGATTTTTTTTAAAAATCTAAATTTAAAACAATTATCAATGAAATACAAGTTGCAGCATAAACATCACTAAACCTATATATGAAGAGCTTTGTTGCAAAAGGGCTAGGGTGCATTTTTTTCAAAAAGGAGTTTGATATGGAAATGTATAGGGAAAAATCATATGTTTTAAGGAAACAAAGTCATTTTTTTCAAAAAGACCTACACCTCATTGTAAACAGCCGTTGAAATTGTTGTTTTGTTGCAAAAGGGCCTGTATCCAGAATTATATTTGAAACATATGATTGTGACCTATACATTTCTGTATCAAACTTATTTTTTTTAAATGATTAAAATAAATGATTTTTTTTGTGTGGTATTTTTTCTCTATGTACAAACAGATGGAGTTTTGTTGCAAAAGGGCCTACATCCAAATTTTCAAAAAATGTAAACATGATTTTTAAAAAATTGAAAACTAGCACATTTGAAATTTATTTCAATTTAAATTAGTATGTAGTGTACTTCTTTCATAATCCATTCAGTTTTTCAATTGCTCAACTTGAATATTTAGAAACAGTTTTTTGACTTTTTCTCAATAAGAGCCAAAGTGGATGCAGGCCCTTTTGCAAAAAACCTCTTCATATATATAATTATATTACTCCTTTTTATTGGTTCGTTTGAACAAACATAGCAATACAAAAATAAGGCTGACAAATGCTTATTTTTGTTCATGGGCTATTAAAGGTAGATGACCCGATCACATTCCGATTTTCAACTTGAAGTTTTCTATTCTACATGAAAGGTCATCCTTAAAAAAGTCGTGTATCAAAGTTTGAGTTGCATAGCTCTTATGGTTCTTATTTTAGACGCACAAGATGCTGTGAACTGTACCCATTGAGTAGTACACAAACTATATCGGTGGTTACCACCATTCGCGGTAATTCGACGTTATTTCATCGATTTCTCCGTAATTATACCGATTTAGGCCGTCAAATTTCAGTATGATGATGAGAAAAATACGAGCTTTCATATGATATGAAAATCTCCGTATGTTTGAAATAATTCTGTGTTACGAAAATGTGATCGGGTCATCTACCTTTAAATATGCAGAGATTTCACTTTCTTCCCTCAATACGATGCTAGGGACCGTACGTGTGGAGAGTTGACACCAATACTACACGTACATGCTTGAAAATGATGTTGTCTACTGAACCCAGAGATTTGTAGATTTTACAAATGAAGAGCTTAGAATAATTGTGTACAAGGCGACACAAAAGAACCCTCTACGGGTCTGATCAACCCCTTTTTCTTCTTCTAATTTTTAGTAATGATTAGGGTTAGTTAAAAATAATGAATTTTATTAATGAATGTTAAGTAGTAGTTTCAAATCATTTTTAATTTTTTGATTATGTTTTCAGGTGCATAGCAATCACATAGTATGTTTCAAAATGTTAGAAATAATGTGAAACATGGTATTGAAATATGCATCTTCAATGAAATAGAAGTGAACCCCCTGAAAACTACGTACCTGCTGATTGGTCAGAAAGATGGATACATCATTTGTTGCACCAATCAGAGACATAGTTAGATAAAATCTAAACCTGATAAAGATTGGAGTGAAATACTTAAAAAGCAATATTTAAATTGGTTATTTAAATGAGTATATCATCATTGTTATTAAAATTAGGCAGGTAGTGCCCAGGGGGTAATTTTTTTAATTTAATTTAATTGTATATAAAAAATAGAATACACCATGACAAAAATCAGGTTGAAATTGGGAAACCCAGCAACACACAACACAAACATGTACGTGTATCATGCATGATCGCACAATTTCATTGAGTGCTGCATGTAGCAGATGGGAATCTTTACGTGCCCAGGAAAAACATGGCATTTTCATCATCTTTGCTATTTCACTAAATATCTGGCACTAAAAAAACCTGTTCTATGCACGGGCAATTTTGGTTTAATGTTCCTTCAAAATGTCCATGAAAATGTCGGTTAATTTTTAACCATTTTCAAAATCAGTTTTATGTTTCATAATTTTACAAAATTTTCAATTTTCAAAAAAAAATGCAACTCAAAATGTCAAACAATTTTCATTTAAAAAAGAAAAATCGCAAACTTCAAACAAAATGGGTCTATCGGGCCTGTAGAACAGGTTTTTTTACCCTGTGGCCCAAAGGTTGGTATAAGGTTATCACCATGGCATGTATATAAATAGTGAGATAAATACACCTAGCACATAAAGTCCCTGCTCAGGTGCTTTGAGGTTGACTAATTCAAAATATATAATTGGTACCAAAAATCTGAGATATACATTAAATGAGCAAATATCTTCTCCGCAGTTTGATACCTCATTCAACAAAATCGAATGGATACTTTTAAAGTTATGTCGATTTCAATGACCGCGGATGCAATAGAAAAGTGGCACTAGGTATAGGAAATCATTGATTTGTGTGTGATTTACCATAGACGGTAAAAATCAATGTTTTACCCGTCTATGGATTTACGCACTGAAAAACTCACAGCTTATCAGCTAAAAGACTTGTATTCTTCACAGCCAGATACACCCTTTGTCCCGCACATTGCGGTTATCACTAAAGACCCATTCATCTGTCACGTTCAGATAGCACACAGTTATCACACACATATCAATGCTTCGTATACCTAGTGCACCCTATACAGCAGCCAAGTAATACATGACGATTGAATGTTATCAATCAGTAAAAGATCTACTTGTCCAATGAAGTATAGGTTAACCCCCTGAGAACTACCGGCCGATTGGTCAGAAAGATTGATACATCATTTATTGCACCAATGAGAGACATTGTTAGAATAATTGTATCCCTGATAAAGATCGGGGTGAAATAGTTTAAAAGCTGTATCATAATTGGTTATTCAAATGAGTATATCTTGTAATTAACCAATCAGAAGCGCTGTTAGATAGACAGGTAGTGCCCAGGGGGTTAATTAGGCATAAGAAAAATAACTGATTGTCAAATTGCAAACTGTTGAGCGCTTCGTGATGCCAGACAATGTTATCATTATCGAATGAAATGGAGCTAGCCATGCAATGTCAACATTTAGTGGACGGCTCGCAGTTTTATATTATATAAATATTATCTAAAATAATTTCACATTTTTATCAAATTCAGAGTCAAATAGTCTCACAGACACTTTCATATACAGCCATCGATTCTACGTGAGTTGGCACAATGAATTAATACATTGTAAAGCATAAACTCAATAACGTTTCTCACATTTTTACTTCCCTTTACCCTGTATTGATTATTTTTAAACAGGTAAGACGCTACCTTTTGCAAAGTTTAAAACAAGAAAAAGACAAGTCTATACTTATACCATCATCCTTATAACATGTACTGCGCTACTCGACGTAGCACTTTTCCCTTATTAGAGATCTATAAGTTTAAAACCATATTAATCAATGTTAGTTTAATAGCATACAAATTTCACTTAAGTAAAAACTTGCCAAGTGTTTTCTTGTTACAGACACCCTAATTAGGACAATTGATCGAGCAATTCTTTAGATTAACCTAAACCCAAATCAGAGCGGTGTCTCGAATAGGGGTTTTTTTCTTTCTTTTTTTGTATATAAAGAGCAAATGTGAACAATAGCCAACAGACATTAACAATGTTAATGAACTGAGTGATTAGAAATCAAACTGGTAACGCTCGACAGAGAGCTCTGAAAAGCCAATCAATTGGTTCACTCAGGTCGGTGCCACTGTACACAGATTCCCTTTGCCGACATTGAAGCCTCTAATGTTTTTCGCCCTCGATTTACAAGGTACATTTATGCTAATGAGTTGACGCAAAAGGTACATCGCGCAGACATCGCGCTGCATCGAACGTCTCAATATCCCTTATAAGGACTTTTGTGCTGTCAATCATGGCGTTGTCAAGATAGCGCCCCCATTTTGCAAGGTACATTTTGTGAAATCACGCCCATATGCACAGGCTTCATATTTGCGATTCGAATAGCCTCTCCCATTACTATTAAACTCCCTGGTTCACTGCAACTCAGACATGTGTCTGCATGTGATGTGTTTTTCAGGTGCATCAAATAGCGCAGTATATGATGCCATTGATGATGAGAGGTCAGTCATGGTGAATATAATCGTCTTATAATTAACATAATACACATACATCCCTACCTGTATATAATTACCTACAAACGAGGACCAGACATGGTACATGTACTATCCAAACGAGGACACATCGACACAGAGAGGACCAAAATGACGGTAATTTGGAAATTGCTAACTAGACTGTGTGCAATCCAACCAAGACCTAAGAGGAGTACGGGGGGAGGGGGGAGCATCACATACGAAGACCTTGTTTAGATAGCTTTTTTAGTTGTTTGCAATACTTTGCACATATCAGGAAACCGAGGACGTCCTCTGTTGCAAGTTGTGTCCACAGTTGGAATGTAAAAAAACGGGTGTGTGTCCTTGTTTGCAGGTAATTACAAACGCATGTACACCTCTCAGGGATGTCATGAACCATTATCAATCTCAAACTATTTAGTCTCAGATAGCAAATTGAACATAATATTGTAAAAGTGGACATTTTTGCGCTACATTTGTTTTTGCGTTAAAAAGTGCACGGTACAGATGGAACCACTGAAAGCGAGGCTTTCCGCTCACCACGCACTATCACGCCACACTGCGTCATGGTTTCACGCAGGTTTGTGCATCACGTGACGCGGTTGCGCCCTGAGGGGCAGGGCTCAAATTACATCGCGGCCATTGCCGCGATGCCCTCGGATCAGTAAAAAATTCACGGCCATAATGGCCGTGCCCTATTTTTAACAGAGGCCGTGTGTGCCCTTTTGGCTCCCGGTCGGGTGTTCCGATACTTAGTCCTAGTGAGGTTTACATGTAAAATTAGGGTTTAAAAATAACGTAATCATAAAATGGCCTTGATGCCTTTGATTCAAATCTTGGTTTGGCCTTGGTGCCCCAGAACATGGCCTCGGTGCCCTTCGAAATGGTATATTCTTAAGGCTAAAATGACGAAATTTGAGGCCTGCTGAGGGGAGAGCCTTGCTTTCATTCTAAAATGGCGATTGCGTGCAAGTAGCGTATAAGAAAGTTCAATATCTCAAAAACAAAGCACAAAAATTACATGCACAAATATTTCCACTTTCAAAATGAAGCTTACAAAATTCTTAACAATAATATCATACAACGATTAAATTCAAGGTTATGATCTCTATCATGAGTGGGGACTTTTTATTTTTTAGGTTTTACCATGAATTCAGGCTCGTAATATGCACAAGGGGAATGTATTACAGATAAATAATTTGATTATTTTTCAACAAGAATAGGATTCACAAGGGGAAGGTATTTTCTCAGAAAGAATCAGCTCTATGTGTATAAAAAATGTACTTTATAAATGGGCATTGAGAGATATGTATGGGAGTGCGCCCTCAATTATCCTGGAAATAAGGGTTTTTTCCATCAAAGTAATACTTAGGCATATACTAACTACCAGCTGAAACAGTTTACCAACATTCGCCGTTTATCATATAAAATTTCATAATTTTCTTAGTTTCGATATAATCATATCGAAACTAGGTGCTGAATTTGGAAGTTATGCGATCGTTTTACATGCAGAGTATCGCAGCAAATCTCAACCCGGAAGTGCCGTTATTTGCTTATTTTGGCATGAAGGCGATGTCGGAATTGTATGACATTTTGGATTTGGGCTATGTTGATGATTATCTTTACGTTATTTGCTCATTTAGTATATCGATACATCTCTCAATGCCCCTTTAACTTTCTGTTAAAATTGACCAAGATGACTATCAACCTCTCAGATCTCATATATGACCCGATCATACTCCCGTCATTGAGCATTACTGAAAAAGTGGAAATTTTCGCGCTACATTTATTTTCCGCACTATTCGTGCTAAAATCAGCAAGCGTGAAAATAAAAAACGCACAAATGTATTCCTTTTGTATACATGTAGGTCTATGTAAGGATTAAGGAAGCTCAAAATAGCTCAAAATAAAAACAAGTAAAATTGTTCAAAATGTGCGAAGCGCGAACATTTACTCTTTTACAGTACCTGACTGACGTCAAAGGACAAAAGAGCAGAAGTTGAAGCAATGTCAACTTTTATCTGATAAGGTGAATGAAAGCCCAGTGACTGGAGTGAGAACGGGCCATAAGGCAGGCAAAAAGGTTATGTCTCTTTCTTCATTTAAATAAATTACACAGCCCGACATCATGATTAGGCGGGTGCCAGTACCTGTCAGAATTGGAAACCAAAGTACAACCAAAGTAGCCACATAGTAGCAGAGTTACCTGAATGTGCAGCTTCTCTGTACGTAGTACTTCACTGTTTTTTCAACAGCACTCATATGGGTACTGGGCATTGAATATATACCCATATAGGTACGGTCAGCGGAGTAACCATGCTGTCAGACATAAGAAAATGGCTATGTAGATACACTACTTTTGTATCATCTATGTTTTGCATCTTTGTTCTCCTCCTTCTTCACACCGACCTTCAGTATATCATCCGACATCACTCCAGGTGCTAACCGGGTGCCACCTCCTCCTGGTGCCATGAGCTTCTCCACCATCGACTGGGCCTCAATGGGGCATGTGTAGTGTCCGACACCGAATGGTCTCATGTGATACACCATGTATTCTAGGAGGTACATTGCGTTGGGGCTCACATAGTGAAAAGATATGGAGTAGTCCGAGCAACATTCAGGACCCTGTGGGAAGAGAGAAAGACAGAAACAAATCAATATATTTATAATAGTAGTGAAGTAATCGATTTTGAAGAAGTGTTTTCCAGGTGTGACGTAATGCGAGGTGTAGTGGAACGTAACAATGGTAGATAGGGCACAGACCTAGTTCGGACCTGCAGGGCAGCAGACAGATTTACAGACGGCTTGAAGGACTACTAGACCAGACTGTGAATCGGACCGGGTGGAATGTGTGTTGATTTAGTCAAGATCAGAGGGAAATGCTCAGGTGAAGGACTGTTGCAGTTCTTAGGATAGTAAGAGGTTGGATAGCCAGGGTAAGTCGGATGATTCTTTGTTTCTACCCCGGGGTCTCTACACGTCTGCTGTGTCTCACACTCGAAGCTCAGGTGTTCCCCAAGTTCAAGTGTAATATATATATGTGTTATTTCAGCTTCTATAAGATGCTTATGCGGAATTATAAATGCTGTATTCACGTTTGAGTATGCGAAATAGAGAATAAGATGACTTGACTATAACAGCTATAAACTGTGACTGTAGAAGTAAAAATTGGTGCTACACAAGGATTGCCCATGCTGCCACTTTTGGTGTTCTATGTGCTCATCGAGGAGAACAGTGCTCCCTCTCGGGTCAGGTCAGTCTTGTGTGTTGCATTGCGCACCTTAATATAGTGTTAGCGCAAAAGGCATAGGTTAATTGGAAAATCATTTATTTTCGGTTGAACTTCAAGTGCAGATTCAGAAAATAATGTGTTATTATTTCTACTGGTGGAAGTTACTATTTGGCAAGAAATCCTAAACATGGGGTCAACACATTTTTTTTAAAAAATGACATGGAGACATAAAGAGCATTTCACAAATCTTGGCATATATACTATAGTAGATTCATAAACTCTGGCGCATCGGTATTGATTTTGGACCTCGTCCATTGGGCGTTAGAGGAACCCATTTTGACCAATGATGAAACAGCGGTACTTTTATAGATGTTATTATCATGATTATTTGCGCTCCATAATCAAATGCTATTCATGATAGTGTGGCTTTATGAATAGGGCTGATCATATAGCTTTACAATCACGACAACCAAAAACTTAATCCAGCAGCTTCAAATGTGTTATCCCTTTGGAAGCGGTTACCACAATAAAAACAAATTGACCATCATCGACCGTATACAGGTTTCGAAAGAAAAATATTATGTATGTCATTTTACCTATTCATAATTTAGTGGATACTTTTTATTATTTTCCGTTTTTATTATGCACGTGGAATAAAGGAAACATTAAAATGAAAATAACAGTTCTACGTATTTATTTGCGAGAAAAACCCGGAAAATAATTCAATAATCATTTTTTATATACCTTACAAAACCATTTGTCCTAACTAAATGGAAAACAGTTAAATCAACCAAGATACGGATTATAAACGTTACTTTAAGTATTTCTGGCTATGAGACCACCTGAATACCTTTATCAATTTATCTGAATAACAATACGTTTCTTTATCGTTATGCCGATAAGGTACATAGTGGTGACTACATCACAGTTGTACATGAACACGAAGACACGGTATTAACCTTGCATATTACGATTAAATTCGAGTGCCTCCTCCTCTTTTGCTTCTGTTACCTCTTTACTGAAATGGTAAATCGCTAAAATCGGCCAATGTCTGCGAATCGACTATAATTAGTGTGTTTAAACCACACATGGATAGGTTTCCTGGCAGGGGGAACCCCCACCCCCCCTATAGTTCAACACTGTGATGTGTTTGTCTCAGTTTCTTTAGGATCAAAAAACAAAATCTGCATACCCTGTCAATTTTGATGATAAATTAAAAACATAATGTGTACAAAATAATAAATGGGTAGAAAAACATATAATTTCTAAGAAAAAACTCAATTTTCACTTTTCCAAAGAAATATCGATGATTTTTAAAATCAGTATTCCAAGAAAACCAACATATATTTCATAAATGTTTTGTACAAAATAATTATTGTAATGTCTAATTTCATTCTTGCGCAATACATTTCTTTTTACAGTAAATCCATAGTGTGTAAAGGCACCATAAAATCATCCTTCAACAATGACAATTATACATTGTGCTATAAGCAATACAGTGAAAAAGACAGGCGTACGCTTAAATTAATTAAGCTCATCAGCTGTTACACAAAAAAGACCGATATGATTACAGACAGCGTTACAATTGAATTTAAACTACACTGGCATTGTATGTAATACATTGAACTATTCTTTCATATTCATGAGTAAGGCAACAATAGAAAAACAACTTTATTATTTTTGAAAAGATAAATTAAAAAATACTACCAAGTCACGACTTGCGAATCCCCCTGGCTGGGAGACCAACTAAATGAGGTCAAAGGTCACATAGGGGTCATGTTCCCCCGGTGTTCATGATACTTTACTCCAAGTTTGACGTCAATCGGGCAGCTTTTACGATTTTACCTCTGGATGACCTTTGACCTCAGATGACCTCAAATTATTTTTGACATGTTCCCCCGGTGTTCATTGCACGATTTAACTCCATGACCATTGACCTCAAATGACCTCTAATTTATTTTAGACATGTTCACCCGGTGAAGTCAAGATCAGAATAGATCGTGTTCCACCACCTGCACTTTGCTGATGCCTTCCTGGGAGCTCATGATGTTTGCCGATGCCTTCCTGGGGACTCATGAGGCATCGGAAAGGTACCGGCTAGCCGGTGCTATCTTGTACCTTCCAAATAGACACCAGCAAGCTATCCAGTGACCATCGGATGACCACCGGGTGGTCACCCGGTAACCTTTTTTTTTGCTATTGGACTTCAACTATGTGTTCAAGCTTCACTCGCTCATCAAAATTTTAGGTTAAAGCTTCACGTAATAAATATAAAAATACGTCAGGCCATCACCTCAGTAATCAATTTATGACCCCACACTTCGGCGACGAATCAACGCCAAAGTAGCGTCGAGGCTTGAGGGGGGTAGGTTCAACCTCCGAATTGACGCCTGCATAAGATGATCATTTAATATTGAAGAATTGGTCAACAATTTGACACTGTACCTAGAAATGTATACTACAGGTACAAAGTTGCCTACATGTATATTTCTGTACATACCATTGAAGTCTTATAGTACACGTAATCCCAGTACCAAAATTTATTTGGCTCGCTCGGAATAAGATGCTGCTCAGGAACAAATGGGTGGAATCTGTCTCGACCCAATCTGTCCCTAGAATCCCCGGCTGCAACGCCGGCATTCTGAAAGCATCTTCCAATCTCCACGTCTTCTGCTCCACCGACAAATGATGCTGATTTGCAGAGTATAGGGTTTGCGAACGCCTTCTCTACCAATTTCCTAACGCCAGCGTTACTGACGACGTAACCTGCCCCGCCGCTCATGTATCCCTGTGACACGTAGGGTTTAAACTTACGACCAAAGTATATCAATTCAGAAGGATCGTACCCCGATAACATATATCTAAGATTTTCTAGCACTAGAAAAGTATCATCATCTGCTTTTATAAACCAGTCTGCTTTATCTAAGTATTCATCATATAGCAATTGGAATGTGTTTCTAGTCTTCTGCCAGAGATATTCTCGACCTTCTTTTGATTTCACTTTGACTGTCGGGAAATCAGGATCGTGCTCTGAACTAATGTATAACACAATGTTGCAACGTTTGGCCCATGTGGCATTGATATGGACAGTCTTCTTGTACAAGTTCTGTGGGTTTGTCATGACCCAGCATAGCACGCGTACTTTGCTGTACAGCACGTCGGACAATACATCTTGACCTGTGGTAGAAGGAGACAGAGAAACACAAACAACATTAAGTATTTGATTATGAAGAGAAGACATACGTGGAAATAGATTATTACAGTTGTTGGTATTCTTAGATCATAGAAGACATACGTGTAGAAATAGATTTTACAGCTGTTGGCCTTATCTACTTTTTTCACTTCACTTTGCATAAATGGAAAGCATTGTGCTGTATACAAGTTTTAAAAATACTGTAAGTAGAAACTTGCTAATCCCCTGGCCAGTAGATTCACCTAAATGGGGTCAAAGGTCATATAGGGGCCATTTAGAGGTCGATCTGGGTACACCCCATGAATCATCTCGAATCCCCTTACCTTAATTTATAGGTGTCCATAACACGCCGGTGTCGTTCGCAAAATATTTTAAGCGAGCGTGGAACAAAGTATTTTATAAAACAATAAAAAGATTAAAGATAAATTACTTACCGAATTCTTTGGCATGTCTATGCGATTGAAACTCGTTGGAATTGGAGAGATCAAACGACTCTCTCCTACTCTGATCAAATAATTTGATCTGATGCGATATATCCGCAAACTTCACCAAAAATGTCGTAATCGAAGCACCGATGAAAAATGCAAATGTAAACACAACCAGGATAGATCGTATCTCACCACCTACCCCGGTCGCCATTTTTAAATGACTAGCGTCTGATAGCGATTATAGGTTTTCGTCATTAACATGCCCAGGAAATGGGTCTAATAAAATTCCTTTTTAAAGGAAAAGGCGCTGGGTTTTGTCCAACCCACATTGGTCAGGAATTTCACCGGATTAAAAACTGCTAGCTTCTGATTATAACCTAAGAGTGCTAGACTCAGATTGACCATGCACAAAATGATTCAACACAGAAATGTAAATTATATAAGCTCGGGTGCTAATGTATTGATCAAAAATTAGTGAACAATTTAACATGAACGATGTGACACCACCATTGTATTTGATGAGGCGACAACCCCAACAGGGGCACTCAATAAGGGTAACCATGCATATATAATTTGTTACAAAGAGACCTTTTTTATTCCACCATCTGTGATTCTACTTATTCCAAGGGGTGAAAACCGTTATACAGGGTGAGTCAAAAAAAAGTTTACCCTAATTGAAAAAATCTAAAAATATATTTCTGACCACAAAATCAAGGCAAACAAAACTTTAAATGATTGCGCCATTTCTTTGCTACCATCTGGAATAAAATCACGCTATTTGATGATACCGGTAAGTAAATATGACTATTTCTGTACAGGAGCTGTTTTTTCACCAAAAACACGGTTTTTAATTTCAAGCTTAATAATGTTTACTAGGATTATGATGTAAAGCATTACACATCTTGTTTATTAAAAGAATTAAGTAGACAATAGATTTGTTCAAAATTGTCTCCTAATAGATTAAAACAATAGACAGCTTTAAGGCCTATTTATGACACAACTACCACACTTTAATCATTTCATAACAAAGGAATTGATCCTTTTGCTGTCGGTATTGTAATTTTTCATTGGTCGTATCTTAAGAAATATAATGGTCAAGATCGGGAAGCGTGTTCGGACGTTCGTTAAATTGGTCACTTTTATTCAAAACAGCGTAAAATAAGTTTCCCTCAACCAATCTAAACCAGATAAAATTCATATTAAAGCTAATTGATTTGTCTTTATACCGTAGTACATCGTTTTGAAAACAAACGAAAACTTTTTCTAAAGAAAATCGCTGAAGTTGAGTAAACTTTTTTTTGACTCACCCTGTATTGATTCAACCATTGTTTTGAAATTGTAATATTTGTTTTCCTTTTCTTTTTGATTCTTTAATTATTATTTGGTCAATATTTTATTTTCGGGATTCAGGAAGGTGATGTTTGTTCGCGGGACTCAAAATCTTCGGGCGGGACTCAAAATCTTCGGGCAGGACTCGATTTCCTGGGACTCGCTTCACCCCTAATAAGCTGGCGCCACCTCCCAGAGCTTGACAACTCTAACTTGAGCTGACACAGAGTATAAATACTGCCGACTTCCGATTTAAGATGATCTTTTAATATTGAAGAATTGGTCAACAATTTGACACAGCACCACCTGTATCATGTACCAACTGTATGTAGATTTTTACATATACTACAATGTAGCCTAAAAGTGCTCAACAAAAGAAAGTCATACACTTTGTTTAGGTCCTTAGAACCCTTTAGCTACAGAATCTCACAAAACCTCACCATTGGCCTTCAGTAAGATTTTGTGAGATTCAGTAAGTGGTGTAGTGATTTAATTAACATAGTTTTATAAGAATTTTGTAACAGTTTGTGAGATTCAGTAATTGTAATATGTGCTGCATCCAAGTACATGTAGGACTTTGTGAGATTCCTAACCAGCAGGTATTGTAAAATCATTACCACCAGCAGGTATTGTAAAATCATTACCACCAGCAAGTATTGTGAGATTCTGTTTGTATGAGAAGTATGCTGATTAGTTTAAATAAAGATAAGGATTAGGATTCAAGGTAATTTTGAGATAAGGATTAGGATAAGGTAATATTAGGATAAGGATTAGGATAAGGATAAGGATTAGGATTAGGATAAGGATACGGATGACCCAATGACTGTCAGACCCATGTCAGACCCGATCCTTACAGAAGCCCCGGTTCTTACAGGAGCAGGTCACTACTATCGGTAATTCCAACTAAATGACCCAAGGCCCGACAACGGGCAGACCTGATCCTTCAGGAGCCCCGATCCTTCGGGATCAGGTCAACTACTATCGGTAATTCCAACTAATGATAAACCCCAGTCATCATTGTGAGATTTGGTAGCGGATTCTGTACAGTGTACACCTTTATTACTCTGTAAATGCCCTAATTGTCCTATACCCGAGTAAGGGTTTGACGTTCATAGCTAACATTGTCGCCCGAGCTCATGGTGGGCATTAGGGTCTTGCCACAGCCATTTTGGTTGGCAGGCGTAATAATTGGAGAAAGTGATGTCACTAAATTTTGCAAGTTGATTGGCGGGATTTGCCCGCAACAAGACGGGCGAATCTCGATAAAATTTAAAAAAAAAAAAACCCAATGGATTTATCCGTTTTCATTTGTGCCGGTACCCTGCTAAAAATGTTGAAAAGTGTCTAAGTTTTTTATTTGTGCTGGTACCCTGCTATTGAAAAGTTTCCTGTAATTTGAAGTAAATAAAAAAATCAGAGTGAATGGGAGATATACATATAGGCCTACATGATTTATTTTGTCCAATTTCACACCTTGCACCTTGAACAAATAAGTGGAAGATTACTACGTTTGTCCAATAATATGAAATCTAAATGTAGGCCTACATGATTTATTTTGTCCAATTTCACACCTTGCACCTTGAACAAATAAGTGGAAGATTCCTATCTAAAAAAAATAAGCACACAAGCTAATAATGAGTTGGGAATGTTCCATTTTGGAACAGGGAGATTTATGATTTTCATTGTTTTTTTAATTATTCTAATTAATTACAATTATGGAGCGGGAACTTTTAGCCAATAAAAGAGCTGTAACCATGGTGATCCATCATGGATGCGAGCCTACCAGGGTATATAAAGGGGCTGAAATCAAGAGTTCATTCTCTGTTGCGATTATCCATTGCCAAGAGTACGTCCTACACATTACCTATAGCGAAGTCGATATGGCCCGTGAACTCAGGGATTTACAGGCCAGGGTAGTGAGAGATTTTGGTATAGCTGGTCTTCAAAGGCTGTTAGGAGAAGGAGACTTGCCAAGAAGAAGAATGCCTAGAATTCGTGTTCATCAACCCGATCCTGAAGATGAACCAGAAGGTTCAGATGATCATGAAGACTCCGGCACCGGGAGTGATAGACCTGACAGTGAAGTGGATGACGGGAGTGACATACCTCCAAGTGACGATCTTCTTGAAGACTCGGGTACCGGGAGCGAAGGTGATAGTGATGCTATGACTGGCGTAGAAGCAGATAATGAAGTTGATGATCATGGTGATGGTCCACAAGATGCTTTTGCTGATCCTCCTGCTCCTGCTCATCGACAAAGACGCCGCCACCGTGTTGCTGATCCTCCAGCTTCAGATGGAGATGATCCTGCTGCTCCTGCCAGAGTTGCTGACCTCGTTGATGTCCCTCCTCTGCGACGCAGACGCCGGCGACGCAACCCTATTGTGTATCGTGAACCAGCCAGCGATAATGACCCAGATCCACCAACTGCTGCTGACCCCGATCCAGCACCTGATCGCTACGGCTGGAAGCGTAAGGCAACACCGATACGGCGTCACCACTTTCGCGGGCGACCGCAGGGGCCGACATTTGAGGCAGGAAATTTGCAGCCTGTAGACTACTTCCTGAAGTTCTTCCCACTGGCGGTGTTAGCTAATATAGTAACATGGACTAATCTGAAGTTGGTGGCGGCCGAAGAGGAGCGGGTCAACATTGATGAACTGAAGGCCTACATCGGGATCCTCCTGGTAATGTCCCTGACCAAGGTGAACAACTATATAGACTATTGGAGTAACCGTCCAGGCTTCACCAACCCCCTCATCAAACGGACCATGAGTCGACCACGTTTTCAGAATATACAAAGCCACCTTAGCTGTTGTCGACCAGCCGACGACCCTGAGACGTGGCCCGGTGACACCGCCGAACAAAAGCAACACCAGTACCTCCACATGCGGAGTCATCCTTTGTACCCCCTTCAATCGCTCTGGGACGCAGTACTGGCCAATTGCAGACAGAATTACAAGCCGGGCCGGGAGCTCGCATTAGATGAGGCGATGGTGGGATATAAAGGAAATAACTCGCCTTTACGCAAGATATTCATTCCGATGAAGCCCACCCGGTTTGGATTTATGATCTATGCTGTTTGCACAACTGGTGGATATATGTGCCATTTCGCTACGCAGGAAATCAATAGAGTCAATCGCACCATGCGGGACATATCTATGAGAGTCTTGGCGCCATTTCTAGATGTGTATCACATTATATTTTGTGACAAGCTGTACACGTCCGTCATGCTGGCTCGCGATCTTCTGGCTCGTGCAACATACCTTGTTGGTTCGATCAAGATGTCGGCAAGAGGCCTGGCCTGTGATCTTAGCAAGAATCCAAGAAAAGCTGGTGTCCACAGGGCTGAGCACATTGACAACATGAAAAAGACTCAGCGTGGTACTATGTACTTTAGGCAAAATGGAGATCTAACGTACACGCTATGGAACGACTCATCTATAACTTCTATGTTGTCTACCAGACATAATGCGTACAGGCGAAAAGAAGATGGCCGGAGTGATGAAGTCGTCAGAAGTTTCAGTATAGACGGCATCCAGCGTCGACAAGAACACACCATCCCTGCACCTAAGCAGATGATCCATTACCAGAAATACATGGGAGGTGTGGATCGGGCAGATCAACTCCGATCTTATCACACCGTCGCCCGACAGTCGAAAAAATGGTGGAAGCAACTACTCTACTTTGTAATAGATGTCTGCAGGGTAAATGCATGGATTTGCTACCAACACCATCGCAATGAAGACCACGGGATCAACAATGAGCACAGCAGGACACGCCACAGCCAATTTGTCATGGACATTGCGGAAGCCTTGATCGATGGGTACTCCGAGGCTGATCGAGATTATCGCAAACATAATTATCGCCCTCGGCAGTATCCAGGCGCACCATTGCCAGATGCCACACCAGGCCATAAGCTGGAGCGCATGGGTGGATGGGGTCGGATGTGCATGCATTGTGATCGTCTTGGACGTGTTGGAGAAACAGGCAGAAAGAGGACATCAAGATATGGTTGCAAGACCTGTGGTGTACACTTGTGCAAAAGAAACCCAGATCCACAGGACCCATGCTTTTTGCGTTGGCACCATGGTGTGCCCAACATTGAAGATCCAGAGTCGGAGTAGATATTCATATTCATTCACAATAGACTAGAATCCTGTGTCCCCTGTCATGCCCCCAACGGGTTTATCCCTGCTATACAGGGTTTGTCTGAGCTCTGTATATGTAAAGTAAGGGTAGACATGGCACGTCGTCGTCGAATTGAAGAACGTCAATTGCTGAGTAGTATTCGATTTGACGGCTTGACACTTTCTAGCCATTTGTAAATAAATATATAAAAAAGGTGATGAAGGACTGTACCGTGAATCCGAGATTTTTTAATACTTTTTGGAATTGTTTTCTATTTTCCTGTTATTTATCATAACTTTTTTTTCTTTTTTTTATCAGACACGGACAGTTTGGAGCCAACAAAAAAAAAAAAAAAAAAAATTGGATTTATAGATCTACCATTTTTAGATCTTTATTCCTAAAAAAAACACCAAAAATATGGGGATCATGGTAGAAGCGTTCACGTTGGACATAAGTCTCGCGATTCCCGTCAAGTTCAAAAACTAACGAACTTGCAATTCTATCACTCTTCCCGCAATTGATCACATGACTATTGAACTCTTCCCGTACTTTGATCACATGATAATTAAAACAATGATTTGAACCATGAACCTTTCCCGCCATTTTATCACATGACTTAGCAGGGTACCGGCACAAATAAAAACTTGGATACTCTTCAACAATTTTTAGCAGGGTACCGGCACAAATGAAAACAGATAAATCCATTTTTTTTAAAAAATTTTATCGAGATTCGCCCGTCTTGTTGCGGGCAAATCCCGCCAATCAACTTGCAAAATTTAGTGACATCACTTTCTCCAATTATTACGCCTGCCAACCAAAATGGCTGTGGCAAGACCCTAATGCCCACCATGAGCTCGGGCGACAATGTTAGCTATGAACGTCAAACCCTTACTCGGGTATAGGACAATTAGGGCATTTACAGAGTAATAAAGGTGTACACTGTACAGAATCCGCTACCAAATCTCACAATGATGACTGGGGTTTATCATTAGTTGGAATTACCGATAGTAGTTGACCTGATCCCGAAGGATCGGGGCTCCTGAAGGATCAGGTCTGAAATCACATATTGTCAATATCGTTGGAATTACCGAGGCATTATATTTCAAAAATACAAAAAAAAAGGTGCAAAAAACAAAGAAAAAAACATAAAAATAACAACCCAAATGTATCTGACATGACTTGACAGGACATTACATTACAAACAAAACTTAATTTGTATCCCTGTGCCTTATATTACAGTAGAATCTATTTACCTTTGCATCTTATGCTAGAAATTACGGTAGAATAAACCCCCTAACCCTAAACCTAAACCTATGATATAGCTACATAAAATGTCTATCTCGAAGAAAAATCTTAACAATTAATTACTGAATCTCACAAAATCTTACAGTGTGTGTCCAATACAGAGCTACTGAATCTCACAAAATCTTACAATACTGATCAAAATGTGATTTTGTGAGATTCAGTAATCTGCCTACAGGTCTGACATGGTTTTGTTTTTCCTGGTGAATTACTGAATCTCACAAACCATCTCGAGTGATATTGTGAGATTCAGTAATTGCTTAGACTTTGCCTCAAGATAGAAAATATAAACGTAAGATTTTGTGAGATTCAGTAAGCTGTTATTTGTTTGGCAAAAATGTTAAAGGGCTTTAGAGTAACTTCCGATTATTTTTTGACCAAACAGACTAGTTAGACATTTGGCTGAATAATTATTTTTCAGGCACAATTTGATACCACAGTTGCCACCTAACAACAAAGATAAACCATGATTAGCACCATATAAAGAAAAATTAGTCAATTTTCAAAAGTCACATTTTCAATACACTACGTGGAAAGAAAAGACGGGCACATGTTGCCCGTTCATAATCATATAGTCCGCTCGCTCAGGAACGACCCAACGCAGTTGCACTGTGTTATCAATATCCATTTCATTCCCGACCATTCAAAGTGCCATGCACAGCATTTTCTCGTGGCTTGCGTGTGTTGAAAATGTGACTTTTGAAAAGTGACCAATTTTCTTTATATGGTGCTAATCATGGTTTATCTTTGTTGTTAGGTGGCAACTTTGGTATCAAATTGTGCCGGAAAGATTCATCCAAATGTCTATCTAGTCTGTTTGGTCAAAAGATAATCGGAAGTTACTCTAATGGACTAAACAAAGTGTATGAATTTCTTTTGATGAGGACTTTATGTTATACTACAGGTACAATGTAGCCTACATGTATATTTCTGCGTTTGTAAGCGCCGCCAAACGTGGACCTTTATGTGTTAAAACACCTTCAACCGTGGACATTCAGTCAACCGTGGACGTCCGCAGTTGACATAGGCTTTATCTGAGCTCAAGATGGTCGATAGATGGCGCTCGTCGAAATCTGGGGTATTTACAATACGTCCACAGTTGACGGTGAAACCTTTTTTTCCTTAACATACACACGAACGTGTGTAAACACCGCCAAACGAGGACATTAATTTATTTACACACCTTCAGCCATGGACTATTTTAGGTCCACGGTTGAAGGTGTGTAAACAAGGTCCTCGTTTGGAGGCGCTTACGTGCAGGGGTGTACCTACCGATGAAGTCTTATAGTACACGTAATCCCAGTACCAAAATTTATTTGGCACAACACCAGGAATAAGATGATGCTCAGGAACAAAGGGGTGGAATCTGTCTCGACCCAATCCATCCCTAGAATCCCCGGCTGCAACGCCGGCATTCTGAAAGCATTTTCCGATCTCCACGTCTTCTGCTCCACCGACAAATTCTCCTGATTTGCAAAGTTTGGGGTTTGCGAACGCCTTCTCTACCAATTTCCTAACGCCAGCGTTACTGACGACGTAACCTGCCCCGCCGCTCATGTATCCCTGTGACACGTAGGGTTTAAACTTACGACCAAAGTATATTGATTCAGAAGGATCGTACCCCGATAACATATATCTAAGATTTTCTAGCACTAGAAAAGTGTCATCATCTGCTTTTATAAACCAGTCTGCTTTATCTAAGTATTCATCATATAGCAATTGGAATGTGTTTCTAGTCTTCTGCCAGAGATATTGTCGACCTTCTTTCGATTTCACTTTGACTGTTGGGAAATCAGGATCGTTCTCTGAACTAATGTACAATACAATGTTGCAACGTTTGGCCCATGTGGCCTTGATATGGACAGTCTTCTTGTACAAGTTCTGTGGGTTTGTCATGACCCAGCATAGCACGCGTACTTTGCTGTACAGCACATCCGACAATACATCTTGACCTGTGGTAGAAGTAAACAGAGAGACACAAATAACATTAAAGTATAAGATTATGAAGAGAAGATGATTGCAGCAATTTCACTGGGTTATTTTCTCGAGGGTGAAAAACCAAAATGATGGCCAAAACGTGTGCTCGCGCAGTGTTTTGGGCAGTAAAACAAAGACTTTTTCAACATTTTTCACTCTTGAGAAAAAAAGTAAAGGGTGAAAATCAAAAGTGAAGGGTATTTCACCCTTTGTATAGGGTGAGTGAAAACACTGGATTGTGTAGAAATAGATTGCAGTTGTTGGCCTTATCTACTTTTGCACCCCTATGACTTCACTTTGCATAATGGAAAGCTTTGTGCTATATAAGTTTTAAAAATACTATGAAACTTGCTAATCCCCCTGGGTGGTAGATTCACCTAAATGGGGTCAAAGGTCAGATAGGGGCCATTTAGAGGTCAATCTGGGTACACCCCATGAGTCATCTCAAATCCCCTTACCCAAAGATTATTGTCACCAAGTCTGTTTTTCATATGATAGAGAGGGCCCTAATGTTTTGACAAAATAGGGTTGAAGGTCATTTAGGGATCATTACAGGTCAATCTGTGTGCACCCCATGTATCATCTCAATCTCAATCTCAAGTCCCCTTGCCCAAAGATTTATTGTAACTAAGTTTGGTTGAGAATATGAAGTTTGACTTTTCATGAGGAGAGCCATAAAGAGCAATTGTGCAGTTTAAAGTGTTGACAAAATTAAAGATTATGTAGTGGTCATTAGAAATCAATATGTGTACAACATGTACACCCAATGTATCATCTCAAGTCCTCTTACCCAAAGATTATTGTCACCACATTTGGTTAAGTGGGTCATTCCGTGTCATATCAACCAATGGTGGTACGGGTCACCTCTCAAATTTGGTTCTAATCATTCCAATATACATCTACATGTATCACTGCAAATTATGAGCGTTTACTTTTGGACTAACTAAAAGTAAACTAAAAAGTAAATGCAATTCTAAACACAAAAGTAAACGTAAAAGTAAATGCAAAACTAAACGTTTCATGCATTTTGCACCCAATTGACCTCAAAGCACGCTCAAAGTGAGTGAATATAATCACAGATGTTTCAACTATCTATGATATAATGGGACAGTTATTGATTAGAGGCTGGGTTGAAAACAGCTTAGTTGATGGGCTCACATACGTGTTTAGTATTGTGTTTACCTTTGAGTTTACTTTCAGTTTGTCCAAAAGTAAATGCTTATAATTTGCAGTGTATTGTATACATGTAGCCTGTAGGTATAATTAACATGCAAAATATAAAATACATGCAAAATACAAACTCAAAGTCGTTTCAGAATTATGGCTTTTCAAAGTTTTTAAATACCTACTGTATGACCTTTGAAATAAGATACATGGTACAAAGCTGAAAATTGGTACTTAGGGTGACTGCAACCCATATGGCCTCAAAACAAGTGTATCGTATCCTCCTTTCTCTCTACAGGCAGCTCAAAACACCAATTTTGTCAGTTTAACAAATTCATTTCCATTTTAAGACCCCCTAAAATCATGGTTGACAGCTTCACAAAAAAGCTTCATATTGCATATTTGTAAAAAAAAGTACAGTCACATGTTGCTACCCACAAGCAATGATAGATCCCGACTCATAATCAATAGTTGGAAAGCGTTTTAAGTAGGCTCCAGACAGAAAATATAAACAAGGCGGTTCTCGAACGGCGCGTCTCGCCTGTTCATCAAAAGTGACTTGAAAGAAATGATGATGAAACATATGATACAATGTAGCACTGTCACAGAGGTATGCATTGTAGTTAATGCAAGTTAATACCTTAAGGGATGCTCAAATGTTATCCAGTACTAAAAAAAATTGCGGAACACAAACGAATCGTTTCCGCTTTATGGCCCTTCAAAATATAATCAAGATAGGCCTTATGGATCTTATTTGACCCCAGATGACCTTGAATGACCTCGGATGACCTTGAAAATTTAATCAGCAAAAAGAATGCACCACCCCTCTTCCCTCCACCAAATCCAATCAAGGTAGGCCTTACGGATCTTATTTGACCCCCGATGACCTTGACTGACCTCTGATGACCTTGAAAATTTATTCAGCAAAAAGAACACACCACTCCCCTTCCCTCCACCAAATCTCATCAATATAGGCCTTACTGATCTATTTGACCCCATGTTTGACCCCGATGACCTTGAAAATTTAATCAGGGAAAAGAACACACCACCACTCTTCCCTCCACCAAATCCCATTGAGATAGGCCTTACTGATCTATTTGACCCCATATTTGACCCCCGATGACCCCGAAAAAATCAATCAGGAAAAAGAACACACCACCCCCTTCCCTCCACCAAATCCCATCAAGATCGGCCTAACGGATCTTATTTGACCCCATATTTGACCCCGATGACCTTGAATGACCTCCAATGACCTTGAAAATCTAATCAGCAAAAGAACACCCCACCCCCTTCCCTGACATCAAGTCCCATCAAGATAGGCCTTACGGATCTCTAGATATCGCGTCACAACGCGTCTCAAAAGTTGTAAGCATATTTGACCCCGATGCCCTTGAATGACCCCCAATGACCTTGAAAAATCAATCAGCAACAGAATGCACCACCCCCCCTTCCCTCCACCAAGTCCCATCACGATAGGCCTTACGGATCTCCAGATATCGCGTCACAAAGGTATTTCTTAGCACACGGCACACGGCGGACAGAAATAGTGATAACATAGTCTCTTTCTGATTACATCAGACGAGACAAAAAACAGACATTCTTCGTGATCTTTGACCGTCGCAACAGTTAATCTCCAACTTTAATCTCACACCATTTGTTAAAACCCTAACCCCCTGAGTGCTAAAAAATGCTAATCCCAAGTCCCTCTCCAAACGCATGCGCCGTTGGTTTTAGATGACGTAGTCAACCGAGCCTATATAATATAGTGAGTGCAGTATACTGCGCAAATGTGTAGCTGAGGGCCGTGGCTTAGTGGGTGGGAAGTGCGGCTTGAGAACGAAGGGTCCCCGGATCGAATCCCGGCAGGTTCCCGGAGATTTAGTTGGCGTTTTTTTCCTCGAAAATTGTGATCCCGGCCAAAAACCCTAAACCGGGGTTAGGGTTTACATGTCTAACCTTTCATATAAACCAAAACGTTTTTTGGGGACTCTTCTCCTTCATGGTCAGGCAACTCTTTTAAATTGAGGTATTTTGCCCATTTTCAATGTGTTATGACTGCTGAATTCGGCAATGAATTAGTGTACCCATGTATAGATGGGGTGACAGGTGACATCACACCGGGCAAAACGTGGCTAGTTGCCATTGTTCTTTGCCCGGCAGTTTGCGCACACATTCTGTTTTGTTTAGGACCCGTGCTTTTAAAACTCGCGCCAAAGCATTATAAAGGGCAATACGGCATAGTGGACAGTGTTGTGGTCATTTGCTGTTCCCTCAAGCATGTATCGACAGTCCAGTCCCTTCGACCGTTGCGATTGTTGATAAACATTGGATGTAAACAACGGTCACCTCATCTATAGATGTATAAAATACCAGACTCTTGACCACCAGCCCAGTGAATCAGTCACAGATCATACTGCATCTGCTAGTACACCACTGTGTATAGCCATTCTTTGGTAGGCCTATAGCCTAGAGTTAGTTGGTCCTATCAGACAAGCTGGCTCGATGGACACTGGATTGGGACAGTCAGAGATGGGGTATGCTAGCTTCATGATTGGGGTAAACCGAGGATCTAAATTTAGATCTACCCATGCATGGAATGATTGATAAAACTAATTGGGTCAAAGTCATGTAGGAGTCATTAGAGATCAATCTGTGCGCACCTCATAAGCATATCAAGTCCTCTTACCCAAATAATGTTGTCGCCAAGTTTAGCTGAGATTGAAGTCTTATGAAGTCTGACTTTACAACCTATGTTATTGTAGTATTGGTAAAATGGGGCCAAGGGTCATGTACATATAGGTCATTTGAGGCAATATGTGTACTCCCCATGAACATCTCAAGTCCTCTTACCCAAATAATATGGTCACCAAGTTGGGCTGAGATTGATTAATACATCGGTAGAGCGTGTATTCCAACCATATATCGAGATCTCGAAATTACATCATTTAAAGTAGGCATTGATATGACGTCACTGTTTGTGATTGATTGATTTATTGATTTATTGCTTGATTGATTGCTTGATTGCTTGATTGATTGACTTCATTTAAAAACATGTTCTTACACTTACAGTTTCAAGACGCTCTTTAAATTGACAATCAATCAATCAATCATTCAATCAATCATTCAATAAATAAATCAATCAACCAATCAATCGATTAATCAAGCAATCAACTAATCGATTAATCAATCAATCAATTAACTAAATCAATCGACCAATCAATCAATAAATCAAATAAATTAATCAATCAACCAAACAATCAATCAATCAATCATAAACAGTGACGTCATATCAATGCCTAGTACTTTAAATGACGTAATTTTGAGATCTCGATATATGGTTGGAATACACGCTCTACCTAATACATCAGACAGTTTATTTAAAGTGTTGGCAAAATGGGTCAAAGGTCATGTAGAAGTCATAGAGTTCAATCTGTGTACACCCCATGCAGTGGCATAACCAGCGGGGGGGGGGGGGGCACACTTGGAACCCTTTCCCCCGCTTACCCCCCCCCCCCAAAAAATGAAATC
Source organism: Ophiura sarsii (assembly GCA_035610835.1). Classification (NCBI taxonomy): domain Eukaryota; kingdom Metazoa; phylum Echinodermata; class Ophiuroidea; order Amphilepidida; family Ophiuridae; genus Ophiura; species Ophiura sarsii. The sequence goes on from CM069444.1 coordinate 80,800,242, forward strand.
AATCGGTGTGGGTGTGGAATGGAGCCCCCCCCCCCAATTTCAAGTCACTGCACCTTCTTGCCCCCCCCCCCCCCCCCAAAATGAAAATGTCTAGTTACGCCACTGACTCCATGAGCATCTGAAGTCCCCCTGGCCTTACCCGAAGATTAATGTTACCAAGTATGCATATGGTTGAGATTGAAATCTTTTCATATTAGAGCCCTCACTGAACAAGCAGAACCTAACCAAAAAGGCTAAACCAAAATATAGGGACAGCGCCGCAGCGGTCCCAAATAAGTCGTCCGTTTTTATGGGCTTTCAAACCACAGGAATCAGGCAACTAGAAAGAAAGAGTTTAGACCACTGCTGGCGGATCCATGATCGTCTATTAAAGTGGAGGCTGCAAGTAGAGTTAAAACCTGTGTCTTATTTGTAACTCTACTTGCAGTCCCCGTTCTGACGATTGAATATGACCAAATATTAGTCAACAAATTGTTAACTCAAATGAAGACTGGCACTAAAACAAAGTGAAGTCAGAAAATCAAGTTTAATTTAAAATAAGCTTTTACTTTGAGTTTAAGTTTAGTTTGAATACAGTTCTATATTATAACATTTAACAAACATTTGTACTAACTACTAATTGATTTAAATAGTGTCCATAACGACCCCGGTGTCGTTCCCAAAATATTTTAAGCGTGGAACAAAGTTTTTAATAAACAATAAAAGATTTACTTACCGAATTCTTTGGCATGTCTATGCGATTGAAACTCGAGAACTTCGCCCAGCGAGACCGCATTGGTGTCATCAACTTTGACGTGGCCGTAGGGATTGGAGAGATCAAACGACTCTCTCCTACTCTGATCAAATAATTTGATATGCTGCGATATACCCGCAAACTTCACCAAAAATGTCGTGATCGAAACACCGAAAAAGAATGCAAATGCAAACGCAACCAGGATAGATCGTGTCCCTCCACCTACCCCGGTCGCCATTTTTAAATGACTGGCGTCCGATAGTGATTCTAGAAGATTGTCATCAACACGCAATACCGGAAACGGGCCCGAAAAGAAGTCCTTTAAAAGGAGAGGGCACAGCGTACATGTACCGACCGGATTCAAAACTGCTACGTAGCCGAGGCTGCTAGCTTCAAGTGCTAGACTCAGATTTCCACTGCATAAAAACGATGCAACACAGTTATTTGCATTATATGGTGCTTATAAAGGACAGTAGAGAAATGTATAGATTAAAAATTAGTGATAAATATTTGATGTTTGATCTAAACGGTGTGACTGACACCACCTGTTGCTTATTTGATGAGTAAAAAAAACTGGGGTGCACTCAAATGGTAGGCGTGCATAAAAAATGGGTTAATGAGATCAAGGGGTGAAAACTGTTTTATTGATTCAATCATTATTTTGAAATTGTACTTCTTCTTTTTTTAAGTCTATAATTGTTTACTTTTATAAAATTCGAAAAGCTCCACAGTCTTTTCAAAATTTTGAAACAGGTTAAAAGGTGGATGTTTTGACAACAGAAGAAACCCTATACTAGTCTCATTATTACTTTAAAATGTTTGGCGTAAGATATGTTCCATTTAGATGATATAGGCCAAAATGCAGTGAATTACTGCCAAAGGTGGTTAACAGCTGTTAACCACCCGGCCAGTTTATGTACAATGGGCAAATTTCATTTCACCTTATGCTTCTAAAATAAGAACCATTGGAGTTATCTCAAACTTTGAAATACAACTATTTTAAGGATGACCCTTCATATACGAGGGTCATTTAATAAGTTCTACCTCCTACCTCATCACTTAGTTATTAAATAAGCCAGTCTTATGAAATATCACACAATTGTAGCATCGAACATCAGCTAGAAATTCATTGTAAATTGATCTGAATACTGGCTGTACTTTTCTAGATATGCAGTGAAAACCAATCCTATATTTAGTGTGTATATATATATTTATATATAGTTTTTTTTTTCCTTCTTGATCCCCCTTTTAAGAACCTTCTTTATTTATCCCCCCCCCCCCCCACCCTTTTTTTATCCCTCCCAAATAAGGTTGCCCCACCGAAGTATTGATGAACACTCCTTAAGGTAGTTTGAAAGGGGTACCAACTTTATCCAAGGCAATTATGTACTTTTGAATGACGTGAAAACAACCAGATATTGAGGGCAAGTAGGTGGGACATCGAAGGCAACGAAGGCAATTGCCTTTGATGGCTTCAATTAATTTGAGCCCTGCTTCTTTGATTGCGAGGATGCATATGCTGTCGTATTAGAGTTTTACATACAACATCATGATGCATAATTTGAAATTGATCTTTCATTCTCAACACAGGATTATAATTAACTGGAAATCAGCAGATTAATGACTTGAACTGACAGTCTTGACCTTTCGTAAATGTAGCGTCAGAATCGGGTCATAGACTCTCGATAAATGGTATCCCCCACCCCGTCTTTGTTGAGTGATGGTCAAGGCTAAAGATAAGTGGGCACTGGGCGATTTTAACCCCTCGGTCCTTCTGCCAAAGCGCCCGGTAATGCTGAAAAATAAACAACCGAGCGCTGATATTTTGTCCAAACCAGCGCCCTGGAAGCTTGCCCAAAACATCAAATTTCGCTTAAGCTTATTTGATTTAACAAGGCGGTTCTCGAACGGCGCGTCTCGCCTGTTCATCAAAAGTGACTTGAAAGAAATGATGATGAAACATATGATACAATGTAGCACTGTCACAGAGGTATGCATTGTAGTTAATGCAAGGGATGTAACACCTTGAAAAATTTAATCAACAAAAAGAACACACCAACCCCCTTCCCTACACCAAATCACATCAAGATAGGCCTTACAGATCTTATTTGACCCCAGATGACCTTAAAAAATTAATCAGCAAAAAGAACACACCATCCCTCTTCCGTCCACCAAATCCCATCAAGATAGGCCTTACGGATCTTATTTGACCCCCAGATGACCTCTGATGACCTTGAAAATTTAATCAGCAAAAAGAACACACCAACCCCCTTCCCTCCACCAAATCACATCAAGATAAGCCTTACGGATCTTATTTGACCCCAGATGACCTCTGATGACCTCGAAAAATTAATCATCAAAAAGAACACACCATCCCTCTTCCGTCCACCAAATCCCATCAAGATAGGCCTTACGGATCTTATTTGACCCCAGATGACCTTGAATGACCTCCGATGACCTTGAAAATTTAATCAGCAAAAAGAATACACCACCCCCCTTCCCTCCACCAAATCCAATCAAGATAGGCCTTACGGATCTTATTTGACCCCCTATGACCTTGAATGACCTCTGATGACTGTGAAAATTTATTCAGCAAAAAGAACACACCACTCCCCTTCCCTCCACCAAATCCCATCAAGATAGGCCTTACTGATTTATTTGACCCCATATTTGACCCCGAAAAATTAATCAACAAAAAGAACACACCATCCCTCTTCCGTCCACCAAATCCCATCAAGATAGGCCTTACGGATCTTATTTGACCCCAGATGACCGCGAATGACCTTTGATGACCTTGAAAATTTAATCAGGAAAAAGAACACACCACCCCCTTCCCTCCACCAAATCCCATCAAGATAGGACTTACTGATCTCTGTGACCCCATATTTGACCCCCGATGACCCCGAAAAATTAATCAACAAAAAGAACACAACGTCCCTCTTCCGTCCACCAAATCCCATCAAGATAGGCCTTACGGATCTTATTTGACCCCAGATTACCTTGAATGACCTTTGATGACCTTGAAAATTTAATCAGGAAAAAGAACACACCACCCCCTTCCCTCCACCAAATCCCATCAAGATAGGCCTTACTGATCTATTTGACCCCATATTTGACCCCTGATGACCCCGAAAAATTAATCAACAAAAAGAACACACCACCCCCTTCCCTCCACCAAATCCCATCAAGATAGGCCTTACTGATCTATTTGACCCCCGATGACCCCGAAAAATTAATCAACAAAAAGAACACACCATCCCGCTTCCGTCCACCAAATCCCATCAAGATAGGCCTTAATGATCTATTTGACCCCATACTTGACCCCCGATGACCCCGAAAAATTAATCAACAAAAAGAACACACCACCCCCCTTCCCTCCACCAAATCCCATCAAGATAGGCCTTACTGATCTATTTGACCCCATATTTTACCCCCGATGACCCCGAAAAATTAATCAACAAAAAGAACACACCATCCCTCTTCCGTCCACCAAATCCCATCAAGATAGGCCTTACTGATCTATTTGACCCCATATTTGACCCCCGATGACCCCGAAAAATTAATCAACAAAAGGAACACACCACCCCTTCCCTCCACCAAATCCCATCAAGATAGGCCTTACTGATCTATTTGACCCCATATTTGACCCCCAATGACCCCGAAAAATTAATCAACAAAAAAAACACACCATCCCTCTTCCGTCCACCAAATCCCATCAAGATAGGCCTTACTGATCTATTTGACCCCATATTTGACCCCCGATGACCCCGAAAAATTAATCAACAAAAAGAACACACCACCCCCCTTCCCTCCACCAAATCCCATCAAGATAGGCCTTACTGATCTATTTGACCCCATATTTGACCCCTGATGACCCCGAAAAATTAATCAACAAAAAGAACACACCATCCCCTTCCCTCCACCAAATCCAATCAAGATAGGCCTTCTGGATCTTATTTGACCCCGATGACCTTGAATGACCTCTGATGACCTTGAAAATTTATTCAGCAAAAAGAACACACCACTCCCCTTCCCTCCACCAAATCTCATCAATATAGGCCTTACTGATCTATTTGACCCCATATTTGACCCCGATGACCTCTGGTGACCTTGAAAATTTAATCAGCAAAAAGAACACACCACCCCCCCCCCCTTCCCTCCACCAAATCCCATCAAGATAGGCCTTACTGATCTATTTGACCCCATATTTGACCCCCGATGACCTTGAATGACCTCCGATGACCTTGAAAATTTAATCAGCAAAAAGAACACACCACCCCCTTCCCTCCACCAAATCCCATCAAGATCGGCCTTACGGATCTTATTTGACCCCAATGACCTTGAATGACCTCCAATGACCTTGAAAATCTAATCAGCAAAAGAACACCCCACCCCCTTCCCTGACATCAAGTCCCATTAAGATAGGCCTTACGGATCTCTAGATATCGCGTCACAACGCGTCTCAAGTTTTAAGCATATTTGACCAAGATGACCTTGTATGACCCCCGATGACCTTGAAAAATCAATCAGCAACAAAACGCACCACCCCCCTTCCCTCCACCAAGTCCCATCACGATAGGCCTTACGGATCTCCAGATATTGCGTCACAAAGGAATTTCTTAGCACACATCACACGGCACACGGCGGACGGCGGACAGAAATAGTGATAACATAGTCTCTTTCTGATTACATCAGGCGAGACAATAAAAGGTTAGCTCCCAGTAGACTAAAAGTAGATCCCGGTTCTCAATAAATCCCCCTGATCCGAGTGCTACTTTTGAAAGAAAGTAGTAGCTCCCGGTAAAAAAACCTGTTATCTTGAGCCTTGGTGATGGTTGATTGGCTCTGAAAGCCTCCTTGACCCCTCTCTCGAACCAATGAGGATCCTTATGTTGAAAACGAAAGATCAATTTCAAATTATTTGATTACCAACACAGATGAACTTTCACTCTATCATCATGATGCTTTCACTTGAATACTTACCCAACATCACCCCCCACCATCTTGAGGTGTCACAAAGTAACATTACCTTGTAAAACCATTTGCGACTACTGTATTTTTTCGCTACATTTATTTTCGCGATTTTCGCGCACGCACCAGCTACCGCAAAAATAATAACACACACATATATTTCTATGTGATGAATCTACAAATTGCGAATTAAAAAACACGCCAAACAGTTGAAAATCTACAAAGAGTGAAAATTTAATTGCATGAAAATTACCACTTTGCCACTTTACTACCCAAACCTACACCTACCTTTAAGGTGAGATTATAATATGCATAATCCCAGAGCCAGTACTTAGCCGGTAGGAAAAACGGGTCTAACAATTCCTCTGGAGGCAAGGGTAGAAACCGTTCCCTACCCTGTAAGTCCCTTGTATCGCCCGCTGTAACATTAACAGACTCCATGCAATAGCCCAAAGCTATATCTTCTGCTAGACCAGGAGACCGGATGGCACTTGCCTCAGAAGGGCAAATACCCTTATTGGTCAAACCCTTGGTGACGAAGCTCTCCAGCGCCACTTTGCTCATAACGTACCCAGCACCACCACTCATGTACCCGTTCTTGTTTGCATAGAACTTGAACCTCCTTCCATAATACAATGCTCGGTTGGGATCTTTATCCGCCAGAAAGAAACGCAGATTTTCCAAGATGACGAAAGTATCATCATCGGCTTTCAGAAACCAATCAAAGTCTTCTGAGTGGTTTTCGTAGAGGTACTGAAGCGATCTACGAGTTTTAATCCACAGGTATTCCTTGCCTTCTTTACCTCCGATACCAACAGCTGGAAAATGATTATCTTCCACAGAACTGATAAAGACCACTCTGTCGCAGCCTTTCGTCCATGTAGCCTTCACATGAATTGCTCTGGTGTAGAGATTTTCTGGTGAAGTCATTATCCAGCAGAGAATTGAAACTCTGCTGCGGATTAAGGCGGCAAGCCGACTGGAATCTGCAGGAAAACAATACACAAATTTACACATTTAAATGTATCATCATTATCCAATGCCCGGAGGTAACAGACTTGCTGTGGTGGAGGACTTATAGCCATCCCCACACAGTAAAGACGTGTTCATATTACTCCCGTCGTTGCATATCGGCCCACGTCAACAAAATGTGATATTGCTTCAACTCGCACACTGATATCCGGCAACGTCAGCCGATGCGCAACTACGGGGGTATGAACGCACCTTAACAATTATAACACAGGACTGTCGAGCATCTAGCTTTACCTATACCTTTAACTGATACTGTACTTGCTTTTGCTTTGTTTTGATTTTCAATTGATTAACCCTAACCCCCAAGGCACCTTTTCCAACAAACAAAAATTACGCGGCCAAATAGTGAGGGGAAGAAAGGCTTCCTCGCCCCGGGGCTCGAACCCCGGACCTCTGGGTTCAGAGACATACGATCTACCGCTAGGCCACGGGGGGAAACCATACATGAATACCCGGGGGCCATTATTTCATCGAAAAACTGCCAAGCCGGGTGACACAAGCATACCGCATTGAAGTAATTTGTAGTACTCAAGAGTGTTAGGGTTAACACTTTCCACGCGGCTATTATTTTTACCATATACAAAAAAGATTTTTCAGAAACCTTTCGCAATTTTCAAAGTCTATCTCAAGGATTACTGAACCAATACTAGGCATGTCTGTACTTATTTCAATGCATTTAACATGGTGTTTCCAAATATGGTTATGAAATTTAACAATTTTGACATTTTTGAAACATTTTGTGCAATTTTTGAATGTCGTCTGCAGCCGCCTGCCGCATGGAAAGTGTTAAGGATTCTCTACTGAATAGTAAGGAGTCCGGGAGTGTTGATGGAGACTTGCAATTTAGCACTAATTTATGAAGGGACCACATTTTAGACATGATACTTTTTAGGAACTTCTTTGTGAGACAGGAGCAGAACAGGGATCTTTAAATAGTGATTGGCACAAAAAGCAAGATAGTCATACCCACCCGTTATTCGCTCCACTCACTTTGTTTCACTTCGCTCGCATGATCACTTAACTTTTGTCTGTTCATAACAAAATATGCCCCCCAATATCATAATCATGCTCTACATGTACGCTGAGGGTAATTCATGCCACATCCCCCTAACCCTGCTGGTATAACGTTATTAAAGGCCTACAGTAATGGAGTCTGTACAAATTATCAATCAAAAGGTACTTGATAATTTACTATCTACAATCATAATTCCTCGGAAAGTAGTACTCACTCTGTTGGTGATGAGAGCTGTGCCAAGCTGTTTCTAACGCCGACAGCTTGCCTATCTTCCTCATATCAATTTTCAAGTGCGCTCTCTTGGAATCCATATTTGTTACGTTCAATTCTGGGATGATCACCGTGTACAAAATGCTGAAACTTACAACATATGTGCATACAAAACAGAAGATGCACTTTTTGATGGTCCAAAGATGGGGCATGGTCATTTAGTAAACGACGACAGCTTTTGATATTCAGAAGACATGGCATGGTCATTCAATGATAAAGAAATTGCTCTCGAAATTTATTATGAATCGTATTAGTGTGAAATGTCGGTATCATGATTGACACCAATGTGGACATTTTTCACGCTACATTAATTTAATAGCACTAAGATAGTTGTACAAAAATCAAACTTGGCACAACTTTTTCTAAAGTTTACATAAAAAGGTCTCTGTCAGGAAAACAAGACTGTAAATCTAACAACATGTGAAACTGTTTAAAATTGGCAACATGAAAAAATGATGTGCGCGAAAATAACAAAAGCAAAACCAGTTTTTCAATTCAAAAGCTTTAATTTGACCTGTTGCTCGCACATATATTTCAACATTTCATGACCTTGCTATATAAATGGATAATAATATGGTAACAGATTTTGCAAATTGTATTTTCTCAATTTTATTGCTGGGTTATTCCAGCCATTAAAGTCTATCAAATCACTTTTTAGTGTACACTTAGTGTTCAAAATATGCTTGTTTAAGCACTCCTCTGCTTTTATAGTATGATTGAAATAAATAGTTACCAAAATGATCATTTCTGTAATTATCTGAAGCCTCAACAGTCGACAAATTTCCCAACTTAAAAAGCAAAGACATGAGTTGGTGCAGGACTTGAATCTGTGTTTTTTTGAACAGTGCAAGGAATACTCAACACTAAGCTAACTGGTCGTCTTCGAAGTTCTGAAGCACCGATTGCTATGATCGCCACATAATGTCTATGGTACGTTCTTTCATAAATTAAAGTTCATAATCGATGCATCTTAAAACAAGGACAGCATTTTGAGGGTCGAGCAGCACCATTATGTCCCATTCATATTCACAACAGACTAACAATGACTGATTCATACAAGACAAATTACTACCTTCACTGGACTATTCCATTTGTTTATCTTTTGAATAATGTGCCATACTGTTTTATCTATGACATTAACGAGAGAAAAACAGAGAGGATTTGCAAACAGACTTTGTAATCTGGATTTTCAAATTGTGTCATTAACTATCAACTAATTTATGGCCAGATTTAATTAATATTGATATGATACTGTAATTATAGCCAGACATTTGATACCTTTAACATGTCATTTTCTTCTCAGAATGATGAGTTTGATTCCAATTATTTAAGTACAATGAGTTATGAAAGTGTCTTGCTAATATTCACCTGACAAAAAGAAATCAGGCATACAGGATAAACGATGTGAAACGTGTTTTGCACTTGTCTACGTGTATCGTTGATATCTCAGCGAATCAATAATCGATATCGCTGTAACTTGACTATGTGATAGCTAATAAGTACACCTAACAGAATATATAAATGTCAGAGTGATTTGTGATTTGCCGTAATCAGAGAGCTCGCGACAAAAAGTGTTGCGTTTTTTTTGAAACACCCTGTAAAATGACAACCCAGTTTTATAATAAAACAATGACTCTATAACGACAATAGAAAAAAGAATTACTGTAGACATATTCCAGTAAATCCTCCCTTTTCATGAAACAATTGTTTGAAGAAAACGATTGTTTCAATAAATTCGGCCGACATCTGTTACTTGCATTGTCAATGTATGTAATGATAATACACAATAAACAAAAAAAAGTGGTCTGATTTAATATTTCACCGCTGCCCACTCAAATTAGCCTTCAATATAATGTTTCTACTATGTTGCTTTTATACAAGATCAAAATGACAGAGGGCTACAATTTTTGGCTTTGTTCACCTTTTCCCTTGAAAAAAATATGGCCGTAAAATACGGGAACATTGCGAGTTTCTAAAAAAAATGGAATTCCCTCTTACCATTATGGGATGAGTAGTATTGTCACGAGATATAAGTGGGTTAGTGTCATAGACCTGACGCGGAAGTCCTCTTTTGGTCTATACATTGGCACGTTTGACATTTGATCGGAAAGTCCCGGGTTCAATTCCCGGCTGGTGCTCCAAAATGTTGCTGGTATATCTCATGAATTTTTAGGGCTGTACGTGACAAAATTGGTGGCAGCGGTGGCCCCTGGTGTTTCTCAACACCCACCCATTGGAGCGTATTTAATAATGTATTTAAGTTGTATTTACGGCACAAGGGCGTGCCTTGTTTAGGGGGGAGTATTGTCACGAGATATAAGTTGTTAGTGTCATAGACCTGACGGGGAAGTCCTCTTTTGGTCTATACACTGGCACATTCGATATTCATACGGAAGGTTCTGGGTTCGATTCCCGGCTGATGCTCCGAAATGTTGCTGGTACTTTATCTCGTGAATTATGTATGTTTAGGGCGGTACGTGACAGTATCAGCAAAGGACCATGTAATTATATTTATTTATTGCTCATTATCGTCTGTATTGTACAAATAATATTATGAAGAAATGTGATCTATATTATACTTTGAGGATGCTGTGAAAAAATAATAGAAAGGCAGGCACAATCAGTCTTTTGAAGGGCTGGAATTTCAGACATTTTTAACCAGCGAGTTGGGCAGGTAACTCATAAAATTACCTGCCGAACAAAATGACACCAGCCAGCGTAACTCACTTACACTCTGAGTTTGAAACATTTTAACTGCCAGTCGGTCGGGTACTTTTGCATCTTCACCCTTCCCATGCAATATTTATCTTTTGGCATACAGAGAAACACCCTCATTTTAACATTGAGTGATCTGGCATAATGTAATAATATGGTTATTTTTGTATGTGTACAGCTGCTTTGTCGCTCAAAGAAAAAGTTGAGATCTTAATACCAACAAAAGGAGCTTTTGGAATGCTTCAAAAGGACATTTTTGTGGTCAAGATTGGATAATGTTTTCTGATTTCATGAAGAGAAATTACTGTAAAATTGTCTTTGTTTTTCCATGCCTATATCCATCAATACCTCAAAATGCATTTTACCGACAACTGCAACCTTTTGTCATGACAGTAGTAATAGTATACACAAATTTGCTATAAAATGGTAAACTTGTTCCATTTCAGTTGGTTGGCAGTGATCAAAGTAAAATATACCATCAATAATATTATTATTATCTGGTCAATATTAATAATCATAAATTGATTATCCTTCATCTGTAGCTTAATTAATGAATAGCACCTGTCAGTCAATAAAGATAATTTTATTAAAAATATTTTAGTGCAAAAACCATTTCAACATCGATTAGATAATTACCATAATTAATATGACACAAAAACATGTGTAATATTTGAATTAGTTCACACTGGCACTCACTAATGTGTGACACACAGTAATCAGTTCACATTTGTGATGCGATCTGTGAAAACCCGTCGGATGTCGCAAAATGTGAACTAGGGATTATGGGTAAAATGTACAAAAATAAAAATAAAATGTTTTCAATTTTTGTTTTAAAGATTTTTTTAGAAAATTAATGTCCAATACTTGTATATGTCATCATCTTTTATAAAATGTCACCTTCAAAAACCTAATTAAGGGAAGTGTCAACCCTATTATTTTGATGATCAACTTTTGCTTCTAAGTTTGAGAATATTGAATAAAAGTACATAAAAGTATACATTTATAGAAAGGAAATTTGATATCCGATGGTGATATCAATGTGATACCAAATAAAAAATTAAATTTTGAGAAATGAACCAAAAAGTGATTTTTTGTTACCCCAATTTATTTCAGACAGCATAACTATAAAATAAAAAATGGTAATTTGATCTAATATACATTTTTATAAACAAGACAATTTTGTCTAGGAAGCATTTTTTTCTTTTTCCAAAATAAGGCTTAGTTTTGGAAATATTGCTAAAAACATCGGAAAAGTGTAAAAGTCGTGTTTTTTTGCAAACATATCTCGAGTTTAAAATCCATAATCGAAAAAATTAAAAATTGCCTCCTAGCGCTGAAAGTTCTCTACACAATGGTAGTAAAAGCTTACCTGATAGTTTGATATATTTTTAGTTATGTTGTCTGAAAATTCGTAAAATTCCTTCAAATTTGAACTTCTAGAAAACATCGATTTAGTTTTTTATTTTGACATTTTCCCCCATTTAAAGCTAAATGTTCACGGAATACACGGGCGTGTGACTTAAAAAGCGAGTATACTAATTATGAACAATCAAAATCAAATATCAGATTCAATTTATATTGTCACCATCTGAAGAAATTGGAAGAAAACTGAAATTTAAATGCTCGTAAGATTAGCCTTTGTTTACATTTTTAGACATTGTTTTGCGCTCTTTTGTTTTTCACGTCTACGTCGCGGATATTAAGCGGCGCGTCTAGTATTATGTGCGGGAAGTTTCAGCGTGTGACGCAATGATCGAACAGCTGTCGCAGCATTGAAAAGCGCAGAACTCCGCTTAAATTCCCGCCAAATAACCATGCGCCTTTTCCTGACTCAAACTTACCAAAACAACAATTTAAAATCACCCAAAAGAATGGGAAATAATCGCTTCCGATTAGTAACTTATGATGGTAATGATAGAATACATATAAAAGTATAAAATAATAGAGAAATATGAAATTCAATTTTTGAAACAAGTGCCGGGTTGACACTGCCCTGAAGTCACTTTTCTTATTAACCTTATAATGTTATTCTATTGAACTATGTATCTTTTTTGGCCTGTTTTCATGATTTCTTGTTTTGTAGCTATTTATGACATCACAAGCATCATTCACTCATAACTATTTTTGTAGTGATCATAGAAAAATGATCGAAACAGTTCTGTAATCACCACAGTTTCAGCTTTCTTATGATATAAATATCTCCAATATGAAAAAATGCCACCATGTGGCGGGTTTTCACAGATCGCATCACATTTTATTGATCACAGTCCAATGAGCAGGTAATGTGCTGTTAGCCTGTTACTGCTACAGAGACAATGTATGCACAAATAAATTTGATAGAGACATTAAAATAACGTTTATCACCAGTTCAGGCCAAGTAAAAAAAACCACTAGTTTCTCGTCCGAACTTTTTGAAAAACGGAGGATGTGGGCACCTTTTTTTTCTTTTTCTTTTTTTCTTCTTCAAAATTGCCGATCCAAGATGGCGGAGGATTTTATGCATTTGGATAGACCGAAGAATCTGATTCGGGGGAATTTCATTTATGGCCTCTCACAATATCCTGCGCACGCCACTGCCTCAAACTTGTATTTGCCTGAGTGCTGACACACCCACAAAACCTAGTGTACAGCCTTATACCTTATATCTGTACAAACTCAACACGCATCATGGAACTGGTGGTTTGGAGTTGCCATACCCATGCAATGGAATCCCGGTGGTTTCAGTCAACATTAACTTTTGGTACGCATGATCGTTCCAAAGATCGCGGAAAAGGGGGGTTTTCTGTGCCATGTCCACGGACATTCTGCGGACATTTTTTCCGCGATTTTCCAGATTAGGGGTGTTTTTTGAAGCTATGTCCGTGATTTCCCCAAATTAGGGGTGTTTTTTGAAGATATGTCTTCGATTTCCATAAATAAGGTGTCATTTTGAAAGCTTTGTCTTCGATTTCAAAAAAATTAGGGGTGTTTTTGGAGAGGCTATGTCCGCGAAGAAGGAAAATGGGTATTTTGAACCAGATGTGTCCTCGTTTTTGCGCAAAGAGGGGGACTATATAGTGAAAAAGGAGGGTTATTTTCCGTCAAAATGTCCTCGTTTTTGTGCGAAAAGGGGGTCAAATTAGCAAAATTGTCGGCGAAACGCCATCCTGGAACGATCGTGTGTTACCCCTCTGATACGAAGTGAGAACATCGGGAATGGAATAGCAGCCATCTTGTCAGGAATACTATAAACTGTGATTCAGATTTTGAGAAAAAAGATACACATGTTTCATGCTATGAACTGGACGTCATGTACCAACTCTATCGAATGTAGTACAGGGTGTATCAGAATGAACTACCGTGTTACTAAAATACATAAAAAATACAAAATGATTATTGTTTTAAATTTAAACACTGCAATATGAAGGTGAACATGTTTCCTACATTACAATTTCATTGAGATATCTCTTTTTGTTCTCGTGTGGCAAGACTTAATCGATAAAAAAAAATGTGTTTGCAATTTGTTAGCTCAAAGAATTCAGACCTTGAAAAGCCATCGGGAATCTGATTTAACGCATGGTTTCTTCTCACGCGTATTTTATGTCAATTACTTTTATTATTTAAATTGATTATTTCGACCAAAATTGAAATCTACCATCTTTACCAGAAAGTCTGTATTTTCCATCAGAAATGTCAGATTTTCAAAATCTAAAATTCTTATGAAAGCTGGGCGTTTTTGCAAGATATAAGGCCCTTCACAATTGATTTTGAGTTTCCTGTTGCCGCCCGCGTCCAAAATTGAGAATTACAAAATATTTAATTATTTTGTTTTTATTTAGGATTTCCACCTTTATAATGACTTTCAATAAACTTCATTTGCTACTTTCTGACTTTACATGTAATCATATCAGATAAGATGATTTGGGCAATTCCAAGCAAATGTCAACCAAATAGCCAAAATTTCAAATTTGCATCCAAAGTTTAATTCTATGCCTATAATGTAGGCAAGAGTCTAAAGTTCAGGAATTTTTAGTTTGTTTAGCGATACTATGTTTTTTGATGTATGAACTAATTAGCATAAATTTGCATATTTGCAGCTTACAAAATCAGTGAAAAGGCTTGTTTTTATTTATTCCATATCTTTTAGACACATAGGTATGATGTTTAAATAAATGTCAGGCACAAGAGTAGTACTGATGGGAAAAGTTTTGATATATAAATTTAATTTTGATCAACGGCCGATTAGTCTCCTTAATCCAGGTAATTAGTATGCATAATCTCATGTCATTCCGCAACGCAAAAGTACAATTTTTTAGGATAGCAAGAAAAAAATGTACCCTATTTTCATTTAACTATTTTTTCTCTGCACACAATTGACATGCTTCACAATGATCAAAAAAAAATTGGAAAATTCTGTTAATGACATGTGGAATGACATGTTGCGGAATGACGGTGCGGAATGACAAAGGTATTTATTCCCTATATTTAGGTAATTTATTGAGCAAATTGTGATATTTTTGTGTACTTGGTATAAGATCATCCTTATTTATGATAATTCATTCAAATATGGACTCTAAACTTCTAAAAAAATTCAAAATTGATGAAAACTCATAATTTGCTGAATTAGGCAACTTTGATGTGCAAGCTGTTGAATTCGGCAACTTTATCACAAAATCATGGCTACTTTACCTGTAAATGATGATTTCAATGTGAAAATAGTTGGGTTACTTGTATTCACGAATTTGTAACATATGAAATGCCACTGATTACTCTTTCTTTTATTTTTTATGCATATTAAAGTATAAAAACATGTTTTTTCTTTTCTCTATGGAGTTTTGCACACAAATTCACACTGTCATTCCGCAACGTCATTCCGCAACACCTACTTTTATTTTTTGATGACCTACTAGAAATCCTAGCTGATGATTAAGTTTTATGAAAATGCTTTTGTCAGTTAGCTAACACTTCAAACCTTCTAAAAAGTAACTTCAATAATGATACACTCTAAAAAGTTCACAGAGTTTTCACTTTGTGTAAACATGTAAAAAAAACACCAATCGTCTGCGTCATTACACAACGCAAAATTAGGATACTTGGAAGCGCAGTCTAATTTTTTCCCTAGGTTTATTTTTTGAGTATCAATCGCTATTATCAAATAAAGTTGTAAAATGGGGAGTAACTACAAATCTCTGGGTTTTACACCCAAAAGAAAGTGGATTTTGTGTGTAAATGTCATTCCGCAACGCGTGGAATTGCCCATTTACAAACATAGAACATGATTGCATACTAAGCGGGTATCAAATTATAATACTTGGAAAATAATTAAATGAAGAGTCCTCAATATAAGGGGTTGAAAATTGGTTGCGACCACAAAATAATTAGTTTCAAAATAAAGAAAATAAAAGATAATTAATAATTAATAATTAAAAGCCACCTCGTCCCTTTTTTGAACCTCCAACAGGAAACTCAAAATCAATTGTGAAGGGCCTTGAAACGGTTTGAACAATATCGATTGAATTCATACCGTAATAAATTATATTGCCTCGGTATACAATGTAGTTCATTCTGATACATCCTGTAAAGTTTATAGGCCAGGTGCAATCCCTTTTGTTGTCCGTTTCTCCTGGCTACAGGAATAATTATCCCCTATATTTCCACAAATTTAGGTCAATTCCTTTCACTTCGATCAGGCGAAAGACAGCAAAGCAACCTTTTCTTTCTTTCTAAGTTAAAAATAGGACCTTAGATGACTCGTATTTGACCCTTAATAACCCACATAATACCCCTTGACCCACACCATTAGGGATAGTAACTCATAACCTAAAATATTATATTATTTAATTCATTCTTATCAACAGTATGATTTTTTCAACACTGCTTTCTATGTCAAAATACAATTTATTTCAAAATCAACAACATCTTATTCTTAAGTAAACGTCCTAGTTGGAGATGCAGGGAAATGAAAGTGCACATTACATACAGCTTGTCTTTCATTGTGACCCAGGAAATGGAAAATAGACATTAATCCATTGGGGGGGGGGGGGGGGGGCAGGTACCCGGGTAGAGGAGGCTAGCTAACTGTATCTTGGCAAGTGGCAGGCTAAATGGCTTGATACTTGACTGTCTTTATACCTACATACAAAGTAAAACAAAGGAGAAACAAAACAGGTCACACTCAGTTTCATTACATTTTTCATTGACTCATCAATATGGGCAAACATTTTTTGATTCACGCAAAGTTGTTGCGAGAATCAATTAATACGCGGTTTGCGTGAATCAATGATTCGCGCGAAATCTTATCTGCGAGAATCAAATTTAGAACATTTGTGATGCGATCTGTGAAAACCCGCCACATGTCGGAATTTTTCATATTGGAGATATTTATATCATAAGAAAGCTGAATCTGTGCTGATTACAGAACTGTTTTGATCATTTTTCTACGATCACTACAAAAAAAGTGAATGATGGTTGTGATGTCATAAAAAGCTACAAAACAAAAAAATCATGAAAACAGGCCATAAACGATACATGGTTCAATAGAATAACATTATAAGGCTAATTAGAAAAGTGACTGAAGTAAGTTTTTGAAGGTGAAATTTCATAAAAGGGGATGATACAAAATATTAGAAATTAATTTTCTAAACAAAATATGAAAAAATAAAAATAAAAGTTTTATTTTTTTATTTATTTTTTATTTTTTATTTTACCCATAATCCTTATTTCACATTTTGCGACATCCGACGGGTTTTCACAGATCACATCACATTTGATTCCCGCACTTGGAGACGAATTTCTAGGCCTGCTCACAGCCATAAGGATCACAGAGTGCAAACATATTTTTGAAAATTAACCCCTGGGCACTACCGGATTATCTTACAGTGGTTCTGATTGGTTTATTGCAAGATATATTCATTTGAATAGCCAATTAAAATGCAGCTTGTAAAATATTTCCTTCCAATCTTTATCAGGAATACAATTATTCTAACACCGTCTCTGATTGGTGCAATAAATGATGTATCCATCTTTCTGACCAATCGGCCGGTAGTTCTCAGGGGGTTAAAGTTGATAACATACTGTAAAACCAAAATTCTTTGTGTGCATTTAAATTTCGCTAATTATGCGAGGAGCACTTTACTCACGAAAATGTCATGTCGAATATTTCAAATCTACCTTATAGCAGCGCATTGCAAAGTTACACAATGTAGCTCCAAACTTTACATAAATTGCAAAATGCTAATTTTGTGAAATTTTAATCTCACGAACATTTCTGGTTTTACAGTCTTTTAATACATTTGAACTTGCTTTTTATTCAAAGACCCTAGGGCTTAAACTTCTGAAATTACAACTATTTATATAATTATCTGATAAATTTCAAACGCTACTGTATGATCATTTTGTGCTGCATATAAAAGCCACACAGCGTATAAGATACAAAATGTCTTTACACTTATGCACTTATCAATTGCAGCCCCGGCCACAGGGGACCCGGGGATAGCGGGGATTAGGGCCGGGACGTACAAATTGCCGATGTGACGTCCCGGCTACAGTCGTGTACGGTCCCGGCAGGGCGGGGCACATATTTTTGTACGCCCCCGCTACAGTCCCGGCCTCCCTGGGCCGGGACAAAGTGTACGGCGGCGTACGATCCCGGCCCCCGTGGGCCGGTACAAAGTGTACGACGGCGTACTGTCCCGGCCCCCCCATAGCCGGGGTGTACATTTTGTGTACCTAAGCGTACGTCCCCGCTATGTATGTGTACGCCCCGGCTATGCCCCGGGTGTACATTTGTGTACTAGCGTACGCCCCCGCTACAATGCCCGGCCTATTTTTTCAGTAATGTACGTCCCCGCTACGCCCCGGCTACACGCCCCGGCTAGCGGGGGCACGTTTTGTACGTCCCGGCTACACGCCCCCGCATAGCCGGGTAACGTTTTTTGTACGTTTACGTACGGTCTCCGCATAGTCCCCGCCATGCCCCGGGTCCCCCGGGGCCGGGACTGCAATTGATAAGTGCATTACAAAGACACCAATCAGTCTCACATTATATTAGTTTACATTTCTTTACATAAGTTTTAATGTATTGAATTCATAAGATCATCACCTCATGAACACCACAAATTCAAAATCCTTAGGTGGGTTGGGGGTACTCACGTTCATTTTAAGGTATACGGGGATCAGGGTTGTCTCCACGCCGGTCGGGTGTAGCCGGCACTCACGCTGGCCGACCGGCACTAAAAAAAAAAACCAGCACTAAAAAAAAAAATTAAAAATCTATTCTATATGGAAAAATCATTAAACTGCCTCATAAAATAAGAAATTATGTGGCAGGAACCCCCAAATAGGCCAAATTGCATTACAAAAAGCCTAAAAAACCCTAAGCAGGCCCCTGGACCCTGCGCCGTGATCCGCTGCGCTCCGTTCGCTACACTCACTCCGCTCGCCATCAGTAAAATTAGCCGGCACTCAAATTGCCCTGGAGACAACCCTGTCGGGGATGTGCCGCCGTAATGGGTCAGGTTTTTTTGCAGGAAATACCTAAACAAGAGACCTGATTTGGGGCTGAAAAATCCCTAAACATAGGTCCCATTTTGCCAAAAAAACCATGAAAAATCAGCTGTTTGTGTACAAAAGTCCTACATTTTATTCCCAAATTGCAAAAAATTACAAGAAAAAATGGTCAAATTAGCCATTTATTTTTTTAGACAAAAACCTCTGATGAATAATGTTAATTACATCACAGAAATGCAAAATTTACAAAGCGGAAAAACACGGAATTCGACAGTTACAAAGCGGTAAACTTCGGACCTTAATCATCAGTTAAAAAAGTAAAGTACCTTATACCTTGTATGATGCACTTCATTCCATCAAATAAGTTCAATATTTCTGTACTAACCCGGGGGGGCACTGACATTTGAAAAGGGTATAGGTATGTGCCGCGCTGAAGACCCCCTTTTTCACCCTCTGCTGCTAGTTCTTATGACCCCCCTTTTGAGCCTGCATCAGTTCTTAAGACCCCAATTTTATTGAAAATTCAAAAAATCTCGAAATTTTGCATTCCAAAGCACCAATTTTGTGTTCCAAAGCCCCAATTCTTCAAAAAAATTGCGTTCTTAAACCAAAATAAATCGAAAATTGAACTATAGGCCAGTTCTCAAGACCTATTTTTTGGAAAAAAATCAGTTCCTTAAGACCCTATTTTTCGTCATAAAATCCACTCAGTTCAGTTCTTTAGCCCCCCCTTTTTGAGACCCTGGGCGGCACACCCCTACCCAAAAAAAAGTTGAGTGCCCCCCCGGGGTACTAACTATAATGTATGGAAATGACTAAAAAGGTGTGCAATGACAACATCCAAGGATGAGACATTTAAAAGACAAAAGAAACAACACAATAACATGGGGAACATTGTTGGTGTATAGTGCTGTTGAATCCCTTTGGATCCATCCTCGGTGCCCCTTGCTGGTACAGTTGGAACTGATTTTTCTACCTTTTCAGCTACATGTATATTATATATAGCAATAATCTCATTCAGACACCACAGTAGTACACTCGTCCCTCTCTTCTATCCCCAATGCAGTCTTTATTTTATGCTGGTTCCCTGCATCAATGGGCTCCACACAACTTATCCATAGATGCAGGTATGCGCCGATTTCCACTAGAAGCTGATTTGCTGGCATAAAATTTGTGCATATTCATGATTGACAAAAAATAGATCCACAAATAAATTCGATCAAGCCAGCGTCACGCTTATAGAATGATACAAAATTTGCTGATTGGCACAAACTACCTGTGTATCTGCGTTAACCACAGCGCCGGACTTCACACGCACAGTCGCACATGCACGCATGTCATAGTGCGTTCCCAGTCGCACCGTAGCTATGACAGCGCGACAATGCATTCAGCGTTTGATGCGGTATCTCAGCTACAGTGTGTTGATCGTTATTTACCTTATGCCATAGAACAGAGCGACAATGACAATGTGTTGAATTTACTGTTACGACCTGAAATTGAGAACCCTGTACCTGCACCTATGGATAAGGCCAAACAAAGAAGAAGGTCTGTCTCAGAAGCCCGCCCGCATTGGTATGTGAAATGAGCTACGGCGCGTAGGTCTATGCGCTGGGGGCTAAAAAACTTCTTCTTTTTTTTTTAATTTTTTTTAAATTTTTTTTTTTAATTTTTTTTTTTTTTTTTTTTTTATTTTAAAAAAAAGTTAAAAAAAGTTCTCTGTAAGCTTGGATAAGCAACAACAAAAAAAATAGCAAAAAAAAAAAAAAAATCGCATACCTCATATTTTCTAGAAAAAAAAGAAAAAAAAAAGAAAAAAAAAAGCACAGCACTTAGCTTAATTTGCACAATGTTTCTGAGACAGACCTTCTTCTTTGTTTGACATAAGTTGCGCTGGGAATCCATGGTGCAGGAAACCAGCATATCTTTATTTTAGCTGTCCGGATCAATTTGAGATCTACAGGGTGAGTCAAAATAGTCCGGTCCCGTTTTCAAAAAATCAAGAAAAATACAAAATTGGTAATTGTTTTCATTGTTTATGAGAGTAGACATACTTCTTCATACCTGCTGATGTTTTCACGACAATATCATATTCCACGCCAGATTTACAACATATTTACGAAAAGACGCGTAAACCAGCATATCTTTATTTTAGCTGTCAGGATCAATTTGAGATCTATTTTGACAGAGGAGCTGTTGAAGGTGTATTGTGTACAAAACTGGACTCAACCACAAGCCCTCAAATAAGCAGGTCTTCACCAGGAGGTGTTTTTTATATCGATTTTTATTTTGTAAACTTGCAACACATTATTAGACATTTTATACAGAAAAGTACAAAAATACAGAGAAATACAAATACAAATGCATTATATAATATGCATAATATATCCCAATGACCAGGAGTTATTACTTTTTTTATGGAAAGTGGCTCCTGGTCCTGATAATTGGCTCCTGGTCCTGATAAGTAGCTCCTGGTCCTGATGTTTGAAGATGGTATCAGGAGCAAATTTACAGAACCCGGAGCCATTTTGAGAAACAACCAACATACCAATTTTGTTAATAAACAAGATTAATGTATTGTGGCAACCTTTTATTTTATGAAGTCAAATGAGTGGATATTGCCATGAATCAGGTACATGTACAGGTTATACAAGAGTGATGAAAAGGCGGAGGGCACTAGACGGAACCTGCTTCTGGACAGAAGAACGGTATAAACTTGATGTAACAAACTTCGGCTAAAACTCAAGCTCTATGTCAAACATCCGACATAAACAAAGTATTACAATTTTCAAACTAGAAAACCCTAATAATGGAGACAATGACAAGTACAAATGTTTGGTTGATAGATGTGTAAGATTGTGTGAAAGCTGTGAGGACCTTAAAACACACACAATTAGATATTCATGACTTAGGGGTTCAATAAGGTTTCGGAGTTGTTTATCTTGAATCGACAACGGTAAGACGGGTTTATTTTGCGAGGGCAGCTTTAGCTGCCCGAGCAAAATAAACCCGTCTTACCGTTGTCGATTCAAGATAAACAACGACGAAGACCTTGTTGAACCCCGTTCAACAACGACCAAACATATTTACATCATTCAAATGTGAATATCGTTTTGGATAATTAATGAAAACAAGTACAAAACTTGTTTTAATAGGCTTAATTTGACATAAAAAAATAGCTGCTCTTTAAAAATCGAGAAAAAAAAGTTTACGTTTATTATAATTAGGCCCTTATTTGGACATCGTCCGTTCCCTTAAATGGGCGATCGAACTTCAGAATGGGTGGGTTACAAAAGGTAAACATGAGAGAAGACAAATTATTTCGCAAGTAATTGTGAAATTAAAAATATTTTGTAAATAGCATTTTATTCACACACCACCTTTAACATTCGGAGAAAAATTAAATCAAGAATGCGTTTAATTTACACAACACATTTTGATACATGTTTATAGAATATTTGTATAAAATCAAAACACACCCCTCCGTTTCAATAGTGGTACGGTCCTCAAAGCGAACACATTTCGCCGCGATGATGCAAAAATTGCGATTCTCTTGCGCTCAGGTAGCGACGGTTCGGCTAAAATTGTGGCTTTAGAAGTGAACCTTTACATATGGCTCTCGCCAAGAATATTTTCCTCAGGGGTATAGCTACATTTCGGTATATAAAGCTATTTGCTAACTTTAAGGATTTCATGGCGAAATGCATTTATACGCCGAAAAAATGAACAAATTTGTTGTAACATTTTTGTTTGTTTACAATTTTGCGGTTTCCAAATAAGGTTCGCTATCCTAGTAATTTGCATATGAACAGTGGGTTTATCTCAAATCAACAACGCTTTGTTACTGTACTTAAGGTATGGGGGAGTTGTTGAATATAATATCTTGCATTCATATAAGTTATAACTGATATAAAATTATAAAGGCGGAATGACTATTAAGACTATTATAGAAAATCAAAGGCATGCATCGTTCTTAAAAAGAGCAAATAAGTAGCAATTATTCAAGACTATGAACAATATCAGGTGGCTGCTTGCCACCTATGAGAGAATATTCTTGAGAGAGAAGGTGAATCTCTTGGATAATACAGGGTTTTCAGAAATAACAAGGTTAGGCTTTTGGCCAAACACAGCTTTCAGTTCAACTATGGGTTAAAGTGGCTCCTGGTTATGTCTTATAGGATGTCAACCACGAGCTATATCCATGCTAACCATAACCAGTATGTAAATAATTCCAGACTATAGCTTATTTTGAGCCCTGCTCAACCGATTTCTCGGAGTTCCTTTAGTATACCCTACCACTGCATGTCTTCAATGGGTTTTTTTAAAGAACGACCCATACACTTACACAGTAAGGTCTACAAATGGTAGGGTATTCTAAAGCTTACCCGATTTCTCTGAACCGGTATAATGCAAGCACTCTCTGGCCTATCACACTTTGAATATTTCAAAAACTTGACTTACCTCGATCTTGGGATGTCTAATGTATCTCCAATACCACACTGTGTAGCCATTGGTATTCGCCGGCAGTTTATGATCGGGCATGACAATCTGGAACCTATACACCCCGTCTTGATCCCTGCCATCGGCACTCGACTCCATCCCAGCTTGGCCCACACACTCATCCAATTCTAGATCATCGGCCATACCGCCTACTTTGTCCGGGCATTCTGATAACTTAGGCACAAGTCGTTCAATCCCGTGCCTGCTCAGGATAGTAACGGACCCGGCGGTCTTGGGACCGCTGAAAACCTGGCCGACGTACCCAGGAATGTTAGCCTGGTGCAACAGCACCATATAACGGATGTTCTCCACGACCACCATAGTGTCATGCTCAAGTTTGACGAACCAGTCGTAGTCCGACAGATGGTTATCGTGTACGTATTGTAAGGCGACTTTAGCGCGTGCCCAAGCGGACGACTTACCGTCCGGCATCTTGGCATTGATAACCCCCAATTCTTTATTCTCCATGGTACTTAAGACTATTAACTTATTGCAATGATGAGCCCAGGAATGAACGATACTCTTAACATGTTGTCCGATATATTGCCTCGGTGCAATGACATAACACAGCACCTTGACGCTATCCAATAAAACAGAGCTGTTTAACTGTGGATCAAACATCCCTGATTTCGTATCTTGATTTATTGATTTAGTTAATGCCGCGGCTGCGTCATCGATCGGCAGTTTGGTGGCTGCTTCACTGGATAATTTTAAATAAAAGCTATTACCACCCACAGAATACTCGCTGCGGTCGATCGGCTCTACAATGTCCGTGGCTTTCAGTACTGGTATTGAGCCTCCACGTGCTGTCTGTTGGAATATTATCTCGTACTGACTGTACACAATAGCGGATAGGGTTCCGGCAAGCAGACCAAATAGAATGGAGATAAACGACTTGGCTTCCATCTTCACCGTCTATGGCATTCTATGGTTGGTACTCTGAAAACAAAAATATAAACTTGAATTAAGTGGTGTTGAAAATTTCAAATGTTTAAAAATTTACTTCAGAATTCAAGATGAACATTAAAAATTGCCATTATTGTTGTTTCAACAAAAACACAGCAAAACTTGATTAAAACAATATCATCGCTATTTATTGAAAAACGCCCTCTATACAAATATGGTTCGCGTAATGTATCACGCGTACTGCAGGGGGATACTGCCGGACGTAAAATGCTCGTCCCGGCTGTACGAGCATTTTTGAATCGACGTTTTCTTGTACAAAGAGGGCTGATTTTTCTTAATCCTTATAGGTGTAAGTTCATACATGTAATACAATTATAAAAATATACTAATCCCAGTTTTTTATCATAATTGAGGGCGCAGCTGCTAACACATCTCTTAGTGTCCCTTTAATAAAACCTAAAAAATACTCACGACTTGCGAATCCTCCTGGCTGGGAGATCAACTAAATAAGGTCGAAGGTCACACAGGGGTCATGTTCCCCCATTGTTCATGTTTCTTTTCTCCAAATTTGACCATTGACCTCGTATGACCTCTAATTAATTTTAGACATGTTCACCCGGTTTTCATGTTTCATTTCTCCAAGTTTGACGTCAATCTGGCAACTTTTACGATTTGACCTCTGGATGACCTTTGACCTCAGATGTACCTCTAATTATTTGTTGACATGTTCACCCGGTGTTCATGTTTCTTTTCTCCAAGTTTCACATCAATTGGGCAACTTTTCCGATTTGACCTATTGACCTCCGGATGACCTTTGACCTCAGTTGACCTCTAATTATTTGTTGACATGTTCCCCCAGTGTTCATTGCACGATTTAACCCTTGTTGACCTTTGACCTTGGATGACCTCTAATGACCGTTGACCTCGGATGACCTCTAATTAATTTTAGACATGTTCACCCGATGTTCATGTTTCTTTTCTCCAAGTTTGAAGTCAATCGGGTAACTTTTAAGATTTGACCCCTGGATGACCTTTGACCTCAGATAACCTGTGCAAATTAATTTTAGGCATGTTCAGCCGGGTTCATCTTTCTTTTCTCCAAGTTTGGAGTCAATCGGGCAACTTTTACGATGACCTTTGACCCCAGCTCAATTATTATTATTATTATTATTTTTATTATTATCGCAGAAGGTTTGAAGTCAATCCGTCCATCCGTTAAAAAGATACAGCATTCGGAAAAAAGGTTAACCAAAAAGGCTAACCAAAAGGCACATACGGACACACCCCCACACATACGCACACCCCTACATTGACATGATGACAAAATCCCCTTCTGGTTTTACAAACCAGGGAAGGGGGATAAAAGGGGGATAAAAACATTAAGAAAGCCTCTTTTTCAACATTAATCCGCGATAAGGGTTGCTTGAGGTGATAGTCATGTGTCATCAATAAGATAAGGCAAAATGGTTGGCCCATAGGGATAAATTTACAAACAAAACTGAATCATGCACTACTTCATGACAATCTAAACTGTTTTGTGGGCCTATATCCTTTGAATGAGTATGATTCTTCGAGTTGTAATCCTTGTTAAGGGTCACTTTTTCCTTCTTTGAGAATCGGTGTAAAGGGTGGTTTTTGAGAGTGGATTCACACAGATGATTATAACTTTTTTAAATGAGTGCCACTCCGGGGGGGGGCACTAACATTGGAAAAGGGTATAGGTATGTGCCGCGCTGAAGACCCCCTTTTCACCCTCTGATGCTAGCTCTTATGACCCCGCTTTTGAGCCTGCATCAGTTCTTAAGACCCCAATTTTATTATTAATTCAAACAATCTATTTTTCGTCATAAAATCGACTCAGTTCAGTTCTGTAGCCCCCTTTTTTGAGACCCTGTGCGGCACACCCCTACACAAAAAAAAGTTGTTGAGTGCCCCCCCCCCCCCCCCCCCCCCGGGCCTCATAGTCATATAACCCCATAGAGCATGTTTCAACTGGGGCACTGCAAAGTTCTGCAAAGTTAACGGTAAGATTTAACGGCTAGTTTTTAATCCCTTCTGTTTCTACTCGCGAAAAGTTACCACTAAGTTTATCGATCCTACTAGTCGATGGTTCACGACAGACATTTGACCTTTTGTTATCAGACCTGTTTGTCATACCAAACAATGCCCCCACCTGAAAAAGACTGCCTCACACTGCGTAGAATCCAGCGTGACACGGGTCACTGAACTTAACGTTAAGATTAAACGGCTGGCTGTTTCTACTGGGAAAGTTACTGTTAATTACCGGTAATAAACCTGGTTTGTGAAGGTTTTTGCGGTTACAAAACTTGCCATTAATTAACGTTATCTGCAGGTTTCTACAGTACGTGTCTAACTGTCTACTGGGCAAACTTACCAGTATATTAACGTTAGGTTCCCCAGTAGTAGGTAACAGTTGGTGAAGTACAGTTTATCTGTGCATACCGACTTATTAACCAAAATAGAAACAGAAACAGTATCAGTAGAAACACGCTCATACAGAGAGCTAGGATTCAGAGCTACACTTACAGTCAGTTTATAACACTACAACAACCACGCATACACGCATCGTAGATTCCGAAGAGATAAAGTTGGCTCTGGCCTTAATTAGTATTTTACTTTAATGTGACTGACTGTCGAATTCGGCAGTTTTATGTCTCATATCAGGTATTATTTTACAGTCATCATTATCATACTCATTCACTTTGACTTTCACCATAGTCGCAAATCGTGTTCAATGTCACGCTAGCCTTAATAAATTGACATCAACAAATCTTAAACGTGAACACACTTACGTGGGGTTCCAAATCCTTGTTGGTCACAGATATAGGAAGGATATGAATCAGTGTTTACACGGACATCCCATGCACAGTCGAATATCAGTCCACGCAAACCTGCACAAACCTCCGTGTATCGATTTAAGCAATTACCTATGGACTAAATGGAACTTACCGTACAACGTTTTTAAAAATGAAAAGTTCTTTAAAGTTGATATAATGTAAGTTACAAGTGATGGGAATATGGAATAAAGACCTACTGCTAAATAGTTTTTAAGTACAAATAGTAGTTTTGTATACTGAATCCTTAATAAATCCAATAATTGTGAGACATCACACATCAAAAATGAAAAAATAAATGATCCATGAGAAATTGCAATTAATTAACCAATATTCAATAGACTAGTTCATTTTTATTTTCGGGAAGAGGATATTTTCGATGGGCAATGGGTTAGACATTATTAAAGAATTTTCTTTCCATAAAATCATACTTTTCCACTTAATGCTATTATTTTAGGAATTTAAAGAGAAACTATAAACATTTGTGGCAATGATTGCCTTCAACGCAATCATTTTCAAGTGAGCTTCTTTACGATATATTTACATAACAACTCGTAGCACATCATTCTATTTTTAGACACGACTTCACGATATCCGGGCGATCCCCTTTTCTGTGATTGGCTGATAAAAATAGAAAGGGAATCCCGTATAAATAAAGACCACAACATCTTCATTCAGAAACTCACTTCTCAGACGAGACTCGACCGAGACTGAACAAGAATTGCGTGCCGAAACCTACCGAAAAAGAAGCTAATAACAATACTGAAAATGGCTCCAACTACTACAGGGACGGAAATCATAGATGTGTATGTAAAATTGCCTTCTGGAGAAGTGATCAATTTTCCCGTGTCGCCGGATACTCAAATACGCGCAATATGTGAAAAAGTTGCCGAGAAAGAAGCGGTTCCACCCAAATGTGTGGTGCTCAAACACACCGGGAAAATTCTGAAGAAACGTCACACCGTGGGCTACCTAGGGGTGCGACAAGAAACTATCTTGAAAACAGAGGTAAAGTCGTATTTCAAACTGTAGGCTCGGAAGTTTTAATGAGTTCCAGCTTGCTCATAGTCATAGTAATTAGTATAGCCTATATTTTGTCAAGCTTAGTTTTCCCAGTGACAGTTAGATTATGGTGAAAGATGACACTGCATGAGGAAATCTTGTACTCTTTAAAACCAAGTAGGCCTATTGTCTCTGTTTGCCAGTATCCAACTCCTGAGAAAATCACTATTTTCTCATCATGCAGTACCGCTGTTTTCTTCAAGTATCATTTTCTATATCGTGGTCTTGATCACCAATCTTGCTTAAAGCCTGTTAAATCCCTTTACAGCCATTAATTTATCACTAAACCCATAGTTTTGACAACGTCAGTCACCTAAATACTGTTGGGGAAATTCAGGTGGACAGGACCTGTGCTACATTTTAGCAAATTTGAATAATTCCTCACTTGACACCCCATTTAAAAACTAAATCCAATTTCATCACAGAGCTCCATTTTGGGTCAATTTGGCATGATCTACCCGAATACCTCTTCTTTTGGGGACTCTCTCTCTCACAAGCCAGTGGCATAAATGAGATTGGATCCAAGACTATTCTTTTCTCATGTCTGAAGGCTGACAGCAAAATTGTTAACTTTATTTGTTGGGAGTGGCTGTTTTTAATACTAATTCAACAAGCATGCTTATATAGGCTTTTTAAGCCTGGCCCGAGCAATTTGCTTGAGTCTGGTCCCTTCAGGACCCAAGCGTGTGTCTGTACGGACCGACCGTGTAAACAAACAAACACCCAATGGCTCTGGATTGAAGGGGCCTAGATGATACCCTTATCTATTTCATGTGCACACCCCCCCCCCCCCCCCCCCCCCCCCCCGCCCCCTCCCCTCCAAATATGAGTAATAGCCTATTTCGATTCATTTTTTGTTTCTACAATCATAGACAAAATGTGTTCGAACACTGACCATTGTTTGGACCTTGTATAATTACTCTATATAGCATGCATTATTAGAGTCATGTGAAAATACCAATTTGTTTATGATAGCATGAAAGTTCCCCTTCCACACACCCCTCCCCTCCCAACCCCATCAATCAATAATGTTGCTAGGGCACAGGCAGATGGTTGGTAAGTTGGGTGACTCAACATTGATATGGGGGAAGGGGGATGACTTTACATTAGGCCTATAAAGTGTTCGAACAATATTTTCGACTGATTGTAGTTTTTATCACCTAAGAAGCTAGCTTCATTCCTCCTTCTCCTATTCCTATTATGCAAAATTCATAATGTTAATGATATTTAATATTTTTCATCCATTTCACAGATACAACAAATCAAAACTCTAAATTTGGTCATCAAGAAAGATGACGGTTCAACGTTTTCCCTCACAATCGATAACCTGACCACCATTTCTGAGATTCTTCGAAAGATAAATGATAAAGATGATAGCTTACAATCACATGGAAGACAGCATCTAAAGGTAATACATTGGAATGATCTTATTCCATGAATTTCTACCATTAATTGTGTTATTCTGTAATCATTAACTTAACCCTTTCAACGCGGCAGTCGTCTGCAGACGACAGTTCCAAAATTGTACACATTTTTTTTCAAAAATGTCAAAATTATTGATTTTTATCACCATATCTTGAATCACCAGGAGAAATACATTGAAATAAGTACAAACATGCCTAGTATTGGTTTAGTAATCCTTGAGATAGACTTTGAAAATTGCGAAAGGTTTCTGAAAAAAAGTTTGTATATTAAAACAATAGCCCCAAGGAAAGTGCTAATATCATTGATTATATTGTTACCCCATGATCATAATGATCAAACTGTTATTGCTATTGATGATATAAAATCAGCAATTATTTCACTTACCTCATGGATGAAATAAATACATTGAGTAATGTCTTTCACCATTTAGAAGTTTAAATTTCTCATATCTCTTCTTTTACAAACAGGTTTTACTTAGTGTTTCAATAACAATTTCACAACTACATTTATAATGATAAACATGGCTCTCATAACTTTTGGGACACCCTGTATATTTTATTTTCTATAGACGTTATTCGTAATTGGCGATGTCAGGCTAAAGAGGGAGACATACTCGATGTGATGTCACTAATCATAACGAATGCGAGGCCAATTGTAGTAAATTACATCACATCATCAATTACAAATAACGTCTATTGAATAAATGTAAACTGTATGATGGCAGAGGACATGCATCTGAAGCTGTCCAAATCAATATCATACATTTAATTCAAAACTGTATTGAAATCCTTTGAAAGCCTAAATCAAATTATCTGTGACAATTTTTAAAGCCTGTCCGGGAGCCTGTCATAAATTGCACAATGGAATGAGTACATGGATTTTAGCAACCTCGTTTCTTTTTGAGGATCTATACTTTTAGTTAAAGGTATATTATGTGATCTTCGACAATCCTCAAAAAAAAATTGGAAGCAGATTTTTTCTTACAGATTTACTTTTCTGATCATAAATCAAAAATAAATTTGAAGTTACAGAGCAATACGATTCCTAATTACCGCAAAATCATGGTTTTAGAGTGAATTTAGAGTAACATTTGAAAAATAGATTGTACCGGTACAATCTATTTTCAAACCATGATTTTGAAGTAATTAGGAATCGTATCGATCTGTAATTTGGAAGATCTTTATGATTTATGATCAAAAATGCAAATCTGCAAGAAAATCTGCTTTCATAGTAAAAAAGATCGCATAATATGCCTTTAACAATGTTACTCCATTGAAATTGCAAATATGCAGTGTTATCATAATTCTGTCATGATTGAAACATCATACAACAAAAATTAAAATAATCCTCTTTTTCCTTTATATATAGTTTAATGGAGTTCAATTAGCTACTGAAGATGACACTGCCCAGGACTGTGGTATAGGTGATGAAAGTGTACTTCAATTGACAAATGATCCAACGCCTGTAATATCAGCTGCTGCATCAGCTGAACCCGAGGAGCTAGATGAAGAGACAAAGCAGGTAATTGTGCCATCAATGTTTGCATTTTGTACGAGTTTTTAAAAAAATCAGAGGATTTGTAATTCCATACTATAGTTAATTCATAAATATAGGCCGATCGGTCATTGATTTGGACCTATTCCATTTAACGCTAGAAAAACCACAAAGGACGAATCACAATGATATCTGCATCGTTTAGATGGCGCTTTTGGATTCCCTGCGATATATGGACTTCAAAGCGTTGAAGCATCACATCCCCAAATATCATGTGTCTATGCATGAATTTAAACTACCCACGCTATTCAAACTTGCCATCTTAACCCTTTCCATGCAGCAGGCGTCTGCAGACGGCATTCCAAAATTCCAGAAATGTCTTTTTTTTTAAATTTCATTACCATATTTGGAATCACCATGTGAAATGCATTGAAACAAGTACAAACATGCCTAGTATTGATTCAGTAATTGTTTGGATATACCTTGATTGTGAAAGATTTCTGAAATTTGTTTTTTAATGGTAAAAGCAATAGCCCCATGAAAAGTGTTAACAAGTGACATATATAATCATCATTTCTTCTTAAAGTTTTAATCCTTCTTGTAAAGATGAGGATTAAATTAGAAAGAAAATCAATTTTAACAATGGCACATGAAAACATTGTCCCGATTATAGTATTCTGGATATGAACTTACCTACGATGTGATTCAAGACACAGGAAAGCATAAAACCATATTGAAAAAATTAGGGGTGAGCTGTGGATGACTTGTTTAGTGAACACCCTCTGAGTGTGTTTCTAATGAGGCACTGGAAAGTTAACGTTAAGTTGAAATAACGGTATTTACCGTTAACTTTTTAATCCCTGTATCCCCCTGAAAAGTTACCGCTAATTTTACAAGCATCCTTTCCAGAAACATTGAGGGCGCACTCCCATACGTATTTCTCAATTGAATAATTACCGTTAAGTTGCCCAATAGAAACACGCTCTCTGACCATACTTCTTGAGGAAGCAGTAAACGTCACAAATATCAAATGTTTTCAAATTATATCTTCTAACGTCTATTAAAAGTGATAATGATAAAAATTATTAATCTATTATTTTACCTTTTGTATGATATACAGGACCTTTTGAATAGCTTTGCAGCAGGACTGAGCTCTGATAAGACGGTAGAAGTAGTATTCTCATTTGATACAACTGGTAGTATGTACTCATATTTAACACAGGTAAATAAACTGATGGGCTCAAAAAGAAACTTATAATTGTTCACATGGGTCATATGACTCATATAGCTTCATATCTTGAAAATCTGTCCATCAAAATGAACCAAAATGACACACAGGATTACTTCGATACTCTACTCTAATGACATGTCAATATCCAAACGTTTAATTTACTGACTGAACTGAAAATTGCATGGAACTGCTTGCTGTATCACATGTCACAGCCTAGAAATTTCGACAACATAGAGTTTTAGGCATGTGAAGAAGTCAAAACAAATTGAAATGAAGGTGATGTCAGTTACCCAAACACAGACATCAATAGTGTGTGTGTCCACTATATGCTTGGAAGCATTCAGTGCATCTGCTTCGCATGCTGTCCACAAGGTTTATGATGCAGGTTTGGGGGATTGTTCCACTCTTCCTGTAGAGCTGCTCTGGGTGTTTGTGCATTAACAGGCAGATTGTCCCTCTTGCCGAAACACGTCGCCCGCGCTCATCCCATTCCCACAGTTGTTCAATCGGATTGAGGTCTGGGGAACAAGAGCACCATGGTAAGAGTACAATGTTCTGATCTGTGTTTGGGTAACACAGTTTACATGGAAAGTTGTGAGAATAGTTCCATTGAGAAGGTGTAGGCCAGGGGGTGTAAGTCTGGAGATACATGCAGGGGTTCAAAATTACTCCTATGGCATAAAAGTTTATTTGCCTTTTATTTAAAGATTTGGAAGTGACAGGGATCTTTGGACAGTTTTCATGCAATCAATTTAAAAGGGGGTAACTGGAAAGATTTGAAGATGGGTAAAAAATTGGAGACCCTATATACCCGTATTTTAGTGCTATATGAGATAGAACTTGTGCGCGCAAGCCAAGTGGTGCTGGCCGTGTTGTTTCTGTGTTACGTAGTAGGGTTAGGGTTAAGGTTAATTTCTTCAGGTTTTCCATAATAGGAATAACAACTTTAATATCTTTAATATCCTAAAACTCAGGTGCTAGAACTCACAACCTTTGTATCATGAACCCTGCATGCTATCCATTAGATAACACATGCTCTCATGTGTTAATGTACTTTTATTGCTGATTTCTTCAGGTTTTCCATAATAGGAATAACAACTTAAATATCTTTAATATCCTAAAACTCAGGTACGAAGTCGTCTTCAGGAGACAGTGAAACGCCTTTTGCGTGACATCCCCAACATTCGCATCGGAATAATGGCGCACGGAGACTACTGCGACCAGACGCACAGTTACGTCATACGCTATTTAGACATCACAGCAAACATGGACCAACTTGTGGACTTTGTGAACGATGTACCCCGCTCAGGAGGTGAAGGCAGTTTTGCTGTAAGGATACTTTATCTTATACAGGGTGTCCGAAAGAATTGTGCACATGTTTATTTAACTTATTGACCATAAATGTCTACAATTGAGTGTAACTTGATTATACATTTTGAACGACTGAACGCTTGGCTTTTAGATGCCGTTTATTTCATCTGATTTGGTTTAGTCACTCCTGAGATATGACCAATTAACTGATTGTACTTATTTCAATGCATTTCTCATGGTGATTCCAAATTTGGTATGTAACTAAATAATTTTGACAGTTTTCAAACATTTTTTTAAATTTTGGAACTGGCGTCTGGAGACGACTACCGCATGGACAGTGAACTAAATAATAAAAACATTTACAAAAACATAGGAATTAAGAAAACATGTATAGGCCTATTCATGGCCATTTACAAACATACATCTACTTGGAATTTTAAAAAACAAAATGCCATCATGATGTATTTAACGATGTCATATTGAACAAATCTACATCCACAGTGTTATGAATGGGTGCTCAAGAAATCCCAAGATCTAGACTGGACAGAAGATGCAGCAAAGGCATTGGTCATCTTAGGCGATGTTGTACCTCATGGTAAGGGGTACACAAATCAGAGAATAAACTGGCATGATGAGTTAGACACGCTGTGCCAAAGAGGTATCAAGGTATGTGAGCTGTTGTGTTACTTTTGGAGATCAGAGGGCCCTATTTCATAAAGGTCACTTAAGATTAATCTTAAGTATATAAGTTAAGAAGAGTTCCTATAAGATATTTTAAAAAATCTTCTTATTAAGATAAGAAGAATATCGCCTTAGAACTTAGAAGAATACCTTAGTAAAGTTAAGATATCTACTGACCTCTTCTTAAGATAAGAAGGATATTGTTTTATGAAATATGATAAGAATCTTCTCACATCCCTTAGAAATTTGAAATTTGGGACATAATAGCAACCGCCCTCTGTTGATTTTTTTATCACAAAAAAAGTTTAGCTGTGTTGAGCCTGGTGGCGCTATTCATGGATGACAATTATACGACCACAGGCCTACATGTTATAAACATAGGTCGCTACAGGTGTTGAAACAATGAAAGGTGACATTAAATTAGAGAATTCACCAATGATAGATCTTAGATCATTGACGCATTGGATGAAGAAAATACTGAACTTCAACGCAAAAACATTTTCGTGGAGAATTGCTCATCAGAAGAAATACAGCAGCTGCTTAAACTTTC
Organism: Ophiura sarsii; assembly: GCA_035610835.1. NCBI lineage: Eukaryota > Metazoa > Echinodermata > Ophiuroidea > Amphilepidida > Ophiuridae > Ophiura > Ophiura sarsii. The sequence goes on from CM069444.1 coordinate 80,835,477, forward strand.
CTAATTTGTCTTCATCAGATTTAATTTTCATGTAGTACCTTGCATTGAGCTTCGTCGATTTCTCAGCAATTTTGTGTATAGATCGTTAAAATCGGCTAACTAAATCGTCTATTATAGTGACACCAGTAATCGATTTTGAGAATGTAATACCTATAGATTATAATCTTGCGCTACTCTGGCAGTTCCCTCCGTAGCTCAATCGATAAGAGCGCTGTCTATGAATGCAAAGATTGCTGTGCTGTTGCTGGTTCGAATCCGCTTAGAATCACTTTTTTTTTAAAGTAAAGCAACACGCAAGTCAAACGAGGGCGTCTTGAAAATAATTCCTCTCTAAGGGATGTGTTCTTAACCCTAACCCCCCTGAGTGCTACAAAATGCTAATCCTTAGTCCCTCTCCAAACGCATGCGCTGTCGGTTTTTGATGACGTAGTCAACCGAGTCTATATAGTGAGCGCAGTATAATGCGCGAATGTGTAGCTGAGGGCCGTGGCTTAGTGGGTGGGACGTGGGGCTTGAGAACGGAGGGTCCCCGGATCGAATCCCGGCAGGTTCCCGGAGATTTAGTTGGCGTTTTTTCTTTGAAAATCATGATTCTGGTCAAAAACCCTGAACCGGGGTTAGGGTTATCTTAAGAAGAATTTTGAGGATTTAACAGGGCCCTATTTCATAAAACGTTTAGATCTTCTTAATAAATCCAACTTGAGAAGAAAAAGTTTATGATATAGGGCCCTGTTATTTTACCTCCCTGCCTGCATGGATTATTCCCTTTTCTCACACACCACGGCTGTTTGATCCCACATAATGTGTCCGTTTTATTCTGAGAACACCGTAACCCGCTGGCCCAGTTCTGTTTTTAACTGATTCAAATACCTGAATATACTGGCCATCTTTTGTAGACATTTCAGAACATTTGTTGGTGCCAGTTCTGAGAAATAGAGCTTTGAATATTATTATTTACTACAATAGCGCCCTGGTCGGCCACATTTCCTATAGAGCTACATGTAAAATATGTATCAAGTAAAAATTGCCGATAATTTAAAAAGGGCTCGAACAATTTTCGTGAAATTTTCACCGTATACTCTTATTCATTAGCACTAACTAAATCAGGTCAAACCATAACAGGGCCACAATAGGCCTATAATCTTTTTTATCCCATAATTTTAATTATAAATCGGACAGTCAAACAGCCGTGACAGCTTTCCAGTGACTGGATCTTTTCTCCAAATTGCCCTCACCTTTTTTGTCCATCTTTTTTGGCTCATTTTGCCGGCGAATGGATAATTATACAAAATTAAACCTTTTAGTCCATCTTCAGCTCATATTGCCAAATATTTGTTCAATTTTCATCTATGTATACATATTCAATCATTACATTTCTACTTTGCCATATGCATACAGGTTTACGGTGTACAAGTCCAGAATTATCAACCGGCCACAGATTTTTATCAGCACCTGGCCGAAAAATCAGGCGGAGCGTACATCAAATTCCAACATTTTAACCTTATTACAGATATGTTTCTTGCCGGTGAGTGAAAAGTCTTTAAGTTTGCTGTGTATGTCACATATTGTCAGCCTGCTTCGATAATTACCTAATTCATTTTTTCTAGTTTTTGAAAAACAACAACAATATGAAAAGTGAGTTAGGCAATTATCGAAGCAAGCTGACGATATGTTGAATAGCACCATGAATAGTACAGGTGAATTCCAACAGCAGTTACTGTTGGATAGAATTAGGTTGGCGATATACCTTTAAGTGAAATGTGGCTTGTTATAGGCCAAATACGAGTTAATATGACCCATTTTAAACATTTTACATCATTATTACAATCTGCCTAACTCACAAGGCTGACTTAGGCAGAATTGAAATTGTGCATTTATCAACATTACATTATGCAAAAAGCTCAATTTCGCTGAAAAGTGAGTTAGGCAATTATCGAAGCAGGCTGACGATATTGATCCCTGAAAGAGAAAGATTTGTACAGAGGTGGTATCATGCTCAGTTGTCGACTTTGACCAAAAATGAACCCTAAAGGTGTGTTCATACTACCATTGTTACGCATCGGCCGACGTTGATGGATATCAGTGCGCGAGTTGAAGTAATGTCAACTTTTGTCCATCGACGTCAGCCGATACGCACCAACGAAAATTTCATCATCATGGTTGGATTCATTGAACTCTTTCCTGCAAAAAATGTATACTTTTATATAGATTAAATGAATAATAAAGAAGTTACGGCACTTTTACGGAGGCTGTACCGAAGGTGCACAGCCCCCTTAATGCTCATTTTGTGGTAACATGTCTCAATTTTGTTAAATAATTGATTTGGGTCCACATTGGACACGATCTACTTAATCGCATCACATTATTGATTTGGGTCGACATCGGACCCAATCTTCTTAATCGCATCACAACATTTTTAATTTGTCTTCTATGAATATTTGCAGTCTGCTACCGTGAGACTGGTGATGACCAACTACAGGCGTACTGTGAAGAGGTTGCCATGGAGGGCCGGATGACGGAAGAACTGACCACTGTGTTTACACAATTGAAAGAGAAGACCACACCTACAACTACAGCAGATACTAACGAAGAGACACAGGGAGGGGACCAAGGGGCAGACAACGGAGCTAGGGTAAGAGGAACAATGAAATAACTGAATATACCTTTAAATGCATATTATGCGATCTTTTACATGGAGCGCCCTCTATCTGTGTTTTTCCCCTCAAAATGTCATTTTTTGTCAAATTACATTTATATCCATGAAACTAAAATATCTTATAAGTTACAGAGCAATACGTTTCCTAATTACTTAAAAACGCAATATGCATGGATATGGGATGGTATCTGACCATACATATGATACAGGTAGATGTTCTGATTGCTGGCCCGATTTTCAACTTGATGTTTTCAATTTTACATGAAAGGTCATCCTTAAAATTGTCAGATATTTCAAAAGTTAAGGGGGGAAACCATATTTTAAAACACTTTGCATAATACTTTTACCATCTCTTACACAGCCTGCTAGATATGTGGCATCACACTGGTGGGATCCTTCACTAGAACAAGGTGAACTGAGATATAAATACAATGCGGAGACTGATGTGTGGACAAGAAATCATTCTTTCTTGGAGAGAACAGGTAAGGGCCAATGAACATCTGGTGTAGCCTGTGTAGTGCCTGTATACTTTAACACTAACCCCGTTGAGTGCTATCAAATGCTCCTAAGTCCATCTCCAAGCGCCTGTGCCGACGGTTTTCGATGACGTAATCAACCAAGCCTATATATTGAGCGCGGTATACTGCACGAACGAATAGCTGAGGGCCGTGGCTTAGTGGGTTGGACTTAGAACCCCGCTTAGAACCAGAGTCCGGAGGGTCCCTGGATCGATTCTCGGCCAGTTCCCAGTGATTTAGTTGGTGTTGTTTCTTCGAAAATTGTGATCCCGGTTTAAAACCCTAAACCGGGGTTAGGGTTATAATGACAGTTAGGTCAAGGGGGTTAAACATGTCTGACCAACCCATAAGTTTCTATTTAAGAATTTTGCTTTTTCTTCTTCTTTTTCAGAATTTGAAGGGGGATGACTATTGTTGTTGAACATATGGAATTTTCTTTGAATATAATATTCGTAACAGTGTGAAAATATTTTGAAATGTCTTGAAACAAATTTATAAGGGGAGAAAATGTTTCCAAAATATTCTATTTTTTTTCAAACCAAAACACACCCCTATAATACTTTCTTTCTATTTTTTTCTCTCTTGCAGCATATAATACCAATTATTCCCCGAGTGCAAAGAATTCTGGTTCTAAAGTCAGACGTAGTTTCCGCCGTCTCAGGCAGTGGGGAAAGGGACTTGTGAATAAAGACTGAGGAAGACATCTCAGAACTGGGTATTAGAAACTATTTGAAGAAAGGCTGACAATATTCTAGTAGTAAACCAATTCTTTTTAACACCGTGTATCATAAAAGACAGCTAGTGAACAATTCACTGACCATCATGGAATTGAACCCAGGTCCTCCAGTTTATCACATCAGTATCTACATAATGATGGATTGGAAACAACCACAGCAGCCTGGATGATCTTCCCACATCGCATAGCATTTAAGCCTGTAACCATTTTTGAACATGGAACCAATGTACAACTTGCAACATTTTGCGCTCAATTCTGACAGCCCTAGCGCACGTAATACTGGAGCGATTAGAGATTGAACAGCACCCACAAGAAGCTGCAGTCCTAATGAACAATTCCCATTGTTTAAAATGCTAATCGCTCCATTGTTTTAATTATGAAAGAAGTATGGGGATCAGCAACATGTAAGAAAAGTGATGCTTGAATAACTCCATATTAAATATATCTTTATCAACGACTTTGCCAAAAACAGTTACTCTAGCTTAATAGCATATAGTGGCCTTTTATGCTCTAGGGCTCCAACACAGGAATCCCTTCATATCCTCAACCAACGTATATCATTATATATTGCTGTTTTTTGTAACATACACATTCCTGCAGCGTTCATAGTTTACCTTGCCGGATCTGGACTAAAAACAGACACTCTATAATGTATAGTGTTATGGGATAAACGCTAAGGCTGCTGTGAGAATCGACAATTACTTTATATCTGCAGTTCAACACCATCATCAAATCGAGGGTTTAGCGTAACAAGGCTCTATCTATATGTAATAGCTGCCAGATGTTATCATGTGTGATATCCTAATGCAGACCCATGATATTATCTAAAGGGAACACAGGGCAGCTATAACAGATAGGATATTTTTTCACTCAAATCTCAGTTATGAAAAAAGGCAAAATCTACAATAGCTGCCGGATGTTATAAATTATGGCTGCTTTTAATTGTGGAAACACAATGTTACGAATGACAGCAATTGCAGATAGGGCATTGTTGCACTAAACCATCAAAATATCCTGACAATGTTTCATTAAAGGGGCATTGAGAGATGTATCGATATACTAAATGAGCAAATAACGTAAAGATAATCATCAACATAGTCCAAAATGTCATACATTTCCGACATCGCCTTCATGCCAAATAAGCAAATAACAGCACTTCCGGTTTGAGATTTGCCGCGAAAGTCCGCAAGTAAAACGATAGCATAACTTCTGAATTCAGCACCTAGTTTCGATATGATCGTATCGAAACGATATGATCGTATCGAAACGATATGATCGTATCGAAACTAGGAAAATCATGAAATTTTATATGAATGTTGGTAAACTGTATCAGATGGTATTAAGTATATGCCTAAGTATTACTTTGATGCAAAAAAAACCTGATTTCCAGGATAATTGAGGGCGCACTCCCCATACGTATCTCTCAATGCCCCTTTAAATGTATTACAGACGCTGTGATAGGTATTCCCTGGAGGGGAAAGGGGCACTCAACTCATTTGAGTATAGATGTGCCATCCTAGTTGTAAAATACTTGCCGGTTTAGAAAACAACCTTTTGCCTATGTGTATTGAGAGAGAGAGTTCATTTTATCTTGCCATTTGAATTTGAGTAGAAGTTATGGGTTCTGGACTGTGCTACATGTAGTATCGTCTAATACTGGAACACCCAGTGTTGTTCGATACGGGTACAAAGTCAAGTGTTCCCGTATCAGACGATACCGACACATATAAAATGTTCCAGTATTGGGCGATACTGGAACACAATTATGTACCAGTATCGTTCAATACTGGGATATATCACTACTGGTAGCATGTGTACCATTATCGCCTCTATACTGGAACATAAAAACGTTCCAATATCGCTCGATACTGGAACAAAATTTGGTGTTCCAGTAGCGACCAATACTGATACAGTAAAATCGTGCCAGTATCGAGCTATACTGGCAACTTTTATGTTCCAGTATTGAATGATACTGGTATACCAGTATCTGGAGTGGACTTAAAGTACACTTTTTAAGTTATGAAATAGGTAGCATTGTGTTAAAAAAAAACCATGTCATAAACAACATCAAAACATAGATGTTTTGTTTGTGTTTTGGGGGTTTTCAGGGAGGGGCAGGACTTCTGTATTGGTCCCAAAATGCATAACTTTCTTGACAAAAACTTAAGTTTTTTTGTTGACTAGGGGCATAATCCAACACACTCTATTCACACACAATGAATTTGATGGTATAAATGTGCAAGTGTGCAAAAAATGTTGAACATTTTTAAAATGATCAAATATGATTTCATATCAGAAAAAATCATCACAAAATACAAATCATTGCCATTCTATATTAAATTTCATATATTGTTGCAATGTTTCATAATAACAGAAGTTTTTGTTTTTGTTTTATGTTTTTATATAATCTGTATATAAGAGTTGGTATCATACACTTAAATAAATAACATATTTTGTAATGAAACAAGAAAAATAAAATAAAGAACTCCAAGGGTAGTTGAAAGTTGTTCTTTGTGATCCTTGTCATTCAGTTGGGGTATAGGTGGCAGTAGAGTTTCTTCATATCGATTGTACTATTGTGCTATTCATAAAACCAAGCACTATATATGGTAGGAAAATATTTATCTAATGTATATTGACCAGTTTAATTGAACACCAAACTATAACGTTCAATAAAATGAATTTAAACTGCAAATTTTCAACCTGTGATCATTTGAAATTCGCGCCCGGTTGTCTGTGATCGAAAGTGCTGAGGGGATTGTGATGTCATCGTAACTTACACGACCTCATCCGTCATCATGCAGGAATTAACTACATAAATTGAAAATATCAATACATGAAACAGAGATGTAGAAATCTCGTAACTTTTTCGTCATAGCTTCGATCAATATGGCGACGTCCATGCAGGTGATTTTTTTCTTTCTTAAGCCAATTTTTTCTTAACACGGCACTTTTAATAACTGTAAACTACTGATGTGGTCTGTACAATAATAGCGCTAAAGTTCCATGGCAAATATCCTTTAACCCCCCTCAGATCTAGCGGCATTCCCTATATTTTGTAACCAAACTGACAATTGATTATAAAGTTTGAGGCAAAAAAGTGGATAATTGATATTTTTCAAATGCAAACCCATCCTTCGGCAACTCTTGACCTTTTTTTTGTTGAACACTTTAGGTGCCATGAAAGCTCTCATTTATGCCTAATTCTCACGCTTTCCACCGATTGCTGCATTTGGAAGTAATGGTAATGAAAAGTGATGAGTGTTTATGATCTGTTTAAAGGTATATTATGTGATCTTTTCCAGGGAACGCCCTCAACATTGAAACAAAATTGAAAGCAGATTTTCTTGTAGATTTACATTTCTGATCAGAAATCGTACATTCATTCCAAGTTACATGGCGATACGATTCTTAATTACATCAAAATCATGGTTTTAGAGTGAAACTTTTTTACTCTAGTCTAAATTCACTCTAAAACCATGATTTTGAGGTAATTAGGAATTGTATCGCTCTGTAATTTGGAATGTATGTACGATTTATAATCAGAAATGTAAATCTGCAAGAAAATCTACTTTCTAAAAAAAAATCATGAATAGAGGGCGCTCCCTGAAAAAGATCACATAATGTGCCTTTAACTGTACAACCACCAAGGCAATTGTTGTAACAATATTAAGTATTACATACATGAGCTCCACAATCCTTTTCTGTTTATTTACGCCTTAAAGTAACAACTTTGGAATCACAAATGCAATTCAATTCATATTTTGGAATGTGATTGAATTTAAGACATGCCTTCATATAGCACTTCATGGAATATACTTATGTAATTTTAAAGTTGGTATTTAATAAGAGTGCAGAATCTTATTAGTGATGCACCTGCTAGAGTCATTGTGCTCCTGCCCCAGGGCTTCAAATAAGCAGGAGCAAGGAGCAAATTTACCCCCGCTAAACCTCAATAAGCGCCTGGTTCTTTATGCAAATTGTGACACCTGGAGCAAAATTTACATTGACAATTGGACCTAGTTATTTCTTTGCACTCATCTTCAGGATGGTGTATGTGACAAATTGCCCTGGTCCAGAGGGAAAACCATGAACCAGGGGCAAATTTGTGTACATAGCTCCTGGTTCTTATTTCAAGCCTTGTCTGGAGAATGAATGCATGCAACAGGTGTATTAAACGATGCTTAGCAGTGATCAAGAATTCTGAAGCCTACTATATATATAAACTCCTCACAAAAAGTATCGAGATACTTAAAAATGATCCAATAATTAACAACCTGAAAGGGTATGGATTAATCAAAGCAAATAACCCAGTGCATAACTTTGTTCTGCATATTTTGACACCTTGATTGTTGAGATACGATGTTGTGGAGCGGAGTTATTGTCATTTCAATGGTCCTAGGTCCAGTTTCAAAAGTGACAATCGTCCCTATAGACAGTAGGTGCAGGTTTGCATTTATTGTTTTGAATGATCAGGTTTTATGCTTTACACACGTGTACAAAAATGCAACATACACTCAGAAAATGAAGATAATGTGTTCCTTTCACATCACAGATTTATTGTTTTCGTTCAACGTTGCCATGACTTTATCTTTATCTTCAGTACTTTGTGTGTCCACTATCGTGACATCATTGTCCACAACAGCGTGTGTAAAACATAAACCTGATCATTTAAAACAGTAAATCAAACCTGTTTCTATAGGGATGATTGTCACTTTTGAAACTGCACCTACGTCCATTGAAATGACAAAAACTCCGCTCCGCAACATCGTATCTCAACAATCGAGGTGTCAAAATATGCAGAGCAAAATTATGCACTGGGTTAATGGCTTCGATTAATCCATACCCTTTCGGGCCGTTTATTATTGGATCATGTTTATAAGTGTCTCGATACTTTTTGCGAGGAGTGTATATCAAATGACTGTAGCGTCGGCTGGTATCTGTCTACCCCTTAACTGATTTCAAGATTGCGACTGACACATGTTCAAACAACAATACTACATAGATGGCATAGTTCATTTTATTGCATCGATCCTTCTTATGTAATCACTATTGCATAATTTTGCAATATATTAATTACTGAAATTTTAATTTTAAATTGCTAGACTACATATTCATGCGTGGCAATTTTAAATCAACCATAGCAAATTCCATGGTACCATACGTGATGTGATCTGTGAAAATCCGTCGGACGTCGCCAGATGAGAACTAGGGATTATCATAGAAGAAAAAAAAGATTCTTCCTTTGTTTTAAAGATTTTGTTTTAGAAAAGTATTTCCAATACTTTGTGTCATCATCTTTCATGAAATTTTACCTTCAAAACTTACTTAAGTCACTTTTCTAATTAACTTTATAATGTTATTCTATTGAACTTTGTATTTTGTTGGCCTGTTTTCATGATTTCTTGTTTTGTAGTTTTTATGACATCACAAATCCACAATCATCATTCACTCATAACTCTTTTTTTTTAGTAATCGTAGAAAAATGATCGAAACAGTTCTGTAATCAGGGCAGTTTCAGCTTTCATATGATATAAACATCTCCAATATGAAAAATCCCACCATGTGTCGGGTTTTCACAGATCGCATCACATATTCTATTTGACATTCTCGTATTTGTTATATCCTTGAAAATATGCAGTCATATAGAATAATAGCAGCACACGAATTGATTCTTTTTGTATGTCATACAAAAATGTTTATAATAATGTTTATTTACATGAGCAACCATACACCAATGGTATGGTTAAAGCACATTATTCTTTACAAGCTATTCAAGGAAATTTGTGTTTTGATTTGGTGAGACTCATTGTTTATGATATATGCAATATTCATTCCATTAATCTGAAAACAGTACACTGCCTGATAATGCTACTTTCATTATTTCTATAATTTAATCAATTAATTAAATAATTGAAAATATGATTGATTTAAATCCAAAGAATATACTTTGTTGACTAATGAATACATCTAGTATGTCATCTACTCATGAATAAACATGAATATTCATGAGAAGTCTCTTACACAAAATGTGTACAGCCAAAGCAAAAGGTGCAGTTGTCTGTCAAAGATACCATACCAACAAAAGGAGAATTTTGAATACTTCAAAATGACACCTTTGTGGTTAAGATTGGATACTGCTTTCAGATTTTATGAAGAATAACTGTAAAATTGTCTTTATATTATTCTTTGTTTTTCCATACCTAATTCCATCAATATCTCAAAATGCATTTTACCGAAAACTGCACCCATTGCAGCAACAGTAAGAATACATAGACTTATATCTACTCAAGAATTTTTCATCCCATTTTTGCACTTATATGTTCCACATAGCCTCAGACACTCTTTGAACTATGACCTTGACCTTTTACCCTAAATATGAATATTCATGAGATGTGTAGAGTACAGTTACATATTGTAAAGACAGTATGAGTTTAGCGTAAAGAGTCGGCAAAGGTGTATATCGTCGCTGTCCTGTCCAAACCTTCTGGCCCTTCAACATGCATAAAGTAAAACTGTCCAATAGTTATGCACAGGAAGTGTTGCCTTATACATGTTCAGGGGCAAGAACACTTACAAGGTCATGATATATGTGTTTTGGCCATGAAACATGTTTAGAGCAGACTGCCCAAAGGTCATACATAGAAGTATTACTTTATACATGTTGCTGAAGGGCCAGATGGAGATACAAGGTTGAGAAAAAACAGTGACGATATGATACCTTGCATTCGTACACTATGTTAATGCTTATGTTGCAAAACATCTTGACAGTCACGCTGATATAAAGTGTTAGACGCCCCAAGGGTTTATGCTTAACTATTTTCAAAACCTAAACTACCTTTTCTTCAATATCAAAAATATAAATTTCACTAGCCCTTGTCTCAAGCAATTCTGGATGGAATTACATGAATCATGGTTAAATATTTGCATTATTACACAACGAGTGTATTGTTAATCTTGTAACTCTATGTCATAATCAATTAATACGTATATTACCAGCACTCAGCTCAGGTGTGTTAAAGGCATATTATGTGATCTTTTTCATGGAACGCCCTCTATCTGTGATTTTTTTCATAGAAATGCATTTATTTTGTCAAATTACATTTATAACCGTGAAACTAAAATATCTTATAAGTTACAGAGCAATACGTTTCCTAATTACTTCAAAACCAGATTTTGAAATACCAGGACAGTTTATTTTCCGAGTGTTTTTTGTTTTTCATTCGTAAATAGAATTCCATAGTTTACACCGTGTTAACGGCGTTTACAGTGTTTCCTGTTACGACCGCAACTGTACACAAGTGAACACACCCCTACGGAATGCTTTATGATGAAAATCAAAACAAATATGTTGAAAATGCCTTAAATTGGAAGCAGAATTCCATTATGATTTTGTAAAGTTTTGTGATGGGTTTGTTACAGAAAATACAGTAAAAGTAGATTTATGAGTCCAAGAAAGTCTTTCCTGATAGTCAAACTTCATTATAAGAAATAGAGAAATAAGTGTAAAATATTTGAATAAAAATCACATAATATTGCTTCAATTCTTCTAGAAAAGTTAACTTATTCCCAAACCTTACAAATATTATTACAGAGTGAGCAGCTTTGACAGTTTACTTGCTCTTTGCAATATTCTTCTTCAGGTTGATAAGATCACCCATGACATTGCGATTTAGTAGCCTGCATGCACATATTAGGCCGCTGTACATGGCACCAGCCATACCGCAGGTCAACAAGTCTTGACCTGTATGAAAGAAAGAAAATGGTCAAGAATGGTCAAAGATTTGGTTTGAATTTGTGAAGAAGTCTGTACCTCACATAATTTTACCTCTTAAAAACATATATTTGGTGTGGGTTTTTTACACCCAGACAATTTATACGCCCCATGCATTTTTTACCTTACCACAACCTGACACTACCTCGTTCGTTCACCATTGCTGTGTAAACATTTAATAACAAATACATTGCGTGGAATGGCATGATCACACACACCACCACAATTGTAAGTGATGGGAGCTGCATTTGGGGGGAGGGGGGGGGGCTATTTATTGTACAGGGTGTACCAACAACAACAACATTGCAGTCCAAACCAAATGCCTGCAATATAATTAGGAACATTTTTCCCTACTTACTCTATCAATTATATCAAAATATCTTTATCAGTTCTGATATGGCATAACATTATTGAAAAACAGTGAAAAGCGTACTTCAATTGGTAGAACTCACACCAAACTTCAAAACTGCCGCTTAAAGAATGTGTGGTATAAATTAAGTAAGCTGAACAAATCCTCACACATTCTCATGTTGCTTCATCAAATATCACAAACAATTGATATCTAATAACTTTGGAGTGGAAATTAAAAGATGATTCAGCAAATTTAGATTTTTGCTGAAAATGGTTAATAACTTTATGAGTATTAAAATAAGTGATTTTGGTCATTATTATGTTTTGAAGAATCCAAGTGTTGTTAATATTGGATCCAAAACTGCGTCTCGGCCAATATTTTAAACCTCATAGCTCGACCAATAAATATTGTCCTCAAAGAATTTAATTTTATACCAAACTTGGAATCTACCATTTTTACTAAGGAGTTCATGGTTTCTGTCTGATTTTTAAAATTCAAAACTCCTATGAAATCTAAATTATGTTAGAATCATCAGCACTGTGACCAATAAAAATGGCATTCATAGCTAAATATATGCACCTCTCCAGGTTCAAATCATAGGGACAGCCTGTATATTATTCATGCCTGGGATCTATTATTAGACCACTTAAAGGTAGATGTTCCGATTTTCAACTTGAAGTTTTCTATTCTACATGATGAAAGGTCATCCTTAAAAAAGTCGTGTTCCAAAGTATGAGTTGCATAGCTCTAATGGTTCTTATTTTAGATGCACAAGATACTGTGAACTGTACCCATTGAGTAGTACACAAACTATATCGGTGGTTACCACCATTCGTGGTAATTTGACGTTATTTCATCGATTTCTCCGTAATTATACCGATTTAGGCCGTCAAATTTCAGTATGATGATGAGAAAAATACGAGCTTTCATATGATATGAAAATCTCCGTATGTTTGAAATAATTCTGTGTTACGAAAATGTGATCGGGTCATCTACCTTTAATCCAATTTTATTTCTTTGGCACATATACGTACCTGTTAGGTCATATAATCAATCAAGTGTTTTGAATCAGTGCAGGTGATGTACAATGTTTCAGGCTTAAATTGTTCTCATCGCCTGCACTGATTCAAAACACTTTATTGATTCTACAACTTCATAATTTTTCCAGTGCAACACAGTTCCATGACATACCTGTTAGGTAAAGATTAGGCACAGCTGTTTCCGGGCGCATTTTAGTCCACATATCAGGTGAGAATCTTTCTTTGTTATGATCTAATCCGTACATCTCACCCTTCATAGCTGCCAGGTAATAAGTATTGGTCACTGGGGTACCAGCCTCAACATATTCTACCTAGAAGTCAAATAGAAACATATCAAAATAGGCATATGGTATTCTCACAATCAGGAAGATGTCTTATGCATACTTAACTTTCTTAACACTTTCCACACGGCTATTACACCCAACAAAATAAGCAGATCATAATCAATAATCAGATCATAATCTTGTTTGTTAATTTATTGGACTAAACCAGCCATAGCTAGTGAGATTTAGTGCCACTTTTTTTCTGTATAAAAACTGGTAAATGGCACAATTTCTTATCGTTGCTTTGTCTCAAGGCCAACAAATTCGGTATCAAAATGTGCCTAACAATTGGGTGCATCTTTCTAGCTGAAAATATTTAAATCCATCAAATATTTTTGGAAATATTCTAGTATATGCTAGGGGGGAACTTACATGTTGTTGGGTGTATTACCATATACAAACAGATTTTTCAGAAACCTTACCCAACTTTCAAAGTCTATCTCAAGATAAACTGAACCAATACTAGACATTTTGTACTTATTTCAATGTATTTCACATGGTGATTCGAAATATGGTGATGAAATTCAACATTTTTAAAACATTTTGTGACATTTTGGAATGTCGTCTGCAGACGCCTACCGCGTGGAAAGCATTAGGATCTGCTCCCACAAACCGGTACAAAGTCGCCAAGACAGTATTAGAGATACAGTTAGCAAATTCAATAAGAAATATAAGGATTTTCAAGTCAAATGTTGATTTTTGAAGTACAAAAGAACAATCCATTCTCAAGTATGAAACATTTTTTTAAAACTTTTAAAATCAGCAAAATAACTTGAACGAGATATGACTCCGGTCAAAGACCAGGGGACCTTGATTTTTGTCTTGTTCCTGACCGTTTGACCCCAAGGTCATGATTTAATTGAAAACCGAACTATTATATATGCATACGGTCAAAAGGCATATGTTGATTGATTCTGAAGATCCTAGGCCATTTCAATAAAATGCAAGGGCGTTTTAAGTGAAAATCACGTTTTAACCCCTAGTGAACCCTGTGTGACATTTGACCCCAAACTGTGAAGACCCTATATGAAGGTCAGGTAGGGGGTCCCACTGACCAAATCTGGTGATTGTAGCATGTAAACTGTAGGAGAAGAAGCATTTTAAGTTATAGAAGTGAAAGTTAACATTTTGAACTCTAGTGACCCCAAATATTTTTTGATTTTAAAAACCGAACTATTATATATGCGTACGGTCATAAGAAATATGTTGACCAATTTTGACAATCCTAGGTCATTTCACTAAATTGCAACGGCGTTTTTAGTGAAAACCACGTTTTGACCCCTTATGACCCCTGTGTGACCTTTGACCCCAAACTGTGAAGACCCTATATGTAAGTCAGGTAGGGGGTCCTACTGACCAAATCTGGTGATTGTAGCATGTAAACTGTAGGAGAAGAAGCATTTTGTAGAAATATTGCCAGAAGAAGAAGAAGAAGCAGATGATGAAAGAAACGGCAGAGATAGAGTACCTCGATTTTTGAAAAAATCAAGGTAAATAGAAACCAATTTTTGTTGTCAACTTTGTCCTGGTTTCATGAGAGCAGTTCTCATATTGTATTTTCTTAAATCTGATTGGAGTGGTCAGTCTGGCTATTTCAATGAGCTTCTCTTCAACTTTGAAGGAGAAAGGTTATTTAAGAGGGCAAAGGGGGAGATGGGTCAAACTAAAAGGGGAGGTCGGTCGGGATTCTTTTTAATTTTTTTTTAAATCACTTGCTTTTGGGACTCAAAATAGCCAAAAATGAAAGCAAACAGTCAGAAACTATAACACTTTGTTCAATTTTTATATATATTTTTTTTTATATTATTATTATTTTTTTAATTCTTTAAATTTTCTTTTTTCCTACCTCAAAATAATAAAAAATATTCAGGGTCGGTGATGTTTTTAGGGTCGGTCGGGTTAGGCCAATCAAACTCTTTTTTTTAGGCCTTATCCAAAAAAGTTATTTCACTGCCAAAGAATAAAGCAATCAATGTCCTCCCAGACGAGGACATAGTCAATGAGAAAGAAATCAGGGCTTCCTAGAGTTTAGAAATAGGTCAGTTCAATTCAGGTAACAACTCTAACATTCTGACATAAAGAATCTAGGCCATATACCTAAAGGTCCCAGGAAATACAAATATAATTGGTGTGATTTGAGTCAAGTCTACGAAGAGGGACCAGAAAGCATTCAATATTTGTGCTAGTTGATGATGACATCATTTGTGGAACTATTGATAGCTCAGTGAGTACTATGAAAAGAAAATTCCAGGTGACTGGTTTGAATCTATTCATGATACTCACTGATAATTAATATACCACAAATGATGTAATTTGTGGTGTGTTCATTTTTCTGGCCCTGTTTATTGCAATGGAATGTCCCACAAAGAATTGGAGCAGGATTATCATCCCATTTCCTGGTACCTTTAAAGGGCACTGAGAAATAGGTATTGGAATGCGCCCTCAATTTTCCTGGAAATCAGGGATTTTGCACCTACTTAATACTTAGGCACATACTAGCCTCCCATCTGTTTATCTTAATTTGCCGTCTATCATGTAAAATTTGGTCATTTCGTTATCAGCACTATTCACCACATATATTGCTTCAACCAAATTTCCATCTAGCGCCATCATTCAACTCTTCCCCCATACATTATTACACTTCAGGGTTCCTACGCCCCTTATCTATTGAAACAATTCATTTTTTCCAAATTTCATCTTTCTCAGCAACCTCTCAGTGCCCAACTGTTATCACACACAAGTACCTGAATAACATGACCTAAGTCCACTTTTTTATTTTTAACGACAAGAGTAGTTGTTGAAAGTACCTTAATATATATATACATTGTATGTCTAGAAAATGTAGAGACCCACAGGAACCACATTCATGGACATTTTTGCTATTTTTCAGGACTTTTTATCTTAAAACTCCAGAAGTGCACAATACAAGAAATAGCTGGATTTATTCAACACTTGACAAAATTGTGTAATTTTAGAGAAACATTACAACATTTTCAATGAAAATAATCCTAAGCTCTGTAGACATATTATGTTTATTTTACCCTGTCCTTCAGCTGCGGGAAGTAACCTAGCACCTGCTCCCACATCCTGTCAGCGAGGGCGTCCTTCACAACTTTGTACTCGTCGCTGCGTTTCTTCACTCTTTCGTCCAGATGATCTTGGAACCAATCCCAGTTGGCCAGGGTGACTACTGTGCAGGCAGATTTACCTTAAATGTGATACAAAAATATGAAAACAGATTATAATTCATAAACCTTTCTTCGATATATGACATTTAATACAACCAATCTCATTTGGGTTTACAAGACGCATAATTATTCAATATTAAATTCCCAACACCAGATTTGTCACTCAAAGGCCTGAAAAGGCTTTAAAACCCAAACACTATAAAAATTGCTGCGAATGTCTTGGAATCTCTCATTATGATTGGTAAAAGATATTTCTCTTGATATGACACCAATATGCTACATCCCCCTGGATAGGGTTTGGTTTGAAGTTATAGATACAATTTATTATAACCCTAACTCTACTACACCACACAGCAACTGTGCGGAAAAAAGTGTTTTTATAAGCCAGCGTGCAGGTTTTTGGGCTACTGAACATTGGGCTACTGAACATTTTACTGTTACTTTCAATGCAAAATTGTCAGTTTCGAATCAACATCCCTCGTAAAATTCGCAAAATTAAATCCCTCGCGAAATTAACTAGTTTTACGGTACACACTTCAATAGAGTTTGAATTACAATAAGGATTGGTGTTAGAGTCAATCACACATTGGCCTTCTCTATTTCTAAACCAGAACAGCAAAACTACCTGGGAATCTCTCATTGTATGTTGGATCTTTAGCTGAAGGAAAGCTGATGAACAGCAGTGGTATATCCTCCTTAGTGCAATCCTCTTTGCTGCGACCCAAGAAACCTTTGACCTGCCCGCAAAGATCCGTCCCAGTGAACGCCCACAGCTGATTGGCTGGAAGGTTCAGTTCTTCCTTGGTTCCTCGCAGACCTACAAACAGATTGAGGGCGCCAGTACCATGACGTGCACCCTTGTACTGTGTCTTCCAGGACCCTGTCGGTAACAATTAGAAGAGTATTTATAGCTTTCTAATACATATAACAATAATGTGCTTTTAGGCATGACTCTGCATACACATTTTACAACACATAACACATTTGTGATGCGATCTGTGAAAACCCGTCGGATATCGCAAAATGTGAACTAGGGATTATGGGTAAAATGTTTTTAAAAAAAGGGGGGAAAAGAAGGTTTTTAAAAATAATTTTTCAAAGAATTGTTTAGAGAATTAATATTCAATACTTTGTGTCATCATCTTTTATGAAATTTCACCTTTAAAAACTTACCCAAGTCACTTTCCTTATTAACCTTATAATGATATTCTATTGAAATATGAATCTTTTTTGGCCTGTTTTCATGATTTCTTGTTTTGTAGCTTTCTATGACATCACAATCATCATTCACTCATAACTTTTTTTTGTAGTGATTGTAGAAAAATGATCGAAAAGTTCTGTAATTAGCAGAGTTTCAGCTTTCTTATGATATAAATATCTCCAATATGAAAAATCCCACCATGTGGCGGGTTTTCACAGATCGCATCACATATTTACAATACATACAGGGCAGGTAAAAAAAGGGTGATAAATGAGGGAGAAAATATGAGGATTGAGGGAGGGCTATTTTTACAATGATGACACATGACTATCGGCCCAAGCAACCCTTAGCACGGATTCAAGTGGAAAAAAAACACCCTTATTCTCTGAAATTAGCAATTTAAAAACCCTTAGCAAAGGCCTGCGTGGCCCCAAGTTGTGGTCAAAAAAGCCCTTAATCCACATTTATTGTCCATGCGGATGATTACAATATTATACCTGACTGCCCTCAACACGGAAAACAGATAGACTGATGATTAGTCCAATACGTTCTCCATCAAATAACACTTCATCACATTAATAGCCTACACTGCCTAATTCCTGATTCACTTTTATGACTATTGGCACAACCATTGCGGTCAAATTCTTACATCAATAGTTTTACATGGGACACTTTATTTGACACACACACACCCGAAATGGCAGTATTTAAGCATATTGTCAACATCTTTACAGACAGGAATCTTGTCGCTAACCCCTACTTTATTCTTAAATTGAGTACCATAACATCTTACCAAATTTATTGCTGACTTCCTTGGGTAGTAGTTTTCCAAATGTGTTTGCCACTCCAGCATCAGAGATGATCATAGGTGCGTTGATGTCAACGTCGCCACTTGTTCGTTTCACACGTACACCTGGAGATGAACAAACACAAATAAGCATATTGATATAAAACCTCATTCAGGGACATTTAACACAACCTTCTATAGTCTTATCAGTTCCAAATTGGCAAACAAATGCAGTTTTTTATCGCTCCGCACACAAAATTAATACAAGCGTATGCACATGATTTTGGCAAACACATGCTTCCACGCATAAAATGCACAGTGCATTATGCGAGCCTTATGCACCCCTGCGCTCTTCTGTATTCATTCGCTACCGAAATGAGATGCGCCAATTTGGATCTGACTGAACTGTAGAAGAGTAAATGGTGTAAATTAAGGCTGATTAAACATTAAGCCTAAACACTAGATATGTTTCGGTGGGGATGGACCAAAAAACAGGGTGGTTAAATGGAGGGACCACAAAAATGATGTCCACCACCCCTGGGAATTGAACCTGTGACACCGGGGTGACAGGCGAGTGGCACAACCACGATACATACCACAAGTGATTTGCCTGTGCAATATGAGTAAACATCTTAGATTTGTTCAACAAAATAAAGGGTTCAACAAAAGAAAGTATACCACTTTGTTTATGGCATTTTGAGTAACTTTCAATTTGTTTTTGTCCAAACAGGCTAGATAGGCATTTAGATGAATCTTTTAGGCATAATTTGATACCAAATTTGCCCCCTAACAACAAAGATAAACCATGATTAGCACCATATAAAGGAAAATATCCCATTTTCAAAAGGCACATTTCCAATACACAGCGCGAGAAGAATAGGCCAATTGTTAACACACACATATGCCGTATTTATCCCGTACTGATCACCGCGCATATCCCTCAATGCGCGGGCTAATTCAAATGTAAACTGATGCATGGGTGAAGGATTTGAATGTAAAGGAATGTTAATGGATGGGGAGAACATGGACAGATTAACCAAATCTTCTCGTGCTGTGTATTGGAAATGCGAATTTTGAAAATGGGATATTTTCCTTTAAATGGTGCTAATCATGGTTTATCTTTGTTGTTAGGGGGCAAATTTGGTATCAAATTATGCCTAAAAGATTTATCTAAATGCCTATTTAGTCTGTTTGGTCAAAAACAAATTGAAAGTTACTCAAAATGACATAAACAAAGTGGTATACTTTCTTTTGTTGAACCCTTTATAATTTTCACTTCATATCTGCAATCCTGATTTAACTTATTTTAATAAAAAGTATAAAATGGAATTTGAATTTGATAAATGTAACTAAGGCCCCCCCCCCCCCCCCCCAAAAAAAAAATTGACTTGCCCTTTCCGACCGACCCGAATTTTCGGAAATCTAGGGTCGCTATTTTTTTATTTTTTTTATTTCAAAAAAGAAAAAAAGAAAGATTTTTTTTTATTTTTAAATTTGGACAAGCACATAACAATAAAGAAAGATGAAAACGTGTTTTTGAGTAGTATCTGGTTGTTTAAAAATTTAAAAATTAAAAAAAAAATAAATTTAAATTTAAAAAAATCCGACCGTCCGACCCAGACTCACCACATGCCTTTCCTTCACTGTCCAACAATATATCACTGACTGGCGCCCTCACAAGAACTCTTCCTCCTGATTTCTCGATGGTTGGGATGATGTGAAACGCAATCTCACTAGCGCCACCACGGGGGTAGAAAGCACCGTAGACAAAATGGTTGATGAGCAGAGCGTGCATAGAGAAACTGGTTTGATCTGGTGAAGTACCTATTAATTTTAAAACGACAGATTCAAGAAATGATTAGGTACATACAAGTAGGGTAGGGAAAATCCATGATCACATTATTTCCCTAACCCTATATAATATATAGGGGTAGGAACATCTATGTTAATGTAATTTCCCTAGGGAGGGGACGAGAAACTGCTTTATTTTTTTACTTGGCCTTACTTTCAATGCAAAATTGTCAGTTTCGCAGGTTTTTTCGTGAAACAACATCCCTCTCAAAATTAAGTGGTTTTACAGTATTTCACCAATATTTCATGAATTTGGTAGTCAACAGCTCAATTGCCAATGTGCGGTACAATTGTACTGTCATTTTTAATCTGACATTTAAGTAATTGTGAAATATGACTTCATTGTTTATATTTGCTTATTAAACTATTTCACAAAGCAAATAATATTACAACAGGGGAAGCTAAACCATGATCTCTATCTATGAGCCTAATTATTTCTGTGCTTAAGAGAAGAACCTTGCTGTGTGTGGATATGTATCTGTGAACTTTGATCTCTTGCAAAGCTTCTCTTGTCCTTGTCATAACATGTTGACTTATAACAGATTAGAAATCACGCCAGTGTTAGGCTAGTGCCAATATCTGTGTCAGAAGGCAAATTTTATTTCATTTTTTTATCTATTTTTGATACCACACAAGAAAGCAAAACGAAGAAGCTAATATGGTACTTTATAATGTGAAATTAAAATTTGAAGAACCATAGTCAAATAAATTGTCAGTTGTTTAACTTGAGTTTAAATACTGTTTTAATATTGGGGAAAAAAACATTCCATACAGTCGCTCACACCATCATTTTCAAAGGTTCAAGAAAAAAAGGGGGAAAAGTGATTCGGTAAAATGTGAATTTCTGAGACAAACTTATATCTTTATTTGGCCTAACCATATGATGCACTATATGTAACCGTTCGTTTGGGTGGGTTATATTTTATTTGTCCAAACAAACCGTGGGGGCATTTACTCGTAGGCACATGACACATGGGTTCTTGATATCTCTTGTTTTATTTCGACGTCTCCACTGCACATGTTGGAGAAAAGGTGGAGAACATCCAAATTATATCCAGGGTTCAATATTGAGTGAAAATGACATGAAATCTAAACAAATGTATTAAGTATTACCTGCATGCGTATCATGAAAATAAAACAATAAAAGTAATTCTAATCCACAAAGAGAAACTATAATTTGGAAACACAGTGGGCACGGTCTAAAAATAAGCCTAATCATTATGAAGTCTTGATGTATACAAAAGTTATGCCCACTGACATGGAAATTAATTAAGTACATCCAAATCTTGTCAGAATTCAGTATACTATTAATGCAACAAATTTGGAATTAAGCATATCCAAAAGATATCCAAACTTATATAAACACAAACAAACTCATGCAATTAATACTTAAACAAATACTAAACATAATGCAAAATAATAGATCTAAATATATAAAACAATAAAAGTTGTAAAACCCTTCACCATTGACATTACCAAATAAAAGATCACTCAAAGTTTACTATTGATAAAGTATATGATCAAAGTGTTCAAGTGCAATTTTGCTTAATGCATGGACAATTTACATTGGTTGCTCACTGCAAGCACCAACTAGTCAAAGTCACAAACTCTGACACAAGTATCAAAACTTCACTCCCAAAATTGCATAAAATCAATCTAGCACTGTTTCTAGCTAGTGTATCCAAATTGTTTAAGAGACTAACAAAGATCGAGCTCTCAATCCATCAATCAATAATCATTGAACTAAATCCTCTGAAGTGTGAGAACTAAGCACTTGACCAATTTGACATAATAAAAGAAGTGGCAAATAATCAACAATCAATCACATGCAACATTAATACATGACATTTAGCCAATGCACAGATCCATGATAAATCTAGCTAAATTATAAACCAGTAATTTCTCTGATTTGCTATCCAAAGAATCTCTACATATATGTATGTACAATAATACTATAAACCAAGTGTTTGCAAGGTCTATGCAATGATGCCTTCTAACATGACTACAAAAGAAAACATCACAAGAATTGAAAAGGTCACTGACCCCTGATAACTTAAGTCATCTTTCCAAACACATGAACAAAGGCAAACCAAGGTGGAGCTCGGTTCATTTGCATAAGTAGCTTGCCTAGGCAATAAAACAGGCTGAAAGTCACTGCCTATGTGTAAATTAACACAGGTGGGGTCTGCGATCTACAATGGCTACATGTGTAGGCCTAACATATTAAAATATAAATAATGCATCTTTCTTAAAATAAAAGATGAAAGGATACTTTCTCACAAATGACTTGCAAGTAAAAATCATGATAAAAACACCAGTGCATGTCTAAAATATAAACTATGATAGGAGATCATAATTCAAGATAAATACGTGAATGTTCAAATCCAAAATTGATAATAAATTGAATTCAAAATATCCAAAAAGATCAATTCTAACCATTGTAATTAAGTCACAAAATAGAAACAAATGGTTTGGAGATAGACAAATCATAAACTTGCCAAAATAATAAACCAAAGTTTTGGAAGTATTCATATCAAGCATTCTAAAGTAATTTCGTGCAAATACCAGAAATAGGACGGATAACCTAAGCAACTTGAATCTCCAAAATAGATTAACTAAAACTTTGCTGATTGTCAAGTTAAAACTAAACTCAATATCAATTCCTTAAATATACTATTAGTAAAACTTACTCTACAATATATATCACTTTCATTCACAGATGGAATAACAAGTTTTAATCAAATGTGTCGAATGCTATCTAAAGCCTTTGTTACGTGCTTTAAATTTGCCCTGAACGACACCGAACAATCTCTACCAATTCCATCTATAAAAGTGATATAAACATAAAATCTGACTTGCATGTACATGTATGTGCTTTTAGAATCAGTCACATTAATGAATTTGGAATCAATCAAATCCAAACAAGTCTAAACTCAACTGTACTCAACACTGGGATGTCTCAAACCAGCTAAAATACTATCTCAAACAAATCCAGAATCAATCAAGTTTTGATTACTCTAATTACTGTACATGCAACTCATAAGATGTTAGTATACATTTCAAGTAATATCAAACTACACATTTCAAATAATATCAAATTGATTGTGGTAATAAATTTGGTAATCATATTTGTGTGTGTACTGTGACCTGTGTGTGGTCCATATGATATCAGACTTTCTAAATCACCAAAAAGTCATCAGTATCTAAAAAGGTCTCTGAATTAAATATATCCAAAAGCCAAAATAGGTTTTCCAAACAATAAAACTGAAATTGTCACCAATATAGAAATAAATAATATCAAGAAATGATTTGGCATACCTGCACATGTTGGAGAAAAGGTGGAGAACATCCAAATTATATCCAGGGTTCAATATTGAGTGAACCCAAGCATAATTTGGACAATAGAGGATGAATGGTTAGTGGGTGGAGATATGTAAATTAGTAAGATTGGGCCAATGAGAATGGTGATTAGGCGTTAATCCATCTCAGCTCCAGTGTTGCCGGATAATAGGTTGCAGGTTGCAGGTAGCAGGTTGCCATGGTTGGAAGACTGGTGACACAAAAACTCGTGACTACCACACTCACCCCCGCCGCAAGAAAATGGCGTCCCGACATTTAGTTTTAGTTAGACAGCACAGCTCCGTAGCTGCCGAGACTGTTCCACAAGGCTGGTAGCACAGCTCCGTAGCTGACGAGACTGTTCCACAAGGCGGGTTGCTCGTTGCTGCTGAAACATAAGGTGTTTCTTTCTTAACTCTGCATTTCTAATGACAGCAGGAAGCACGCGTTGAGATGCAGACATTACTTCATAATCCATCTCGCTATCTGAGCTACTGGATACCTGCTCTGAAACCAGCGGAGTGTGAACAGCTGCAGACTTCTCTTTAAGGCGCCGAGACCGTCGTGGAGTGTGTTGTGCTACTGGTTCTTTGCACATCTCTCCGTCATCTTCTGCAGGTAGGGGTAAATGATTGCACGGAAGCAGCATATTTCGGTGCAAGATCCGCGTTCTGCCTGGGACACTCTCAGGATGTACTTCGTAGACAGGAATGTCCTGGTTGACCCGTCGCACTACGATGTATATTTCCTGCTCCCAGCGGTCGGCGATCTTGTGCTTTCCTTGTATCCCTGTTTTCTTGACGAGTACACGATCTTTCGGTAGGAGGGTGTTTTCTCTTGCTTTCAGATCATACTGCTGTTGATTGGCTGTACTTGCTTTCTTTGAATTACCTATTGCTTGGTTATAGGCATACTCGAGTCTGTCTTGGAGTTTCGCAACATAATTTGTTGACTTCACTTGTGGAGCGTCGTCTGTTGGTTCCAGTCCAAGGCAGAGGTCGATTGGTAAACGAGGATGTCTTCCAAACATTAATAGGTAGGGCGAGTAGCCAGTGGAGTCATGCTTCGTGACATTGTACGCATGAACTAGGGGACCCACGTACGTCTTCCAGTCAGCCTTCTGATCGGGTGCAAGCGTACCCAGCATATCGAGGAGTGTGCGGTTAAACCGTTCGCATTGCCCGTTTCCTTGCGGATGGTAGGGTGTGGTACGCGTCTTTGTGATGTTGGCGAGCTTACATAGACTAGCGATGATCTTACTCTCGAAATTTCTGCCCTGATCAGAATGTAGACGACGTGGAAACCCGTAGTGGACGATGAAGTTATCCCAAATGGCTTTAGCTGTGGTATGAGCCATTTGGTTTTTGGTTGGCACCGCCACAGAATATTTGGTGAAGTGATCGGTGATCACAAGGATATTTTCAATCCCTCCCTTACTGGGCTCCAGACCCAGAAAATCCATGCACACCAACTCCAGGGGTTCTGTTGTTGAAATGGGTACAAGAGGTGCAGGGTGGTGCTGGATGGGTGCCTTCCGTCGTATGCATCTATTGCATGTCTTCAGTTTCTGTGTTACGTCTTGGAGAAGATGCGGCCAGTAGAACCTTTCTCGAGCTAATTCCAAGGTACGATCTCGTCCGAAATGACCAACTTCATCGTGAATTCCATGAAGTGCTTGCATACGATGCGATGGAGGAAGTACGAGCTGGTATGTTTGCTTGTCGTCGACTTTTCGCACACGATGAAGGACGCCATGATTTAACTGTAGACGATCCCACTCTCGTAACAGAAGACGGACGTCGGGAGATTCATTTCTGCGGGTCTTCGAGGTTGGTCGTTGGTCGCTCTCCTTTAGAGTAATAACTCTTCTTATGGCAGGGTCAGCTTGTTGTAGCGTTCTCCATTCAGCCATAGTTACGCCAGGTAGTGATGCCTGTCCAGGCCATGGAGTTGGAGTATCAAGTGAAGAAGGCACAACTTGTGGATTACAACTGACAGCTTCAATGGGTGGATGATCAATTACCTCCTCGTCTTCTAAGTGGTGTGTATACAGTGCGTTGATGACATCTCTAGATACCTTGGCTGACAAGCGATCCGTAGGCTGGTTCTCATCTGCCGATGAAGGATGAGGACGCCGGGACAGACCATCTGCATCAGCATTTTTCTTGCCGGGGCGATAAGATAGGCTGAAATTGTAGGCTGATAAAGCTGCCAACCAGCGATGTCCAGTTGCATCAAGTTTTGCAGACGTGGTCACGTACGTTAATGGATTGTTGTCAGTGCGTACTTCAAACTGTCGTCCGTACAGGTAGTCATGGAACTTATCACAAACCGACCACTTCAACGCCAAGAATTCCAGTTTATGTGCTGGGTAGTTTTTCTCACTTGGACTCAAACTTCGACTTGCGTAGGCCACGACTCGCTCCGTGCCACCTTGAACTTGGTAAAGGGCTGCTCCCAAACCAGACATGCTGGCATCAGTGTTGAGTACAAAGGGTTCTCTGAAGTCGGCATAAGCCAGGACTGGTTCACTGCACAGATGACACTTTATAGTGTCGAAAGCGTATTGGCACTTTGTTGACCATATCCAGGGGATGGAGGGGATCGGCTTGGATTTTCCATGTTTCTTTTTCACTGTTCCACCTAGCAGGGCGTTAAGAGGCTGCGCTATCTTGGAGTAATCCTTGACGAAACGCCGATAGTAACCTGCAAAACCAAGAAACGATCGTAGCTCGGAGGAATCCTTTGGAACTGGCCAACTTCGAAGAGCCTCTGTCTTACTTGGGTCGGTGGCAACTCCATTCGCTGAAATAACATGGCCCAAATAGTTAACGCTTTGACGAAGGAGGCAGCATTTGGATGGTTTCAACTTGAGGCCATACTCTTGCAGTCGCTCGAAGACAGAAGTCAGACGTTCCAGATGCTCAGGAAACGTGGCAGAATACACGATGATGTCATCCAGGTATACCAAACACTGCTTGAGATTAAGATCGCCCATGCATCGTTCCATGAGACGCTGAAAAGTGGCGGGCGCGTTGGTCAGGCCAAAAGGCATGCGATTACACTCAAAGAAGCCAAGCGGTGTTGTAAAGGCGGTCTTATGCTTATCCCCCTCTGCCATCTCGATTTGCCAATATCCATTCTTCAGGTCTAAGGAAGTGAACCATTTGGCCCCGTACAGAGCATCCAGAGTGTCATCAATTCGCGGAAGCGGGAAGTTGTCCTTGATGGTACGTTGGTTGAGGGTACGAAAATCAATACACAAACGAAGACTTCCATCCTTCTTCTTTACCAGAACAATGGGCTGGGCGAATTGACTATGAGATTCTCGTATGGCTCCCGCATTCATCATCTCCTTCAAAAGTGCACGGACCTCATCATACTGGGACGGCGGTATTCGGCGATGTCGCTGCTTGAAAGGCGTGTCATCGGATAGTCTGATACGATGCCGCTCAGCTGTCACATGTCCCAAGTCGTGGTCAGACTGCGCAAAAATATGGTCAAACTTCTGAAGTAGTTGACGGACTTTGTCTTTCTGCTCACTCGTCAAGTCGGCATTATTGAGATCGACGGCTCGACTCCCATACTTCTGTTTGGAAGGAGCTCCATCGTCGTCAGGGGATTGTGTCATGCTTTGATGTTGCACTGTAGGAACATCTGATGAAGGTGTATTGTGTGATCCTACCCATTCCACTGCATGAAGACCGCAAATTATAGATTTCGGGTATACAAGGATGGGTCTATCAGACTTGTTTGTGATTTGCACCGGAATCTGCTGTAGCTTGGCTTGGTCATTGACGGTTACTACACCTGGTAAAACGGTTAGGCTGCTGGATATGTTTGACTGCACCGTTGGCTGTGTGAAGGCATCGTAACTGCCAATGCCAGGTTTTATCCTCACCGTTCCCCACAACACTGTTGTCTGATGAGCTTCAACTGTCAAAGGTCTGGAATTCGCAGCTTGCACGTTGACAGGTGACGATTGGGTGAAGAACCTTTCTCTTTTTACCAGGTGTGTAAATGCTAGATTCCATGCGGTTGTACAGTATCGTTCTATAGTGGCATCTCTTTTTGCATGACAGGGAACGATTAGGTTGGTGCCAACAACAATTGGAACTCTTTTGTTGTATGACGTTTCAGGTACCACCAGAAGAAGGCAGGGCATGTCAAACGCAGGTTGGGTTGGTTGTAGGCTGATAGTGAGAGTAGCTTCAACGTAACCAATGAAAGGTACTTCTTGTCCACCGGCACCTTCTATCTTGAGAAGCTCATCCACAGGATGGACGGAGACATCAGGCAGATGAAGCTTCAGGAAAGCCTGGGAGACAGTAGACACCTGCGATCCTGTATCGAT
This sequence comes from Ophiura sarsii, assembly GCA_035610835.1. NCBI lineage: Eukaryota > Metazoa > Echinodermata > Ophiuroidea > Amphilepidida > Ophiuridae > Ophiura > Ophiura sarsii. The sequence continues at coordinate 80,863,596 of CM069444.1, forward strand.
TAACGCTAGACAAGAAATTCCTTCCATTACTAATTTACATTCATTTGCGCGCCCTACTATGCGTTCCATGATGGAGACTTTATTACTGGTTTCGTTTCCTACTGCCCGCCTCTTGGCAGAGGAACTGTGGCGTTTAAATTATACGGCCGTTGGTACTGGTACGACGGTGGCTGTTGGTGAAGTGATGGCGGCGGTTGGTGCAGCAATGGCGGCGGTTGGTGCAGCAATGGCGGCGGTTGGTGCAGCAATGGCGGCGATTGGTGCAGCAATGGCGGCGGTTGGGGCAGCGATAGCGGCGGTTGGTGCGGCAATGACGGCTGTTGGTGCGGCGGTCGGTACGGCGATGGCGGTGGTTGTTGCGACATCTCTCCATGACCGTAGTAGGGGCCCGGCTGACCGTGTTGTGGTGGAAATTGCTTTTGCTGTCCATTCTGAGGTCGCTGTGAATGAGATGAGCCATTGGACTTATGGTTCTTCCCAGCATACTGTGGCCGTCTATTGACATTGTAGTGTGAGCCGCTACCATGGTTCCATCGTCCTACGTTCTCTTCATGGGATCGGGACGGTCGACGATGCCTGTTTGGGCATTCCATGGCAGGGTGTCCGGGATAATGGCATGCACTACACACGCGCATATATCCCTCAGGACAGTTGTCAAAGTGTACGGTTTTCTTCGCTGGCCCCTTGTCGATATGTAGGTGGGATATAGCATCCACAAGTTGACTGTGCCTGGCGGTTACGGCCGGTTGACGCTTCTGAGAGTCTTCCTCTGCCACCAATACTTTCATGAGTTCTGCCGTCGTGCAGCTGCTATCGTACTTATAATGTATCGTGGACTTCAAAGCACTACAACGGAGGCCCTCCCAAAAAACACGACGTAGGCTGGCGTGCAACTGTGAAGCCAATGATGGCTCGATGTCGCACAGCTGCTTCACAAGGGCCATAAGTCGCACATAGAACTCCTTTACAGTCTCCGAGCGCTGCTGCTGACTGGAGTAAAACTGCGCCAGAAGTTTGTCCTTGTCAACTTCGGTGTCATAGATGTCAGCCAGACGCTCGATTATCTCGTGGATGGTGGTACAATCTTCTGTGTGAGTTTGGGGAAAGTCACGCAGTGAGTTCCTTACCAAAGAGACGTGGTAATCAGGGTCGTCACGCAAGCTTCGTCTTACAAATTTCTTCCACGCATTAAAAGAGGCTTCACCTTGTTTGGGATGATCTGCACCCGAGAAGAAAGGTGGGCGCTGACTCGTGGCCTTCTGTATGATGATGGGTTGCGGTTGTGGCGGCGGAATGTAAGATGGAATCTGTTGCCATGGTCGCGGAGGTACCGGCGGACTCGGTCGATGTGGACGTAGTGGAACAGACGGCATTCTCTGGGGGTAAGGGTCGACTTGCCGTAGTATGTCGAAAGGGTCGGATTGTTGTGGTGGGTTGAAATCGTAACCTTGTGGTGTGTCGAAATGGTTGCTTCGTTGTGGTGGGTTGAAATCGTAGCCTTGTGGTGTGTCAAAATGGTCATATCGGTGTGGCGTGTCAAACGGGTTGCTTCGTTGTGGTGTAGACGTCATGTTACTTGCACCGAGGAAGCTGTCAACACCAGGTGGAGGCGGCTGAGATGGATAATAGCTCATGATGGGTTGGGATTGGGAATGTTATTGTTAGCAATGAAAAGCTAGTTAATAGAAAATATAGATATATATATGCAAGTATGTCAAAATAAACTATAATAAAATAAATGCTATTATGATAAAACGAAAGTATTGCAGAATTAATGTGAATTAAATGGGGGTGAGTGTGGTAGTCACGAGTTTTTGTGTCACCAGTCTTCCAACCATGGCAACCTGCTACCTGCAACCTGCAACCTATTATCCGGCAACACTGGAGCTGAGATGGATTAACGCCTAATCACCATTCTCATTGGCCCAATCTTACTAATTTACATATCTCCACCCACTAACCATTCATCCTCTATTGTCCAAATTATGCTTGGGTTCACTCAATATTGAACCCTGGATATAATTTGGATGTTCTCCACCTTTTCTCCAACATGTGCAGGTATGCCAAATCATTTCTTGATATTATTTATTTCTATATTGGTGACAATTTCAGTTTTATTGTTTGGAAAACCTATTTTGGCTTTTGGATATATTTAATTCAGAGACCTTTTTAGATACTGATGACTTTTTGGTGATTTAGAAAGTCTGATATCATATGGACCACACACAGGTCACAGTACACACACAAATATGATTACCAAATTTATTACCACAATCAATTTGATATTATTTGAAATGTGTAGTTTGATATTACTTGAAATGTATACTAACATCTTATGAGTTGCATGTACAGTAATTAGAGTAATCAAAACTTGATTGATTCTGGATTTGTTTGAGATAGTATTTTAGCTGGTTTGAGACATCCCAGTGTTGAGTACAGTTGAGTTTAGACTTGTTTGGATTTGATTGATTCCAAATTCATTAATGTGACTGATTCTAAAAGCACATACATGTACATGCAAGTCAGATTTTATGTTTATATCACTTTTATAGATGGAATTGGTAGAGATTGTTCGGTGTCGTTCAGGGCAAATTTAAAGCACGTAACAAAGGCTTTAGATAGCATTCGACACATTTGATTAAAACTTGTTATTCCATCTGTGAATGAAAGTGATATATATTGTAGAGTAAGTTTTACTAATAGTATATTTAAGGAATTGATATTGAGTTTAGTTTTAACTTGACAATCAGCAAAGTTTTAGTTAATCTATTTTGGAGATTCAAGTTGCTTAGGTTATCCGTCCTATTTCTGGTATTTGCACGAAATTACTTTAGAATGCTTGATATGAATACTTCCAAAACTTTGGTTTATTATTTTGGCAAGTTTATGATTTGTCTATCTCCAAACCATTTGTTTCTATTTTGTGACTTAATTACAATGGTTAGAATTGATCTTTTTGGATATTTTGAATTCAATTTATTATCAATTTTGGATTTGAACATTCACGTATTTATCTTGAATTATGATCTCCTATCATAGTTTATATTTTAGACATGCACTGGTGTTTTTATCATGATTTTTACTTGCAAGTCATTTGTGAGAAAGTATCCTTTCATCTTTTATTTTAAGAAAGATGCATTATTTATATTTTAATATGTTAGGCCTACACATGTAGCCATTGTAGATCGCAGACCCCACCTGTGTTAATTTACACATAGGCAGTGACTTTCAGCCTGTTTTATTGCCTAGGCAAGCTACTTATGCAAATGAACCGAGCTCCACCTTGGTTTGCCTTTGTTCATGTGTTTGGAAAGATGACTTAAGTTATCAGGGGTCAGTGACCTTTTCAATTCTTGTGATGTTTTCTTTTGTAGTCATGTTAGAAGGCATCATTGCATAGACCTTGCAAACACTTGGTTTATAGTATTATTGTACATACATATATGTAGAGATTCTTTGGATAGCAAATCAGAGAAATTACTGGTTTATAATTTAGCTAGATTTATCATGGATCTGTGCATTGGCTAAATGTCATGTATTAATGTTGCATGTGATTGATTGTTGATTATTTGCCACTTCTTTTATTATGTCAAATTGGTCAAGTGCTTAGTTCTCACACTTCAGAGGATTTAGTTCAATGATTATTGATTGATGGATTGAGAGCTCGATCTTTGTTAGTCTCTTAAACAATTTGGATACACTAGCTAGAAACAGTGCTAGATTGATTTTATGCAATTTTGGGAGTGAAGTTTTGATACTTGTGTCAGAGTTTGTGACTTTGACTAGTTGGTGCTTGCAGTGAGCAACCAATGTAAATTGTCCATGCATTAAGCAAAATTGCACTTGAACACTTTGATCATATACTTTATCAATAGTAAACTTTGAGTGATCTTTTATTTGGTAATGTCAATGGTGAAGGGTTTTACAACTTTTATTGTTTTATATATTTAGATCTATTATTTTGCATTATGTTTAGTATTTGTTTAAGTATTAATTGCATGAGTTTGTTTGTGTTTATATAAGTTTGGATATCTTTTGGATATGCTTAATTCCAAATTTGTTGCATTAATAGTATACTGAATTCTGACAAGATTTGGATGTACTTAATTAATTTCCATGTCAGTGGGCATAACTTTTGTATACATCAAGACTTCATAATGATTAGGCTTATTTTTAGACCGTGCCCACTGTGTTTCCAAATTATAGTTTCTCTTTGTGGATTAGAATTACTTTTATTGTTTTATTTTCATGATACGCATGCAGGTAATACTTAATAGTTTTGGAAGTATTCATATCAAGCATTCTAAAGTAATTTCGTGCAAATACCAGAAATAGGACGGATAACCTAAGCAACTTGAATCTCCAAAATAGATTAACTAAAACTTTGCTGATTGTCAAGTTAAAACTAAACTCAATATCAATTCCTTAAATATACTATTAGTAAAACTTACTCTACAATATATATCACTTTCATTCACAGATGGAATAACAAGTTTTAATCAAATGTGTCGAATGCTATCTAAAGCCTTTGTTACGTGCTTTAAATTTGCCCTGAACGACACCGAACAATCTCTACCAATTCCATCTATAAAAGTGATATAAACATAAAATCTGACTTGCATGTACATGTATGTGCTTTTAGAATCAGTCACATTAATGAATTTGGAATCAATCAAATCCAAACAAGTCTAAACTCAACTGTACTCAACACTGGGATGTCTCAAACCAGCTAAAATACTATCTCAAACAAATCCAGAATCAATCAAGTTTTGATTACTCTAATTACTGTACATGCAACTCATAAGATGTTAGTATACATTTCAAGTAATATCAAACTACACATTTCAAATAATATCAAATTGATTGTGGTAATAAATTTGGTAATCATATTTGTGTGTGTACTGTGACCTGTGTGTGGTCCATATGATATCAGACTTTCTAAATCACCAAAAAGTCATCAGTATCTAAAAAGGTCTCTGAATTAAATATATCCAAAAGCCAAAATAGGTTTTCCAAACAATAAAACTGAAATTGTCACCAATATAGAAATAAATAATATCAAGAAATGATTTGGCATACCTGCACATGTTGGAGAAAAGGTGGAGAACATCCAAATTATATCCAGGGTTCAATATTGAGTGAACCCAAGCATAATTTGGACAATAGAGGATGAATGGTTAGTGGGTGGAGATATGTAAATTAGTAAGATTGGGCCAATGAGAATGGTGATTAGGCGTTAATCCATCTCAGCTCCAGTGTTGCCGGATAATAGGTTGCAGGTTGCAGGTAGCAGGTTGCCATGGTTGGAAGACTGGTGACACAAAAACTCGTGACTACCACATATATTTCGTCAAAGACTTGATGCATGGTTTGTACACTGTTTCCAAAAAAGGAAAACCAAAGTAATACACAATTCAAAAACAATAAACTTGTAATATATCTTATAGTCCAGGAGCCCGGATGATTTAATCAGCCCTTAGGGCTACTGTCTCGGGCTGTCTCGGGCCCCGTAAATAAATGCATTTTGGGTCCCTAAATCATGACCCCAGGCCCTCTGTACAGAATGTGCCCTGACAGCATACCAATTATTGACTTTTGGCCCCTTACTAGCATTATCAGACCATCCAAACATTTGTACCTTCTCAGCTGATTAAACCTTCCAGGCTCCTGGACTAATACTTACCATAATCCCCAAAGCTATAGCATAACACTGCTTTGAGTGTCTCATTGTTCGTTAATTCATCAACAACCTCTTGCAATGTGCGCTTTGAGAAGTTGAAGAACTTTGTGAGCATGTTGACTAATCCTGTAGTGAGTAGAAATTTGACGAGACTTTTGGGCAGCAACTTCAGTGCCATGGCTAAACTCTCACTCTTACGTGCTTCCTAGATATAGGTAAAGTACAGAAAGAGTACATGAGATAAGGCCAAATTAAATTAATTGTTTGTCTTAAAGCTCCCGCGCTCGTTAGTTTATTGATGGCATTAGAAAAACAAAAATCTGAAAAAAAACTTCTTTTTTTTCTTTCTTTTTTTTTTCAAAAAAAGAAAAAAATCCCTACATTTCACAGATTTTTCAGATTTTCATTGATCACATCATCTTAAATACAAAAGTTCACTTTTACAAGGATTTCAATATTTTTTATTTAAAAAAAAAAAAACTTGAAAAAAAACCCGCATTCCGCATTAGTTTTACAACAGGAGAGGAGCTTTGAGACAAACAATTAATTTAATTTGGCCTAAGCTATGGTTAGTACAGTTCTGTCGGTAAAAAACGGGCGAGCCTCCTTACAGCAGCGTAATAATATAATACAAAAGAACAAATAAGACTCGCATAATGCAACATGCTACACAGTGCATCATACTAGTAATAATCGTCTGAACTTTTTTTATTGCACTTTTCCCCCTTTTCATTAGTCCTTCTGCGCTCCACTCAGGCGGATGAAATGCGACACAAGTAGCGCTCGCGGCCAGTTGAGAAGGCCTGCTGCTGTAGACCTAGGTGGTTTTTTTAAGACCTGATAGTTTGTCCAGTACAAATTAAATAGGCCTGCCTCGTTAGGCCAAACAAAAAATTCCTCAAATTCTGCCTAGAGACTATTGCAAACTATCAAGCAGATATCTGTTATTAACACTTTCCACGCAGCTATTAGTTTTACCATAATGCAAAACAGATTTTTTAGAAACCTTTCCCAAAAGTCTATCTCAAGAATTACTGAACCAATACTAGGCATGTTTGTACTCATTTTAATGCATTTCTCATGGTGATTTCAAATACGGTGATACACATAGTTTATATCAACTGAATTAACTCAATTTATCTGTATATGCGGATACCTGGGTAAACAAATACCCGAAATTCCCAGCCTTAAAAGAAATATATTATCATGTTATTATTTTTGCGGTAGCTAATTCGAGCAAGAATTATAACATTTACAACTTACCTTCAACATTTTCATATATTTATCAATGGCCTCCACATCATCCGGAAATAGCTTCACAATGGAATCTCTAAATATCTGTCGACTGCCAGCATACAGGGGATACAGTTTGTGCTGGCCCGATTTACCGATGGCTACGGTGTCATAGTTGTCATCGATGGGCACCCACTGGAGCTGACCATCGGTCAACTGGTCAATGTAGGTCTTGGTTAGAGTGGTACCTGTCATCTCCCCAATGTAATGGATCCCTGTATGAATAAACAAGTAAAAATCATTATAGTCTGGTAGCCTGTGGCATTAAAGGTTTCACCCCTTAGCTTAGGACCAAAGAAATTAATGGTTTGCTTGTCCATAGATGAAGGGAAAAAAAGTTGGGTCGGTAGGTCAGATTTTTTTGGATTTTTTTAATCCTGTATCAATTATCAATATGAACACTCACAAATAACAATACATATGCAAAAGATAAATATCTCAATGTTTAAAAAAGTGGTATTTCAAAACATGTATTTCTTCCATTTTTATGATTTTTTTTTCACCAACGAAAAAAGGTGATTTTTTTTTTTGGGGGGGGGAATGGGAAAAAAAGTTTAAAACGTCACGGTCACACCTTTTTTTTTTGGGGGGGAGGGCCTTACAGAAGGTTTGACTGTACATTAATTCATCCTATCTCAACTAAACTTGGATTATACAGAGTAATGACAAAAGTATTACAACAAATTAAAATGTATTGAATTCATCCCATCTCTTGCATGGACTTAAAGGCATATTATGTGATCTTTTCCAGATAGCGCCCTCTATTCATTACTTTTTTTAGAAAGTAGATTTTCTTGCAGATTTACATTTCTGATCATATATCATACATACATTCCAAGTTACAGAGCGATACGATTCCTAATTACCTCAAAATCATGGTTTTAGAGTGACTTTAGAGTAAAAATATAAACTGTCGGAGTTATCCGACAGTTTATTTTCACTCTAAAATCATGATTTTGAAGTAATTAAGAATCGTATCGCCCTGTAACTTGGAATGTATGTACGATTTATGATCAGAAATGTAAATCTGCAAGAAAATCTTCTTTCAATTTTATTTTCGATGTTGAGGGCGTTCCCTAGAAAGATCACATAATATACCTTTAATTGACAAAACTTGGATCATTGAGTATTATGACAGGACATTATTAAAAATAAAAATGTAGGGCTTTGAAATGAATGTGCATTGTCAAAATTTGGGGTAGTGAAGAAAATGGAGAAAAGGGTGGTCTTAACAGCACTCCCACCCTCTCCATTTGTACCCAGTCAGGGTTGAAGCTATGCCAGTCTGGTGTAGGCGGCACTCACGCTGACCGACCAGTACTAAAAGCTGGCCTTCCAGCACTAAAAAAAATATATTAAAAAATGGATAGAATCATTAAACTGCCTCATAATATAACTTAAGAAATTATTTAGCAGGAACCCTCAAAGTGCATTAAAAAAATTAACAAAACCATTACGCAGGCCTATGGACCCCATGCCGTGATCCACTGCACTACGTTCGCCACACTTACTCTATAAAAATAAGCCGGCACTCAATCTGGCCTACATGTAGCTACAACCCTGTTGAAAAGTAAACACTGCACTTACCGACATCAAATTCAAATCCTTTCTCAATGAACGTATGACAACATCCACCTGCCTGGTCATGCTGCTCAAGTACCAATACCTTCTTGCCTATACGAGAGAGAATAGATGCGACGGACAGACCTCCAATACCACTGCCAATCACGATGGCATCCAGACCGTCAGGGACTTTGTTGGCTAAGAAACCTAGGAGGTTAAAGTTTTAGAGAGGAAGAGATCAGATATATAGTACTCGTAACATCTATGGTCAAGCGGAATGAGTTGGATGTCTGGAATATTGATCTTGAGTTATAGGTAAAATGAAGTGACAAATTCAACCTTACAGGGCTGTCATTAACTTTTCTTTTTTATGTCATTTTTGAATTTGAAATATTCATTGATTTCCTTGATGGAATTTGGCAGGGAGTTCCAATGTTGGATGCCTCTGTAAAAAAAGGTATTATTTGCCTGGCCCTGAATCCTAGGAATAGTAAAGTTGTATGGGCTACCCTGGTACTGTAGTTATGCAGACGTGAAAAACAAGTAAAATTTAAATTTAAACAGTCAGGTGAGAGACCATGGAAGATTTTAAAAACATGGTTCAATTTTAGTTGGGTCACCCTATCTTTGACAGATAACTACCAAGTTTAATTTGTTGTTCTTGACCCACATGGGTGCATGGACCCACATGGGTGCGTGGACCCACACCCAAAATGCACCTGACCACCTTGTTCTGCATAGTTTGAAGCCTATTATTCAAATACTGTGGGATTGACAAAAAACATGCAGAACAGGCATAATCATAGTACATTGTAGGTACAAAATGAGTGCAAAACATAGAGTCTTGCGAGTCTTTGTATCCGGTACTGAATTGAAATATTAGCCTTGAACCAGCTATTTTGATAACTTCCCAAGCAATGTTTTCACCAGTTAGAGACTCATCTAAAGTAACACCCAAATATTTAGCAATTTTAGTAGATTGAAGTGATTCACTCCCACAAGTGACTGTAAAATGTTAATCGCTTTCGTTGATATAAAAAGGGTCTAAGAAATTATGACGATATGAGATTTTTGGGACCGCCCCACCCACCCCCCCCCCCCCCCCCCCCCCACTTAAAAAAATTACCGTTCCCCTTTGGGGCCGTCCAAAATTGTTGCCATTTACATACGTACAAAGCGTACGTAACAGGGGGAGAGGGGGTACAAATATACCCTAAGCGTACGCAGCTTAAATGGCGATCTTGAGAGGCGGGTATTTTTTTATCAAGCCATGACATTTTCCCCATTTATTGAATACTTAACTTGAGGGCGGAGGTGGGTAAAAGTTACGTATGTGAAAATGCCGATAATTTTGGACGACCCTTTAGTTGGCAACTCAGATCACAAATAATCTATTGGGTAGAGTTGAGAAATTAATAATTTAGACTAGCTACGAAATGAAGCATAGATAGTCCATGTCGTAGTTTTCTGTAGCGGGAAAAGGGCGATCAAAATTCAAACCAGTATCTCTTGGAAATAGAAAAAGGTTGAGATATTTTTAACCAATGTAATATTAATAATAATAATAATGGCAATCTAGGGGAACTATTCCGAGGTGCAAACAATATGAAAAAAAATACAAACTAACATGAAAAATACATAAACAAGGATGATACGGTATGCATAAATATACGAGATATCAATTATAAACTGAGTCAAATAATTTTGTTTTTAACAAGTTCTTAGAAGAGTCAAGTGAATCACAGCATCTTAAATTATAGGGCCTAGCCCTAAGGTAGCTAGTGAGTTCCAGAGAGTTGGTGCAGCAACTGAAAATGCGCGATCTCCAAATGAAGAAGAAGTCCGTGGAACAACAAGTAAAAGTTTATCAGATGACTGGAGAGTACGTTTTGGATGATATGGAACAAGAAGATTAGCAATAAACATGTATGTTGGTGAAGTGCCATGCAAAGCTTTCCAAGTTAAAAGAAGAAGTTTAAAATGAATCCTTTCGCGAACAGGGAGCCAGTTGAGATCTTTTAATATTGTCTTTGAGAGAATGCGAGCAGCTGCATTTTTGAGCAAGTTGTTACTTGAACATTAAACATGATATCTGATTCTGAAGCAAAAGTTTGAATAGTAATCTTTCATTACATAGCTCTCATATGTGACGCGATCAAGAGGAATGAGTCGGATGTCGGGGAATCCCAAATTGAGATATGGCCAATTCAAAATGGCGGCTTACATAAGTTTTGATGGAAATTCATGTATACAATTTGACATAACTTTGGAACAAAACGTTGTATCGACATGGGGTTTTCAGTTTCTGAAAGCTCTAGGTGTCTTCTTTAAAACTGTTTTAAAAACTCATTTTCGACCAGGGTCGACATCCGACTCATTCCTCTTGATCGCGTCACATATACAGAGAGAGAGCTAGGATTCAGAGCTAAATCTAGACCAAAGTAATAGTCTATAGAAAGTTAACTGGGTGTGTGCCAAGTTAACACTGACGGCTATGTCTTGCTAGATGTCCCGTACGGAATAGACCGTATACAATAGTTCCATCAGTTCCAAATTGGCGACTAGCCGCACGCAAAAATAATCCAAGCATATAAGCGCGATTTTGGCATACAATGACACTGCGACATTGCGCACCACATTGTGTCATGCGAGAGTTTTGCACGCGTTGCTCTTCTGAATTCATTCGAACTTGCTGTAAATAGGTTTCGCCAATTTGGAACTGACTGAACTATATACAACGCATTTTAAAGGCATAGTATGCGATCTTTTCCAGGGGCGCCCTCTATCCTTAAATTTCCTTTCTTTTTGAAAGTAGATTTTCTTGCAGATTTACATTTCTGATGATAAATCATGAATATATTCTGAGTTACAGAGCGATACAATTCCTAATTACTTCAAAATCATGGTTTTAGATAGAGGGAAAATATACTGTCTCCTAGCGGACAATCTATTTTCAACCCAGGCATAAAAAACATGATTTTGAAGTAATTAATGATTGTATCGCTCTGTGACTCGGAGTGTATATCCGATTTATGATCAGATATGTAATCTGCAAGAAAATCTACTTTTTAAAAAAAAATCATGGATATAGGGTGCCCCCTGGAAAAGACGCACATCCCTCACAGTTACAGATATTGACGAGACGTCTAGCATATTACTACTATTAAATACTAGTACTAGTTTACTACCTACAGGCTACTACTACCCCGGGGATAGGGGGGGGGGGGTCAGTGAACGTACTAAGCGGGTACACATGCGCGTCCAAGCACCTCTGAAATGGACCCTAAATGGCGTAAACCAGAACACTAAATTTTGATACCCCTAAATGGCGTAACACATACAAACCCTACCCTAAACGGCGTAACTAACACTCAATAATTAATGCACCCCTAAGTAAATGGCGTTATAGTAATGCTCAAAATAATCCTAATTCATATAATGTGACATTCATACAGACGCATGTGATATGCATGATGTAGAAATTAAAGTAGGGAAATATTGAAGATTTTTTTCAACATTTTGCATGTTTATTGAAAAGTCACACATACAACAATTAGTACCCCTAAGGCATAGTAAAAAAAATTACATGTTTCCCGTCCGGACTTTTTAAAAAAAGGAGGAGGGAGGGTCTTACTATTTATTATTTTCCCATATTTTGCTATTTTTTCAAGATGGCCGCCAAGTCGAAAGTGACCAACTGACTGTGTTGCAGACACTCCTAAACAGGATTTTCCACTCTAATTGCCCGGCAGGAATAAAAATATGAAAAGGTTTACCTAATATATAGAGCCAAGTACACATTGTTTCTTTATGTTTTCTTCATTTTTCAGGTTGAATGAGGAACAAAACATCATTGATCGAAAGGATGTAGGCCTACATGTAGGCTATTGGTCCCCATGGTACTATTTCAATTGAGAAGCCATGTCAATAATTCGGTGTCATGCATGCATGGCATGAACATGCTATGAAATGATACACCATTTCTATTACACCTGCCCATTCCTATGGGCAAAGGATCAATCACTAAAAAAAAAAAATTTAAAAAATTTAATTTAAAAAAAAAAAAAATCTTTTTTTTAATTTTTTTTTTTTAAGAGAATTTTCAGAAATAGTAAATAGTAAAATATAGGAGGCGGCGGCCAAAAAGGAGGCGGGCGGGGACGGGAAACATGTTTATTTTTTTACTAGGCCTAAACGTCGATACCTCGATGCTGTAATGGATACCCTAAAGTACAATGCCCCCTAAAAAGTACCCTTTTGCAGAAAGACGTCGTGTGGTGAAATCTGGACCCTTTTCGACGTTTTTTATGGACGAGGATGCGTACCACGCTTGATATGTTCACTGACCCACCCCCCCCCCCCCCCCCCCCCGGACTACTACTAGTATACTACTGTAATCTACTACTAACTAGCAAGACATACCACACCAACTCTAGTCTAAGATACACAGGATCAGCGTTACCGTAAAGATAACTTATATTTGATGTCTGCATCAAATTTAACTATATGATAGAGATGGGATTAAAACATACCTTGTTTGAGCACCTTATCACGTTTCGACAAATCTGTGACGAGTGGTTCAGGAGGTCGCGAAGTGTCATTGCTAAATGGATTGGGACCCGAGTCTGACCTTCCTAAAACCAACTTAACCAAGAGATAAATGCACACAATGATCACAGCTATTCCCGCAAACAAGGGTAAATTAGCTGAGACGAAAGACATAGCCTTAGCAACCAAAGTCATGGTGAGACTTTAGTTTAGTGTGCAATCTCTCTGCAGCTAAAAATGGAAGAGGACAATTTGGTGGGCGACGGGCGTTAAATAGGAGTCGACGACGGAAATAACGCCTCTTGAGGGCGCTCAACTTTTAGTGAACCTTGCACCAGACGACGATGGACACGGTTGACCGTGAATTTGTTTTAATGTAACATGGATTTGGATCCTTAAAAAAATCCGATCACATATTGCACTAAATTATATCATCTTAAAATTTCACAAAAGAATGACAATGAAGGCTTTTGGACGAACGAAGTTTGTTTCTATTTGGACGCTGTGTCGTTTGTACACAAGACGAACCCTTTGGATCAGGCGAAAGCGCCAATAACTCGTTACGATCAGAAGCACAGCAAAAGGGCAGAAAGAAGGCATCGGTTAACCTTTACCATTACCTTTCAGGTTCTCATGCATTGTATTTGTAGATATGTTGTTGCTCTCACTAAACTTTGTTCAGTTTTTTTAAGACTCAAGATTTTATTATTGGATATGTTATCTGATAGCCTAATCCATACAAGTCATTGATGTCATGTATCAATTTAATGGAATGTAGAATAGGTGAGTGCCAATCATGTTACAAACACCTTAGTAGTCCGTTTCGCTCTGTTTTACGGATACACTTCATATATTCCCCCGATTGCAATAGTATCTTTTCTGAAAACCTTTCACTATCAACACCTCATTTAGCTCAGTCGATCGAGCGCTCGCTTGTTACCAAACCTTTTGAAGAGCTCTATTCCGAAAGGGATCAACTCCACTTTTTTCGAAATTGAGTTAGGTGCAGAACATGAAAGAGAGTTACGAATACATCTTTTAAACTTTGTTCTACATCTTTAGCATGTTCGGGTCAAAAGGTATGGCCCTCGGTAATTTCCGAAAGTTTCCCGGAAATTTGAATATAATTAACTATTTTGTAAGCCAAAATAGTAGAAATATGGTTCTTTTATCATGGTAAAACATTGATAGGAATGTCCTTAATGAAATGCAATGGAGAAAACGTAAAATGTATGGGATAATTGTTTTTAAAATTGCACACAAACAGAAGCGTTGTTATTTCAAAAAGGGTGCCAAATTGTCCAAATTTTCAGTTTTTTCAAGAAAAAACAAGATGTCATAATTTAAAGAGTTGAAGAGGTATTTGATTGCGGTTTTCTGGTTTCAATGTGATTTGATAATGTCTTTCAGGTATACCTTAATTAAAGATAATAATTGTTTAGTAAAGTGGTTTTTGAAAATTGGTCGAAACATTTTTGTTCCAAAAGGGATCAACTCCACTATTTCCGAAAATAAAGAATGACATAGGAAATACAGTGAAAATCAAAAAATGAAATCAAACCTGTTTTTAAGCTTACACGTATGGTATCTTTCATATGGCAGAAAATTAGCATAATCAAAGAAGTGCAACATCCTTAATTTTAAAAACGTTGCTTTTCTCCTATTTATATGGAGTTGATCCCTTTTGGAACATAGCTCTTCATTTAATGGTAGTTGGTTCGAATCTGTCATTGGCCTATCTTATTATTCTCATTTATAATTACTTTATTACTTATTCTTTCTTTTTTTAATTCTCTTTAGATCTTACTTTTCATTTATGTATTTTTATTTATTCTTTTTATTCATTTCTTTCACTCACTGTATTAATCATGCATGTCGAATAGCGATTGAAAACTAACTGCCTTGCCAATTCTTCTAATGAAATGAATTGTGTTTAGATTTGATGAATGTAGTATTGTTTGTAAACCACGCAATCATGACAATGTCACTCCTCCCTATTTGATGAACACATCCCAATAGAGTATCGTGTTATGATATTCATCAAATGTAAATCCGATGTAAAAGGCATTTTATTCATATTGCAACTAAAACAAAGCAATATGCTATGACGTGATGCTAATTAATGTTCATAACAATTATATTCCAGCATACCATACATGTGGCGTAGGCATTTGGTGCTATAGTGGTTGTTGCTATCTACCGTAGATAGCAGTTAGGGCCTATATGCTATACAGTATGTACATGACTTAATTATTACTCATGAGCTCGCATTCGAGTTTGTATCAACTTTGAAATGAAATTGGTTGTCATTAATACCAAAATATTACATGTTACCTGTACATATACATATACGAATTGCGCCATTCTAAATATGTTGAATTTTGAAGGAAATATTAGTTTAGAATCATCATTTCGTAAAAAGTACTTAATAATTATTTATTATTAATATTAAGTGATCTTATTGCGCTTTGTATACGCTACAATATGTGAAAATCACATTGATATCGATCGAGTGGTTCTCAAGTTATGATGTTAAACGTGAGGCATGACAGCGCGTGTTTTCAATAGTTCAGAAAAGGTTAGAAAAGTGTTCAAACACTTAGTAGACCTATATAATTATATGTAAAGTCATCCCCCTTTCCCCCGTGATCAATGTTGAGTCGCCCAACTTGCCAAACATCAGCCCGTGGCCTAGCAACATTGATTGATGGGGTAGGGGAGTGGTATATTGAAGGGGAGCTTTCAGGCTATCAGATGCAAATTGGTATTTTCACATGACTCTAACGCTTCTATTGTATATCGTAATTAAAAGGTGCAAACAAGGGTCAGTGCTCGAACACATTTTTTCTATATTGTAGGTTTTCCATATTGGGGGGGGGGGGGGGCGAAAAATGAAAGTGAACCGACAAGGACCTTTTTTTTAAGTTGCTGCCAAGTCAGAATTTTGAGAGCGGGGGGCGGGGGGGTGGGGGGGGGGTGACATGTTTTGCCCAAAACCGCGAAAAACGGGCATTCAATAACCAAATTTCCAACAGTCGAATCTCAACCGACAGTGCCAATCACAACAGACGAAGCCATTCTCAACCGACAGTGCCAATCTCAACCGACAGTTCTAAGTCTCAACCGACACGAGTATAATGTTCCCCCACCCTCTGGCTACGACTGCAAATTCCTCTACAATCAAAAACAGCTGGATCAAAAGATCATGCATTCACCCGCCCCTGGTATTTTTTCTTTTAATGGTCAAAATAGAGTCAAACATAAACAATTAATATTCCAAATTATTTGAAATTAGTCTTATTACAATTATGCGCACATATGCGATCGTAAATGCAGTGGTATTTTAAAAGGTAATATTTTGAGGAGGGAACACGATATGTCATAAATGGGCTGATGGGGTTGGGGTCAAATTGGAAATAAGTTGGCATATTTAGCCAACTGTATGGGCTATCCTGGCTTATCGACTTGGTTCTCTGATAAATATTTGTGATGTTATGTACCATTATTATGGGGTTTTTTTTATATTGTTGATGTCGATTTTGCCGAATAAAAAAAAAAAAAATGGTCCCAACTTCTTTCATACGATATTCACAAAGTATGACAAAAGAGATTATCCAAGTAGCCGTGCGCAACGGACTACAAATGGAATCGCACCCGGCCTATTCAAAGTTCCATTGAATCGGATGCATGACGTCCAAATTTATTGCATGAACCGTGTTACCAAATTGGTTTACATGAAAGAGGTGTCTTCTTTCTGAAAATCTTGAACACAGTTATTATTCCCGACACGATGGCAGCTAAACACGGACAACCTCAATGGTATTTTATTTAAAATGTCATCGGGTAAAAAGGCAAGCCTAGATGTGTTTGATTTTTAAAAATCAAGTCTAGATACACATTGGGCTCGTATTGTTCGTGTGTCAGGTTTGCTCCATTGACAACGTTAATTCGGGGCCATTTTCACCTCATTCGGTAAAAAAAACACGATTACCAACAAATCGTTTTTACTTTTTATTTATTACAATTATAACACATCCGCTTATCAATTACCGTGACATTTTCCACTTGTAACTTGTCATCAGAAAAATATGACCAATAGTCTGTGACCCGATTCTGATGTGACGTCATCATAATCGAGAGTTTACGACCGTCAGTTTGCGTCAATAGTTCATATGAGATGACCACAAGGCCTCTAGATTTTTGATCAGGATTTTCTTTCTAACATTGATCACAGTAACAGCGCTCGCCCTCAAACCGGAAGCAGCACGGGTCAGAAGAGGTCGACCATTCTGATGAAGCGTGTAGACCATAACACGCGAAACCGTCAAACGTGAGTACTCTTATTGATTTGGAAAAATGAAAATCTCAATTATTTGTTCCTGCAAGCCTGATGAATTTATTCAAATGTTCAAATGATTATTACTAATTTTTAGTTATTAACTCCTAATTCCATGGTATGTAGCCAGGTCGAAGTTGGTTATTTGCAGCCGGGCTGTGGAGAGTCACGGTACGACTTGTTCGACGATTATCCGCAGATCTGAAGTAAGAAATTAAAAATGCAATATGGTTATTACAATATAAAGTGCTCGGAACACAAAGGCGTTAGGGATCACGTCAAAACTCGACAGCCAGGCAACCGCCGGTTCTGCCCGGTTCTCACAAAACGTGTCGTCTGTTATAGTATACACACATAATGAGGTCAAATAGTTACACTCTGGTGAACACGACCGGTTGATAGTGCCTCGTCACACGCGTGAGCAATACAATCTTGAAAGTAATGGGCTCTCAAGTCTCAGTTGATAACAAGTACAATACAGCTATTGATTTTCGCTGGGGTTGGCTTTTTCAATCTGTTTATAGCTCAATTAACTTTTTAAAATCAATACCGAAAATCCAAGGGTGCGCTATTATGATCGCAAAGTAACAGATTGATAGTGTAAATTGGTCCGGTTACGGCATTAAGTCAACCGGCGGTTGTTCAGTGTTGCATGCGTGAATATTCATATGCTAGTAAAACAGTTGACCTGAGAGAACCGGGCGGAACCGAGCGTAACCGGCGGTCAACGGGCGGTCGAGTTTTGATGTCTTCCCTTAGCTATAATTATTTAGTCCATTTTGAGTCCATACTGTACTCCATCGATTTCTCTCTGCAACATTTATACCCTCAAAACATATTACTTGGCGAACTTCCAGATTGCACTAACTCGTTTCAAAGTCGTAAGTGCACTCAACGTTTTCAATGTTTACAACATATTTCCACGTTTTCAGCACTATTAAAATTCAACGTTCATATATAAACTTGTTCCAGCGCTATTTTAAAGATCACTAATCAACGTTTATTTTCCTCTCCCAGCGCTCCCTGTAAAGATCACTAATCAACGTTCATATCCTTGTTCCAGCGCTTTTTTAAAGATCACTAATCAACATTATGAATTTTTCATAGAAAAATTCCAGAATGGAAACTTACTATTTTTCCATACGGGTTTCAACAACTTGTCTGTTGTCTTCCTCAGTGGATTGTGTTTGATCCAGAGCTAGTGTTTCTAGTCTGTTTTTTGATGATGACGTCATCAGATGATGATGATGACGTACTCTGGATCAGAGGGTCGTAAAGGTGACTGAGTTGGTAAGCTCACCCCCTCTATCACAAACTCGGCGTCATAAGAACATTGTTAGACCGAAATGAAAAAGTTGTGACAGAAGCAGCGGACAAACTAGTTGAAGAAGAGACCATCAAATCGGCACTTAAAACGTGTGGCTACCCGGAGTGGTCTTTTGACAAAGTCAAAAAACAAATGTCCAATCCAAAAGTGAGACCCAAAGTCAACAAAAAGACGGCTGTCACAGACAAGAAATCGGTCAATTTCGTCACCCTCCCATATATACAAGGAGTCACTGAACCGGTTCAGCGCATACTGAGGAAGCACAATATCAGTACGGCAGTAAAACCTCACACCAGCCTTAAGAAAATCCTTGTCCACCCCAAAGACAAGCTTGACAACGATGATAAGGCGGGTGTCGTGTACGAAATCCCCTGTTCAAATTGTGCAAAAACTTACATTGGCGAAACAGGTAGAAAGTTCGGCACGAGAAAGAGAGAACATAAAACTGAAACTGCTAAAACGAGCACTCGCAATTACACTCGGGCAGCGAGAAAGGAATCCCAAAGTGCAGAGTTGAAATCCTCGGTAGCTGAACACGCAGCCAAAGAGAACCATGTCATCCAATGGGAGGAGTCTAAAATCATAGCCAGAGACGAGACCAGAAACACCAGATGGATTCGCGAATCTATCTGGATTAGGAGGAGAGGCGGTAACAACCAACACAAGCACCTTATGAACGGCGACGAGGGGGCTTACCAACTCAGTCACCTTTACGACCCTCTGATCCAGAGTACGTCATCATCATCATCTGATGACGTCATCATCAAAAAACAGACTAGAAACACTAGCTCTGGATCAAACACAATCCACTGAGGAAGACAACAGACAAGTTGTTGAAACCCGTATGGAAAAATAGTAAGTTTCCATTCTGGAATTTTTCTATGAACAAATTCATAATCTTCGTTTGAATTCCTGATGAAACTATTTCATGATCACTAATCAACGTTTATTTCTCTCTCCCAGCGCTCCCTTTGAAGATCACTAATCAACGTTCATATCCTTGTTCCAGCGCTTTTTTTAAAGATCACTTATCAACGTTCATATCCCTGTTCCAACGCTTTTTTAAAGATCACTAATCAACGCTTATTTCTCTCTTCCAGCGCTCCCTGTAAAGATCACTTATCAACGTTCATATCCTTGTTCCAGCGCTTTTTTAAAAATCACAAATCAACGTTTATTTCCCTCTCACAGCGCTCGCTCCCTATAAAGATCACTAATCAACGTTCATGTCCTTGTTCCAGCGCTATTTTAAAAAAACACTAATCAACGTTAATTTTCCTCTCCCAGCGCTCCCTGTAAAGATCACTAATCAACGTTCATGTCCTTGTTCCAGCGCTTTTTTAAAGATCACTAATCAACGTTTATTTCCCTCTCCCAGCGCTCCCTGTAAAGATCACTAATCAACATTCATATTTCTTGTTCCAGCGCGTTTTTAAAAATTATTAATCAACGTTTATGTCCCTCTTCTCCCAGCGCTCCCTGTAAAGATCACTAATCGACGCTCATATCCTTGTTCCAGCGCTTCTTTAAAGATCACTAATAAACGATTATTTCTCTCTCCCAAAGCTCCATGTAAAGATCACTATTCAACGTTCATGTCCTTGTTCCAGAGCTTTTTAAAGATCACAAATCAACGTTTATTTCCCTCTCACAGCGCTCCCTCTAAAGATCACTAATCAACGTTCATGACCTTGTTCCAGCGCTATTTTAAAGATCACTAATCAACGTTTATTTTCCTCCCCAGCGCTCCCTGTGAAGATCACTAATCAACGTTCATATCCTTGTTCCAGCGCTTTTTTTAAAGATCACTAATCAACGTTTATGTCCCTCCTCTCCCAGCGCTTCCTGTAAAGATCACTAATCAACGTTCATATTCTTGTTCCAACGCTTTTTTAAAGATCACTAATCAACGATTATTTCGCTCTCCCAGCGCTCCCTTTAAAGATCACTAATCAACGTTCATATCCTTGTTCCAGAGCTTTTTTTAAAGATCACTAATCAACGCTTATTTCTCTCTCCCAGCGCTCCCTTTAAAGATCACTAATCAACGTTCATATCCTTGTTCCAGCACTTTTTCAAAGATCACTAATCAACGTTTATTTCCCTCTCCCAGCGCTCCCTGTAAAGATCACTTATCAACGTTCATATCCTTGTTCCAGCGCTTTTTTAAAAATCACCAATCAACGTTTATTTCCCTCTCACAGAGCTTCCTGTAAAGATCACTAATCAACGTTTATATCCTTGTTCCAGCGCTTTTTTAAAGATCACTAATCAACGTTATTTTCCCCCTCCCAGCGCTCCCTTTAAAGATCAATAATCAACGTTCATATCTTTGTTCCAGCGCTTTTTTAAAGATCACTAATCAACGTTATTTTCCCCCTCCCAGTGCTCCCTTTAAAGATCAATAATCAACATTCATATCCTTGACATAAGACATAAATGAATGTGATACATATTTTGGAATTATAATCAAAATCCACAGGCGCTCTCAATGTTCAAAAACATAAGATTTTGTGGTTTTTAATATTCTTGAAGGTAGGCAATTACAGCCGAAAGAAGATCAAACAGAAGTTGACTTTACTAATCTATTGGGATCTTTTATCTTAAAATTTAAAAAAATCGATGCTGTTAGGAAATTTATCAATGTGCGTATTTCCCAAATGGGTTGAAAAGGTGTGTTCGTAGTGCATGCTATGGTAACGAAGCATAATCAAATTTTCCTGGATGGAATCTTAAGAATTCAAACCACATCGTCTGGAATTTCAACAAATCATACCACGGTGACTGGTATCTTAACAGTTAAAACCACATCGTCTGGAATTTCAACAAAATCATACCAAGTTGACTGGAATCTTAAATCATTTTGACTGGAATTTCAAGCAAATACATTTCACATCGTCAGGAAGTTCGGCAATTCGAAGTCAAACCACTTATGTTGATGTTCGATTAACAATTCAAACCATTTCGTTTTGAATTTTGGTAATTCAAACCATCCGTCATTTCAGATCGCGTCTAGAAATTTGACCTATTCGTCTTGAATAACAACATCCTCATCTACATCTCGACACCAAACCTGCGACAGCTACAATCTTGGAAAAAAAATTTGGAACGCTTATTTGTTAACAATGGAAAACTAACACACCCTCTGCCCGTGCATTGTTGATAATTCATACACTCTTAGGGAGCAGTTCCATTTATACGCGATAAATTTATCGCGACTGTATCGGGGCCTGATATGTTTTGGACCCGATGTTTTTCAAGTTGATACGCGATAAAATAGTCATCAGGCCCCGATAAAATAGACATCGGGGCCCGATACGAGGCCTCTGCCATACCCTGGGGTATGTTTAGCAAATAGAGCGTGACATTGTTTAGCAAATACACGAGGATAATACAATTTACGTTAAACATCCATAATCAATAACATTATCTCTAAAAAAATGAAATGCTGAATTTGTACCTTACAACTAGAATAAATAGCCCGAAGCTCTATTTACATACCGACCACTTATCTTTCGTTATATTTAAACAAGCGGTAATACGCTACTCGATAAATAATCCTTTGCTTCTCGCAACTGTTCGCGCTAAAAATCTCATCGGGGCCTGATAAAAAACTCATCGGGGCCCGGAACATTCTCGCAATTTTTATCGCGTACAAATGGAACTGCTCCCTTAGTAGTGTCGGACCAATCAGAAAGCAAAAAACTAAAATACGCGGAGTGCATTGAAACTTAAAGGAGCACCACGCGCTTTGTTTTGATTCATTGTTCAGGAATCGCGGGTTCGCCGATTTTCATTGCGGGAGTTAGCAAACTTGTTAACATATTTTTATTCGTTTTACATGGTTCAATCAAAATTACGCTCAAATTGTGAATTTTGATTTGTATAGTGTCGTGTATGAATTAGGTCAATACATGCGTATGTTTTATTTCTCGAAAAATTAGAAAAATCAATGCACTTGGGCAAATATTGATATGCTCACAATAACCCAATAACCCCCCCCCCCCCCCCCCCCCCATTGCGGGGTCGTGCCATTATTCACACAGCAACATCAGCGCGCGTGCATTGATTTGTTTAATTTCTCTCGAAACAACACATACGCCTTTATTGACCTATAATTCATACAAGGTGTCCCAACATTGATTGATGGGGTGTGGGGAAGGGAAAATTGTTGTTTAAGATGTTCTCTTCAGTTCTTATCCAAATTACATCATTTAAATATCAGAAGAAGAAAAGATCTGCACATAATGTTCGAACGTTCCGAGGACTTTGTCCAAGATTGTAGGTGAGGGTTGTGGTGCTGTGTGCAGTAGTGCCCTTCTGCTCAGTGGATAGTCAGAGGTGTACGCTTATATGTGTACGATATGTACATTGCTACAAACTGTGTAAGTAAAAGTAGTAGCGAGAGCAGTCCCGGTGGTATAGATATACAAATTCCGATTAAATGTTAATTGACTATTGTGGACACCAAATGTTCATGAATAATCCCAACAAAATATTCAAATGATCTCTCATCTCAATTTTACCAGAATTTGCACTGACTTGATGGCTACCTTGAACCGAGGAACATTATGGTAGTTTATGTTCAACGTTGGTTTCGGTGGCGAAGACCAGTGACGGTACATTTTTTTCTTCTTCATTATGAGTCAAGCATAATAATGTACATACCTAGTTCGTAGCAGAATGTCAGTTGAACTTGGCACTCGCTGTCCATCCTTGTAGTCTGTCCACGTCATACCAGAGTCACAGCTGTATTCAATTGTTAGTCCGGGGAAGTTACACTTGGCTGCGAGGATCCCACCGGCCATTATCCTGATTACAATAGACAAGAATGTATTAGAAGACTGCCATTGTTAATAATACTCCGTCAAATTGCTTCAATACGTTATTGTTGGACCCACTGATACGGTGGGAAGCATACCATCGGGATCATCGTCTTCTAGAGATGACAAGGAAATATACTGTTATCTCCAAACTTGTGATTCTCAGCACCCGGCGACTATGATATTATGGAATTCATTTCCGCACATAAAGAAAGATAATCACAACATAAATCAACTTTCTGGCGGCAGCATTACCTATCGATGTTGTAATTGCAGGGAAAAGATATAAAGCGGCAATGGCGCGTTCATACTCCCGTCGTTTCACATCAGCCGACGTCGGGTAGGTATCGCTGTGCGAGCGCGAATTTATTCGGCGACGTCGGTTGATACGCAACGACGAGAGTATGAACAGGTCTAACTCGTTGCAGTAAAAGCATCGATGACAACCAAAGGCGGCCCGTTTCGGCGGACAAAAGTTGACATTGCTTCAACTCGCGCACCGATATCCGTCGACATCGATGCTCAACGACGGGGATATGTACGGGGCATCATTTAAGGACAACAGTGGGGGTCAATGCAGATAGAAGGAATCAGCCTGTATGTATACCAGTCATTCATTGATATCATGGCGAGGACCTGGTGCTATTTGTCATCAATTCTTGGACCTAATATCGACTACGATAGCTTAGTACAGCCTGTGGTCGTTGCTCTAGCCATCACCGACAAATCTTTAGCCTAATAATGACCCGCCCATACTCCCCGCGTCGTTGGGCGCCCGTCGACGTCGGCGGTTAAACATTGACATTACTCAACTCGCCAACCGATATCCGCCGACGTCGACAATTTCCAGCCCGTTCTCACTTCTATGTCTTGGTTAAACCCATTTCATTGTCTGGAAGCCTGGCCCTCAATCGGAGAACTAAACAAGTGTTGGTTTATGACTATTATTTCTCTGCTGTTGTTGTTACATTATCATCACATTATTAGCGAAACAAAGACACGTACTTTGCTCCTGGAGTCGGCACGTTGTAACTGACTCCAATATCATCGAGTCTGCGCAGTTCCTTATAACCCAATGTGTTTGCAAATTGCACCCAGTCGGCATCTCGCTCCATCTTCCTCTGATCGGGATCATTCATGAGGTACTCCCAGTCTGATTTGTGCCATCCACGCTCGGCCACCGCAAGAAGTCTCGGGAAGATCATGTAGTCCAATTGGTCTGGTGTACGGACAGTCTCCGACCATAATTGACCCTGAATACCTATTGATAATGTGGAGAAGAAGATACATTACGTTGATGTCCAGTGTGTACAGCTAGTGTTGTGATACTCATAGCACAAGTTATTGAACCCCTATCCTTTACCTTCAAAGGTGCGTGACTTACCTGGTCATATGCCTCATCCCCTCCCCCTCCCAAACCCAATCACTTCTCCATCTCCCATCAAAATGCCATGACAGGTGCGTAGCCAGCTTTTTTTTCTCGATCAAGAGATAGGGAAAAACGTCCGTCATTTTACAAGTACCGTAATCAGGCAAGATCTCCCTCCCCTTTTTTCTTTTCCTTTCTCCTTTATCCTCTACTTCCCTCCTTTCCCTTAGATTCCTAATCTTCATTTCCTGTCCACTCTCTATTTTCTTAATTCTCCTCTCCCAGCCTCTTCTTTCCCTTCCCCTCCCCTCTTTTCGCTTACCTCCCTCACTCTACTTATCAGTACCATTGTAGCCCGTTACCACACCTCTAAAATATTTTCCATGCCCCTACCACAATAATATCTCTTAATCTCTTTACATGCTTTAGATCACCATGATCACTCACCGACAACGTTCTGTCGTTTGCTCTCGTCCAGTGGCACACACCCTGTTGTAGCGCATACCGTTTCCTTGGTTAACGGACGTCCAAACAGATCTACTTCAATGTTATCGTACACGTGGTCGGGCATGTAATTGAATGTATTGCGGGTTTCTGTGAAGCGGGTGGCCCAGTAAAAACCACGGTCCTCGGGATCGGGCTCGTGAGGCATATCAAAGTATAGATCTGTTGCGTGACCCAAAACGGCCTATGAAATATCAACATTTGATTATATATACACAATAAAGTATAATGACATTCATAACATAATAACATTATAGTAATGACTCCGTTATAAATAGATTCATCAGGTTTGCAGTTTTGCAGAGAATAGACCCTTTCTCAAGACCTTAGTTCAAATCGCTTACTTTACTGTTTCGAATTTCTTGACCAGCATTTGTCTTCGGCGTGTTCTAAAATGAACATATATCTGAATAATCGTAACTAATTGATGATGATGACGAAAAAGACAATGACAACAGCCACAGCAACGACAACAACAACACAACAACTAAAACATCCATTGAAGTAAACCGAGTTTAGGCAAAGTATCCAACGGATGAAACATCTTGAACGCGGTGCAAAATCATGGTTTTGTGTGTGTGTCATGTTATAAGGTTGTGCATGGGATTTGGAATGCTGAAAAACATTAAATCCATTATCGAGGCCCTGCACATGACATAGTTAACCGGAATCATGGCGGACTACTACTGAACCTGTTCACAAAAACTATGAGAAGATAAAATTCAATTTCATAACATAACGATCGATGAATTAGGCTGGGACTCTATTGGGTTAAACTTCTGCCAAGGTTATTTCTGCTGTTATTTACCGATGCTGATATATTTTGTGATGAACTTGTTTAAGTATTTACTGGACGCGAAATAATAGCGTTATATTGAGCAATTAGTATTATAAATTCAGCTTATTGGTTGATATTTCTGGCATTAAACCCATTGTAGACGGTTGTGCGTTGGGTTGTACACTCTTATTGCACCGCGGCGTGCAACATGTCGTTATACAGTATGGAAACATCGGCTTAGCACTTTCCACGCGGCTATTAGTTTTACCATATTCAAAACAGATTTTTTTCAGAAACCTTTCCCAATTCTCAACTTTCTAAGTCTTATCTCAAGAATTACTGAGCTCCCAATACTACGCATGTGTGTACTTATATTTTAATGCATTTCTCACAGTGGTTCCAAATAAGGTGATGAAGTTCAATAATTTTGCCAAGTTTGAATCATTTTGTGAAATTTTGGAACTGTCGTCTGCAGACGCCTGCCGCGTGGAAAGTTTTAAACAACCTTTACATTACGCTACAAAGCCCGCTTAGCAGCGCTATAAATTGCTGCCCTAAAAAACCGGCAACAAATTTAAATATTCGCCTTCCATCAAAGGTGGTTGCTATATGACATAATTCTCGTGTGCAACCAACCGGCAGTATTGCAACACCCATTGAATAGTTTAAACGCATTAAGCGTGGATGTAATTTGCAACATAATGGAAACTCACCTATGCAGTTAGCAAGAAATACCGTCGTTCACGCCCCGAATTCAAATATACAACCAGGAAATCCTCTCGTAGTAAGTGATAACAATAGGTTTACTAGACTGAATTAATAGCGCTCCTAAGCGGACAATTTATGTCATGATTCGTGTTTGTGAGGGATCCGCAATTATTCTATTGAATGTGTGTGTTTGCTGCTGACCTTTTTTTGTATTTTAAATGTTGGTGGCTTTTTAAACTATTGTTTTACCCTATCAGTGACTGTAACCGATTATGTCTTTATATGAAATATAAGTAAAATTGTACCGTGCTTTAGGTCCCAAGTTTGCATCAAGTACACGGTCAAATAAAGTATCTGCTTTTTTACCTTGAAGTCTCCATTAGCCAGTGCATAGGCTCTGCTGCCACCTCCCCACTCCCAGATGTTGTTCCATGCGTATCCATAAACGTTCTCATTTGGCATCTGTGCGCGATCATATGTATCCGTTGTACCTCGCATCAGCCCATCCTCCCATCCGCCAAGATCAAGTCCTTCGGCGTGGACCCACGCAGCCACATCGTAAATGAAGTTTTCCATTAGCGCTGCAGGATCTGGATTAAGACCGCAGGCAGGGCTGTTCTCCCATGCACCGTGGGGAACTTCATCGCCGCCAAAATGGAAGATTTTCAAAGGTTGGATGTCTGCATGCATTATCTTGACTTCGTGTATCAACTTCTTGACGAAGGTTTCTGTTGATGGCAGACATGGATTCATTGCGTTATCCCTAAAGATAAAATGACAAAAATTGAAAGGAAAATGTTGGTCTGTTAGAATCCTGTATGAATTATAACTGCCGGCGATATGTCTGGTCCACGAAGAAAGTATGTCCACGTGTGAAAGGAATACTTTGAAACTCGCGTCGAACCGTCCCTGTCGTTGATGGCGTAAACATTTGAGTCATTTAGAACTTTCATGAAACTCGAGAGTCAAAGTAGCGGGTTTTAGACTGAATCATTATCGTCTTCACTATTTACATATTTACGCGTAAAGATAACTTTTATTCTTGAGCCCATAGTATAGAATTCGCAGCTATGCCTTACCTGAAGTATTGGATGGATAGATATTGAGACGTATCTTCCGGGTCAGACAATAAATACTCTGACGCTGCTACTGGGTCACTATCTTTAAGAGTTTGGTAACGCGCTTCCATAGCCTTGATGGCGGCATGTCCGTGGCCAGGCATGTCAAACTCAGGGATGACCTGCAATAAAACGAAATGGTTAATTCTGATACATGCCAGTACCGCTCCACCATGAGCTGGGTCATTCGGTGTATTTACTTTTCGCCCGTTGGTTTTATTGACATAAATTCTTATAGACAACAATTTACAAAGGAAGTGGGCGGAGTAGTTTTTTTGAGATGTGTCACCTTAAACGATCCATTAAGTGAGAATCAATGACTTCAATCATGGTGGCTGGTTTTGGCATGTAAAACACCGCTACCCATGAAGGTTGTTAGAGACGTTAACACTTTTCATTTCCCTTTATACTGAAATACCAGATACTGCTTAGTCCCTTTTTTACCTATTCCATTTATGATCATTTAACATGTTCAAGGTACTACATTTGTATTATCAACTTCAGATCAATCGCAGGTTCATGTAGTGCCCATTTTCATTATTCGAGTGGACTATGAAACACAAATCGCATGATCAAATCAAACGACCAGTCGCTCACAAGAAGTCAACTGCAGCGATTAGGTACTTTCGGGCTATCAGACCCTCTACCTGTCTCGACTTTCAGCAAGTCACTGCTGACTTGAATGCATTCTTTGGCACCATAAATGACGTAAAACTCGTCATCGGATATAACCTGGATTACTCAGTGACGTAAAGGCCCTATCATGGCCGTGGATCCTGGACGACATATCAAGATATGCAGTGCCAAATTAATGCCAAGTCCAAGTCTGAGACTCTTTTTCTCAGGGTTAAAGGTATATGACCCGATCACTTTTTGGGGCTATGATTTCTTTTTCACATCAAGATATTTTGATATCAGAAGAATCCTCATATTTTTCTCATTATGTCTGTAAAATCTTAGGGGCCAGAAATGTTCCATTTAGAAATTATAGGCAAAAATGTGGTGAATTACTGCCAAAGGTGGTTAACCACCAGCCAGTTTGTGTACTACTCAATGGGCAACATAATTGTGACCTTGTGATTCTAATATAAGAACTATTGCAGTTATGCAACTCAAACTTTGGAATGTGACAAATTTAAGGATGACCTTCCATATAAAACAGAAAACATCAAGTTGAAAATCGGGCCAGCAATCAGAACAACTACTTTAAGACCCAACCACTGCGATTCCTTGTTAATACCCAACAACTGCGATTCTTTGGACACATAGGCCTAATAAGTCCCCCTACTAAGTCCTCCTAATCTGCTAATGATGAGCCTACAAGAATGTAACACTGTGTATTAGGAGATAATGAAGGCATGATTCTTGAACGCCAGATAACTTCTCTTGCTCCAGAACGCCGTTCTTGGGTATATCCTTGGTGTAAGACATTCATAAGTTAGACTAGTCTCAAGACCCCATTACGGAATAAAGCTGTATTATCCTTCAATCCGTCTATAGAGGATTTTGTGCTAGGTTAATTTTAGCTGTCTTACACCAAGGGTGACCTCGTATTTGGAGGAATATCATCTGCTCTGCTACCAAAGGATTATGATGATAATTATGATCATTCTGACAGATAAAGCATAAATATTACCTCGATAGCCCTGTCCTCGGCATACTGTAGTATTTCTCTATATTCTGCTATACTATAGAATCCTGACCCGGATGTACTAGTTCCTGGACCTGAACCAAGCTGGGATAACACGCATTTAGTTTCAGCCAGGTCGTGACAACGTTTGCTACCAATCTGAAAAAATAAGCAAATACAGTTAAAATGTTAATACTACAGTCTAAAATTTTCATTTCTATAATAATAGTTGTAAATGACGATGACCAATGCATAAATGACGTTGACGCTGGTCACGATGAAAACAATAACGATGATATGACTATGACCATGACCATGATGACAACAGTGACGATTATGGTGACGTCGACGTCGACAATGACGATGACAATGATATCTTTGACGATGACGATGACGGTGACGATGACGAAAATGACGACGATGAAGTTGGAGAGGATTAAGATGATCTCATAGCCAGTCTAAGAGTAAGTGACTGAAATAAACTGGTGTTTAAATGAACTTTGACCCAGCTCTTTAAATAATATATCGTACAGTGGTCAGTTCGGGTATTCCGGGTATTTCCAATCGCCAGCCTTCGTCGTCCGTCAAGTGAAAATGGAATTTGTTGAGTTTAAACATGCCCATCACATCCAGGAGGCGCAGGATGGATTCCTTAGTGACGAAATTTCTACCAACATCAACCTCCATACCTGAAATTAAAAGGCACACCAGATTTTAGAGCTCGCCATTTATTTGTTTTATGCTTGGGTCTTGAAGGGACCAGACGCACGAAAATTGCTCGGGCCAGGCATAAAAGCATATAGCATGCTGGCTGAATGAAATGAAAGTAGGAAAAAGTTGAAAGAAAATAATGAAGTAGGGGCGAGGTGGTGCAGCGGTTAGGAGCGCTCGTATGTACTGTTCTGTTGGTGGATCGTTTGAGCGTGAGTTCGATTCGATCTACCAACACAGCCTCGTCCTCATGCCTCCTTCAGACCGTGCAGATTGAAGTAGGCTCATAGCGCACCGTGTTTCGGAAGTCACGTAGAAATGCATGTTGGTCCCGTGTATCGGAAGAGCTATATATTCCCGAGCACGTTAAAAAGGTCACAGACTCCTTCTCAAGGAGTAGGGGATAATCCCAGTCTGTGTCTGTACACCATTCCTAGGTTTCAGGAACGTTAGTGAAGTACAGTGTATCTGAGTATGCTGACTTAATTGAAACTGAAGTAAAAAGAGCCCCTCCCGCAAGTCGAGTTAACAATTTTGCTGTTCAGCCTTTGGACATAAGAAAAGAATAATTAATCCAATTTCATTTGCCACACAGGCTTCAATGAGTATGATTTGTAAAAAAATGAAGTTCATTCATGTAGACTTGATTTTTAACGAGTGCTGTGTTGTTTTCAGAACATAGCAATTATTTTATTAACCGCTAGAGGGCGACATTCTACATGTACTTTAAAAAAATTGTGGTTTTTTTTCTTCTTCAAAATAAAGCAAATTACATAATACTTCCTTTATCCAACAGAGGGCGTTTTGTGCTTTTTCTAAAAATCAAACGACGTTGCCCTGACGTTGGATATACGAATGGCCGAAAATGTTTAATCTTCGTTGGTTTCAATGTAAACATGGATTTTGATTATATGACCCCAGAAAATGCATCACACGTTGAACTAAATTATTTCATCCTAAAACCGCTGGAGTTGGATAACCAACTCCAGTGTCAGTATCATTTTTAAAAATGTAACCCGTGTCGTTAACCGTTCATCCTTTTTGCTTGATCATATAGCCTCGTACGCATTTGACCTTGAATATTCGTAAACGAGTTCATATCCATGGCAACGGGTACATACGAGGATAAACATTCACACGCTTTGAATATAAACAAATTGACGGTATATTACCCGTAAATAGTAGGCCTACACACTGGGGTTGATTTTCCAACTCCAGTGGTTTGGGGTTGAATATTTTTTTGTGTTGAGATTATGTCATAGGAATCCAGGATTCAGGTTAATCGTGTCGTCCAGCACCTCAATCATAGTGCTGTCATTTCAAAACAGCTAATATAACGTAATTCCTATAATAATTCAATTAATTGTGTTCTGAAAAATATAAACCAAAATCACCAGAGGGTAGGCATAAATATTGTATACTGCACGGGAATACCGGTTGAAACTACACTAAAGGAAGGTCCTGGATGCTATTTTCCTACAGCACTTTTTTGCTATTCAAACAAATTTCACAAATCCTTAACGTAACATTTCTATTACTCAACTCTAGGGGGCGCATTGTGCTTTTCTGAAAAATATCCTGCTCTTAAGTTTTTCTGGAAAAAATGGCAATAAAACCAGAATATGTAGTTACAAATTACCCACTTTTCAGGGTCAACTATGCACGGACTTTTCAGGGTCAACTATGCACGGACTGAAAAGAGTTAAATTCGGACACTTCTCCAGTCATTTCCTTTTTGTGTCAAATAACCAAGAAAAAGGCAGAAAAAGAGTGAAAACGACTAGAAAATAGTCATATTTAACCCTTTTTCAATGGTGCATAGTTGATCCTGAAAAGGGGTAATTTTAACTACCTATGTTAATCGTGTTAAAACTACATGTAAATGTACAACGGACGGCACTGGGTGATTATTTTCACAAATCCTTGATTTTGTTTTTATATTATTTTTATTTTTATTTTTATTTAACTGTGGCCGTACCTCTGTATTCAAATCTCGGGTAATCTACGATGGTTACTTCCGGAAGCTTTGGCGACTGAGCGTGAAGACTACGCACCGTCTGCACACCGTACACAAGACCCCTAGCCGTGTTGCCTACGACGTCCACGGTTTCCCCGATCCCGGAAAAATTCACGTCGACACGGTAGGCTTCTTCATTAGTAATGACATTACCGATTTTATCGGTGACTTGACCGATTGACACAAGAATATAACGTCCAACTGGCTGCATTTCCTTGCTCACCCATGAGAGTCCAAGTTCATCTGTTTAAATAGTAAAAGATCACACACATTTATGAGAAAACGATCAACCATAATTCACCCAGTTGATTCCAAGTTTACCCATTAAGATAACACATACACATAAAGTGCAAAAGGTCCACCCTCAACCAAAACAAAAACAAAAACAATTGAACGGGGGAAAAAAGAAAAAAAAAGGAAAAAGATCGGTCAAACGGAAAAAATATTGTGCACATTACGCAGGCTCGATATCTTGGCGCTGGGTCGAACGGGTGTTCACCGGGGAAATACCCCCCCCCCCCTCCCCCCCCCCCCCCCCCCCCCCCCCCCATCCCCTCACAAGTGACCGCAGGCTACGCCACTGGTTTGCCCTCGTTTGTTTGTACATAGACCAGGATCATTTGCCGGTCATCCTTTTATGACCAACGATTAGGCTCAAATCGCAGGTGAAAGTTATATAATGTTTTAAGGCAAGATACTCGTAACACAATATATCATTCGGGTTTGAGAAGTGGTTGGCGGGAAATATGAAATTTCAAGCCGTTTCTTTGATGTAATTTGATTCTTCACTTACCGGCTAGATACATTGCAGCATGGTCAGTGGAAACATCACTACTGACCACCACCCATTCACCGGTAGATATATCGACCGACTCCATGGAGTTATAGATGAATTCCATAGGCGTAGGTACTACAGGTATTTGTGGTTGTCCAAGATTGACGACATCAGAGAGGAGATTATATCTGTCTTCAGGTGTGTAAGGATTGTACACGTCAATATCTCTACGCTTCCATTGCTCAGGAGTATTAAAGTCTGCGACAAAGTCTAACGATTGCCAGCCGTGGAAACAATGGTTCTAGCCTCTGCCCCCATCGTCGATGCCACGTACCAATTAGGACTGACGTCCGTCCGAGATGCCTGCCAATCAGACGTGACAAAATCGGCCTCAACTTCTACGCCACTTTTAAAACCCATAAAACCCGTCATTGGTGCGATCTTATGCATGCAGCCGTTAAGATGATAGACCTTCAGCTTGCTGGTTCCCAACTCTTTACCAAGTTCCGGGTTCGAGGCTAAGTCTGCCGGTTCAAAGAGACGTATAGAACAAAAGTAGATCTCCCAATCCAAAACGTTGACGTCATGAGGACCTGTGTTGGTGAATGCGATATGGCCATATGTTCGCGCGTAGCCTTCGGGTGTAGTCTCCATGTTAGTATCGACGTGGTAATGCACGTTCAGATACTCGGAAAGATAGTCCATTCTGTTCTGAGGGGTGTCCACTTGGGAGGATACTCCACCTGAAAAAAGGGGAAATCTTATGATATTAAATAGAAATCCAGAGATTAAATCATGGGCATCAATAAATGATACCTGAAGCGGTTTATCCTTGATGTAAGACAGCACGAAACTAACCTAGCACCAAATCCTCTATTGAGAGATTAAAGGATTATACAGCTTCCGTAATAGGTCTGGACACTAGTCTAACTTATAAATATATCTCTTACACCAAGTATACACCCTTGAAGCTAGCTATTCAATGACTTGCAACGTGAACAGGGTGTCCTTGATAACCTGTAACTTGTTTGGGCAGAGCTTTAGTTTGACTTTACACCATGGATTTTAGTCATGTTTTTACATTCTGAATACCTTATGATCTCCACATTTAAGTGTTAGTCTGTTATCGAATTATACACACGTAAAGAAAGGTATGTCGAAACCCTGTTCAACCGATTTGACGGGAAATGACTGTTCTACTGTTTAGTCCAGTTCACCACTAAAACTTGCCACTGATATTGATGGCATTTTAGTTTCTCTTCTCACCATGGATTGCAATCATGTTTATACATTCCGTAAGCCTTTCATCTCACAAATTCAATTGTGAATAGATAATCAACATTGGTAAATCGGTTTTGAAATCACATGTGATCAAGGAGATACATCGAAAACCCGTTCAATCGATTTGACAGAAAATTAAACCATAACATTACTACCGGGTGTCCCTAAAAAAAGGGTGCACCTGTTTACCCAACTTGTTGACCATGAATATCTAACATTTGGTGTAAACGGTCTTAAAATATAATGAAACGAGAAGTCCAGCAGAAGTCACCATTCCCTAACACTCACGTACCATCTAGGAATCGAATACACCTATACAAAGGAGAATTGGAAATACTTGGTAGATGGTACAAGCACCAATATGAATAAAGAACATTCTGGAAGACTAGGATATGAAAAGTGGCAGGACACAGTAACACATTGAAAACGTGCGGCGTGCACTTCAGAGGGATCCCAGAATATCTGCTCGTAGAAATCCTTACCACATATGCCAAGGACATCATTTTTGTTCCTCAGCCTCTTTTAAACAATTCTGTTCAAATGCACACCCCAATGTTTCAAGACGATGATGCCCATGGTCCATGGATAGACCAATGTTAGTATCGTTTTGACGCTCATAATCATTTTTTTTTTGGGGTAAAAGTGGCACTCAACGTCGATTTTGTGAAGCTTTGATAAACTGGGTATATCTCAGGATTGACAAATCCAAATCAGATCAAATAAACGGCATCTGAAAGCGGAGTGTTTTCCCTTTCCGTGTGTATTACCATATTACATCAAACTTTAGGACTTCATGGTCAACAAGTTGCGCAAACTTGTGCACCCTTTTTTAGGGACACCCTGTATATGCACTTATGCAGCATATGATTCAATATGAACCATAAAAAGTCTGCTCATCCGAATTTCTATCAATACAAAAATGGTGAAGTAGCAATTAGCATTTCTTTTAAATTTCCCAAGGCAACGTTTATTAAAATATAAAACGCTTGTTCAAATCGTAAGAAAGTGTGTGTATCAATCCATTCAGTAACGTATTATGTTCTTTTGGAGAATATATAGTGCAATCAATGGTGTGATAGTGAAAACAGATAGAGGTGAAAGTTTGAATCACAAGCCGGTGCTCGTCCAAAACTAGGGGCTTGCGAAAACCCGGACTTTTCGTAAGCCCCTAGGCCTAGTTTTGCGCATACAAAAATGGGGCCTTGCACAAAACCCGGGTTTGGTGCACGTATTTCTACGAAAAACCCGGGTTTTTCGCACCCGGTGGGTTCTTAACGCTACACCGGGCTGCAAATCAACACCGTGATTTCCATCAAATCGGTTGAAACGTGTTTTCGACATCTAGCTTTACTTTCTGTCATTTTCAAAACAATTAAGGGCTCTTTATACAAGCAAAGGAAAGTTCGATGAAAGAGCGGGGAAAGCGCTTTTTTCTTCTTCTATATTGTTAAGGAGTGACAAAGGATCGGCGATTAACACCTCACTGAATGGTACCAAGGATCGCGCTTTCCCCGCTCTTTCCTCGAGCTTTCCTCTACTTGTAAAAGGGCAAAAGCCCTAAACGATCTTTTACTCATGAAATTAAAGATGGAGACTCCGGTTTCATCAATTCCATTTGATCGCGCTGTGCGCACTATTCACGACTTTTACCAACGGAGCCTACTTCACGACTTTTGTTTACAATACATTAAAAAAACCATTAAGATTATATATATAGCTTTAAAAAGAAGTCTGAATAAAAACATGCGTTTTACGAAAATGTAATAATATTTTTTAATAATGAAAAATTCACTTACCCCAAAGGAGCACGCAACACAGCAACGACCACATCATTTTAGGTGATGTTGAAGCGTTGCCACCTAATCAACAAATGGGACTAGGCATAAGCGTTAGACAGATAATTAATTTTACTCATTTATATTTGGATGCGGAAAATGTCTATCAAAAATATTTCAAAACTGTCACTTTTTAACAGATATGATTGTCTGAGAGATAAAATGGTTGATGGATGTCGCTTACATCTGCTGCGTTCTGTGGCGATGACGGTGCTTTATCTTATCTTAGTCACGGCCTCATCCGCGTTACTTTGCAACATTCACTT